>CM076580.1:1531818314-1532334536 GCA_034641835.2 Pinus albicaulis | reverse complement strand
AATCACTCAGGGTCCCACCATGATCGCCATTATGTTAGTGAGCGGTGGGATAAGTCAATCAGCTAGTAATCTAAAAAAGTCTCTAAAGATGAGGGAAACTAAGTTTTTTAATCACTCAGGGTCCCACCGTGATCGCCATTATGTTAGGGTCCCATGATTTGGCCGATTGGCGAGCCAAATGACGATGTAACATCAAACTAAGCTTTGGAGCCCAAGGACCTAGCCTTCCTGGACTCAGAGAGGGCTCTCTCTATTAGATGTAAAGGATGTCGGTGTGTTTGCTTATGGTGTTCTGATATTAGGCTAGTTATGAAGTGAGTTTTTGATTTTTTTGGGGTTTTTAAGTTCGTGAGGGATAAAACTGATCAAAGACATAAAAAATGGATTACAAGAAGTCAGATCAATTGGGCTATGGGGTCAAACAGGTCAAGGAAGCTATGAGATGATGATGTAAGGCTGCTGTAGGGCCGATTTGATTCACGGTAGAAGGGATCTTTGGGCAAAATGGATTAAATGGACAACAAGTTTGTGAAAGACAAGGGATTTCAAGTGTAACTAGTTGATAGCAGACATAAACATGTTATAGCAAGCCATTAATCATGCTAAATGTAACTATGAGCTAATTAAGACATAGAAATCAAACATTCCAGCCATACATAGAGGTATAAGACCCTCTAACTTTGGGAAATGGCTATCAGACTTTGGGGAAAACACATAAGACAAACCAACAACTCATAAAACCATGCCGGAATGCCTAAACATAGTCTCTAAGTCATTGGGCACTTTGACAAACAAGCTTTCATAGTTTTAGGCAAAGGGCTAGATCGGGACTAGGCCTCCTTGGTTCAACAAGATGATCAACTAATCAGTCAAAGAGAAATTTTTATGGACAGAACTATGGACAGCTTATAGGTAGGCAGGGCACACCATACATCCTACTCAATATGCATAGAACTTGTAAATAAAACTAGCAAACATTATCCTTAGGTTACTAAAGAGCAGTTAAGAATTCTTTAGCATAACAAAGGAAGAAGAAAACATCAAGCTATGAAGATTCGGGAATTTTGAGGTGCCTCCATGGGCATATCTCAAAACTAATCTCTACTGATCTATAGCAGCAAGAAGCATGTATTATGGATGAAAACTAGAAGACAACAACAAAGCAAGAAAAACTATACCATTCTACCTTGTCATGGAATCCATCAACAATCCTTCATCATTCCTCAAAAGCATCCAAGAGGTAGTCCAAAAATCATAACACAAGTATGTTCTTCAAAGCTCATATGACCAATATATTGATTCTTCTCTCAAGTTCAGCCTCTGTTTTACAATGAAACCCATGGAATAAATAGGCTTGAGGAAGGAAAACCTCATGGAACAACTAGCTATCCCATTGGCCAAGTCAAAATATCTAAACTTGTCCTTGAGGCTTTGCAAAGCCCAAGGCACAAAATATCCCATAAAATATCTAAAAACTACTAAAAACGGAAATTATATTGACTTTACATCATTTCCCAAGTATAAAAATAGCTAAACGCACATTTGGGAAAAGCAGATTTTTGAGGTTCAAAAATTACAAAAATACTTCATATTTACGCCTGAAAAAGGTCCCCTGACTTGCTGGAGGCAATTGGCAGCCTTCCCGATGTCGAAATGAGGCTCATGAGGGCTTGTTGGAAAGCTCTCTGTGTCTACCTTCCGGCGCATCTAGAATCATCTCAATCTGAGGCCTGGAAGTCATCCAAAACTGTACCAGTGTGTAAAAAACCAGGAAATAGCAGACTGCTGATATGGCGGGCAGAATGTGCAAAAAGAGGGCGTTTTTCGCCAATTTGAGGGGGCGAATGATCTCCAAATGCCCTAAAAATCGCTGGAGACCTGCTCATAGAATTATGGCATCCATCGGTATCATCCTCCTCCCTTGACAACTCCTCAAACTGAAATGGTGAAATTATGAGTCTTCGACCAAAAACCCAAAAAATGCCAAAAAACAAAAAGTTGCCGAAAAAGGCCCAAAATTGGCATGCATGACCCTCAAGGGTCCATAGAAACATGCTCCGAAGCTGAAGCCAAAATATCAAGGGCTGATATGCTTTTCCCTTCTTTCCGTGCTAGGCGCTTTCCCCTTGCCTTCTTCAATTTTTCTTGAGCTGCCTTTAGTTTGCGCCGGGCAAACTGATTCAACTTTTGGAAGTGATGTGTCCTCTTCCTCTGCAGCTCTAAATCTCTATTCGCCCTCTCGAGCTTCATTTCCAAATGCTTGTTAGCTCTTTCAAGCCAAGCCTCTTTGTTTTCCTCAATTTCCTACTCAAGGAGTGCAGTGAGAGGAAAGGCTTGGAGCTGGGCTTGCTCTTCTGCTCTCTGCTTTTCCAAGGCTCTTTTAAGCCCGATGGTCCTAGGCCTCTTCCGCCTAGGCTGGTCTTCCTCCTCTTCATCATCAAACTCACCAATGAACTCTTCAATTCTTGCTTGCGCCTTTTCTGCCTCTTTCTTATACTTAATCGCCCGTGCCTCATGAACAACTGTGTGCACATTCATTTGTTTGTTTTCAATCTCCAAGAAATGATTGAAATTCCTTGCCCTTTGAAGATCTTGCTCTAATGCCTCAATTTTCCCTTCCTTATGGATTAATATATTTTCAAGAAGGTGAGCCTCATTGTCACTATCATCGCTTTGGATAGGGATAATAGCTAATTCACCTCCATGCTTTGTACTTTCCCCAACTTTGCTTTTGCCTTTGAAGGCCAATCTGGCGCTTTTCCTCCTTGGCATGCTAGAAGGTGTCTTTTTGGGCAATTTCCTCTTGCTAGGAACAATCTTTGTCACTGTTAGGGTGGCAGCTTTAGTCTCTCTTTTCCTTGCTGTGCTGAGCTTTGTTACTTTGAGAGGAGTAACAACTGATTTTCCTTTGACATCCTTTTGAACTTGCTGCCCTTCTTGAGGCTGATGGATATCTTCTTCTGGCTGTTCACTTGGCTGCCCCTGTTCGCCAACATTGGCTTGTTGTTCTTCATCAATGTCTTGTCCAATTAGTGGCTCAAAAGGTGACTCAAATTCCTGCCTATCCTGCTGTTCTTTATCAACTGTCTGCTGCTGTCCCTCAACATCTAACTGCTGCTGTCCCTCAACATCTATCTGCTGCTATCCTTCATCCTCTATCTGCTACTGTCCTTCATCCTCTATCTGCTGCTGTTCACTGCCCTCTCCTTCCCCCTGTTGGCTTGGCTGTCCAGTAGTCATTTTGAGCCTTCTAGGTGTAGGCCTACTGGACAAAGGCACTGGGTGATGGACAGGCTGAGTAGGAGAAATATGGGCAGGAGGAACAGTGGCAAAATCTGGATGGCTGATGAATAAATCCCATGAAACCTCTTTCTTCTCTAGCTGGTGTAGGAAGATAATCTTGATCAAAGAATGATGAAAAAGAGAAGGGATTTGCTGAGGGGGGGCCTTCTTTTGGACAGTAGATGCCATTTTCTCTATGCTCTTGAACAAAAAGTAAGGTAGGTTTAGTTTCCTGCTTCTAGTAAAGTGCATCAATAAACGGACATGATAGGCATAAATTCGATTAAACCTCCCTTCACAAGTGAAATATTTCATGATGACTTTCATAAGCGGAGCATAGCTGTCAAGGAGATATGAAAAAGGGAAGATAACAGTGACAGCCTCTCTATGTTCAGGCTTGATGAAAGGTTTGTAATCCTCTAAGTCAAGATGAGCTTGTTTAAACCATTTTTCGCCATGATACGGGATCTTGGTGGCCTTGGACACATACCTTGGAGAAATTTTGAAATCAAGATCCGCCACTTGGAAGTGTTTTTCTTTGAATCTCAGGGCGCACAAGTGTGTTAATGGCGAAAAACTCTTGACTTCTTCTATCTTCTAGCAAAAATCAAGGCAACCTACTTCATGGAAGTTGAAAAGTACAGATGGATGAGCATTAATCTCTTCTGTAGAGATGGGCTCATATCTTTTATGTGGCCCGCTCCTGATGTCTTGCCTTGGAGGCATTTTCACCTGAATATGCTTTGGAAGAGGCGCACTGCCTTCACTGTGTGTAAAATGCTCTGCTGGAGTCAAACTGTGTCAATATGATGCTTGGACAGATAGACAATGTGATTTGGATGGATTTCAATAATGTTTCTTTGAATTCACAACCTCTGCTCTCCTTAAAACCAGCCTTTCACCTTTGAATGTACCTCAGCCAGGCAAAATTCTCAATAGGGCACTATATAGCAAAGAGGAGACAGACTGCTGTGTAAGTTTCCTGTGCACAGTATTGAGGAATCACTTTTCCTGGTGAATTTGTCAGAGGTGAATCAACACACCTACATCTCTGTCTCCAAGGTAAAATCCAATCATTTAAACCCTGCTCTTCAGAAATGGTCTTCCACTTTGAAAATATCACAGTCAACAATTCTTCAATATGATATAATATAGTGGAAATAAAGGACAGACTGTATGAGGTAGGATGTATACAATGTCAAAGTTTCCCTGCTTGGTAGTTTTTGGAAGTTAACAACACCTCTTTGTATCTCTGCCTCAAGGTAGAATTTCAATGATTAACAACCCTGCTTTGTATAAGTGTGCCAACAGTCCACTGATCTTGCATCTATTGCAAACCACCATAAATATGTTTAGACAGTCAATACACAGGACTGGAGCAAAAATGACAGGGTTTTAGAAGACTACAAAGTTTTTTAGGCAGAAACTGTGTAAGACTTCTTTTTCAAAACAATCAAGGGTTCCTTATGAATGTAACCCTCTGGTTATGTTAGAAAAACCTTTGCTTGGATGGATAACAACTTGTCAAATAAGCTTTAAACAACACAAGGCAGTCAACCAATAATACAGTGAACACTGTCTCTTTATGAGTAGTGTGAACAAATTTCCTCCGGAGCTTTAACCTATAAACTTCTGCTTGACCAAGAACCCCTTCTCCCACTAAATTTCACTGTTCTCTATGCAGGTCACTTTATTTAAACAAAAACATGCTCATTAAGTCAACCCTGGTGTAAGCATATAGGCAAATTCACAGTTAAAACAGAGGTAACAGATTTTTAGGAAAGCTTCAAAAGCTTTGAGCAAAGGCTGTAAGAGTTTTCTCTTTTCCACAATAATCAAGGGCCTTTTCAATGTGGAATATCAGTCATCCTTGGAAGAAAGCTTTTATGATTTCTGAAAATCCACTTGGCAGTGAGGTTTTGAAGGATAGAAATAGTCACAAAGTATTCAGAGAATAACGTCTTTTGGTGGTTGAGTAGGGGAACTTTGCCTTATAGTTCTTTAAAGAAATGACACCCTTGCTCTTGATTAATCACAGGGTGAAAACACCAGGCTTTTAACTTAAACACAGCTTCTTTCCCACAGGCACTTCTAATAGTGAAATTGTCATTCAAACACCGCTTGAAAAAGTCTTTTTAAACCTTTCTGTCACTTTTTCAAATCTTTGAAACCGAGGGGGAAAATATATGAGAATACCTTTAATTTTGATGAGAAAATCCTTTGAGAGGGCTGGAGTAGCACCGAAGGTCTTCAAAGTATGCACGGCACTCTTTCAGGTCAGCACGGCGCGCAAAACATACCACCCGGGTGGCCTGTCGGGTCGGGCAGTCGGGCGGTCGGGCACCGTGTACAGGCGCGTCGCGCAACTGTACAGGCGCGTCGCACCAACACTGGCCGCCTGTGTAAAACTGCTCCCAGGCGCATTGCGCGGGTTTCCAGGCGCGTCGCTCGGCCTTTAACAGTGCAAAACTCTGCAAATCGACCCGAATTGTCTTGCTTTGATGCTAGGGAGGCATGGAGCTCTGTTTGAATTTTGAAAATGAAACTTTCACTCTCCTATTTCACCCTTATGTCATTTCAAATATTTTCAACGGTCACCTTGGTCTTTGAATGTAAAGTGAAGATTATGTTTGGCTTTTGCAAGATTTCCACGATTCTCTTGATACTTTTCCCCAATAACCTTGGTGCAATTTGCAATTTGGATTTACAATCAATACATGCGTTGGAGGTTTTTTACACTTTTGAACCGTGTCAATGATGGACCAACCTCTTTATAGAAAACAAAAATGGCTTAAAAAAAACCAGAACTCTGTTTTATGCATAGGTGTTTGAAAAGTGATTTCCAGCTTTTGTTCTTTGGGTGATAAACACCGAGCTTCAAATTTTGACAAATAACTCAATAACTTCCACATCATCTCTGCCACTGTTTTAAAGATGCTGGTAATACTTATGATGTAAAACAACCCCTCTTTAACACTGTCAAGAGAATGCTTAAATACTGGTTTGTTTCTGAAGGACAGGGCTTGTTTTGTCAACTTGTTTTGATAGTCCTCGGTCTTTGATAGCTTCTTCAACCTTTATCTACAGCAGGAGCCAAGTTTACTGACATAATTTGGATTTGGTTATGGTTTCTTGATTTCAAGAAGGTGCCCCCTTTTCTCAGATTCCTGCAAAGTTTAAAACCCCTATGTACATTATTCATGTAGCAGAGTCCATCTTCTTAATAATGAGAAAGTCAGATGAGCCTAGAACTCCCAAAACTGACAATCTATCAAACCACTTCTTTGTCTATTTATAACTGGTATACTTATTCACAATGTCCATCTTGGGAACTAAACTTGAATAGCCTCCCATTGTTTGTGATGTATATCTGAAAGGATAAGCTTGTGAAGCAGGAACAGCAGGGTTCTTTGAAACACAGTTATCATTTGATTTGATCGGTGCATTTGACCTTTTGTAATAGAACCATTCCAAAGCTCAACTTTGTCCACTGTTTTACTTTCTTGGTGATATTTTTAAAAGAGAAAACCACACAAGGTCTGTTGAAGAGCTTTGAAAGCCATTTTGTCATTTTAAAAGGAGATGGTCTGTCTTCTTCTAATTTGTTTGATAATTTCTGCTTCCAGGCGATTTATGAGCTTCTCCTTGGGCTGTAAGTGCCATCTTTTGGTTGCATGCTTTCTCACTGTATTTCTCTGTTTACTCAAAAGGAGTTCCCTTTAGACTTCTTGGTATGTGACAGTGAGGTGACTGTGTGGCCTCTTCCCCTAAGGAAACTGCTCTTTTGTATCAATGGCCTGCATAGTCAATATTGTATCCTGTCCATTATAGGTATAGTTTGACAGATATTTCCATTTGAATAGGAAAACCAATACTTTTAAATCATAAACACTAACTTTTACCTGTGTACAGACCTTTTCTTTCTTTCACTATTTCTTTCCACTGCACTTTTTTACCAATCAGTTTTCAACAACACTTAAAGCCTTGGCCATCTGCTCATAAATGGAGGAGGCCCTTTATCTGAAGATTGTTTGATAAGGCTTCCTGACAAGGGTTTGCTAGGATTATGATGGTAAGCAAACAAGTTTGAAAAACATTAATACTAGCACCTCTACTTGCAATTATCACTGTGTTTCAGAAAAACCCTAGCCAAAGTGTAGTTGTCCCACTGTAGTGCTTTGAGGGGAACTGAGATGCCATTATTTTCTTTGGTCATCTTATAACAAACTATTTGAAAGATGGTCTCTGTGACTATGGAGGTCAGCACCCTTTGAAAACAAACAACTTTTCCTCTGCCTGTGTGATGACATGTTTGTCAGCACCTCTTCAATTTGATCTTGTGGATACTTGGTAAGTCTATCAACTACCACCATGATGACACTCTTTCCTTCGGACTTAGGTAAACCTGTGATAAAATCCATTGAAATCTCCTCCCACCGTTGACTTGGAATGGATAAAGGTTGTAGAAGTCCTGGGGTCTTAATTGTTTCCACTTTATTTTGCTGGCAAACCAAACATTCCGCCACAAACTTTCGAATATCAGATTTAAGGCCATCCCAAAAAAATTCTTTCTTCACCCTGTGGTAAGTTTTTTAAAATCCTGAGTGTCCTCCTAAAGGAGAAGTGTGCAATTCCAGAAGAATCTTTTGTTTTAGTTGGGAATTCTTACAAAGATATAAGCGATCTTTGTACCATAAGGAATCATTTTTCCAACTAAATGTGTCAGATGTACTAGGATCTTGCTGCAACTTTTGAATGAGTATCCATACATCTTTGTCCTTCTTCCATTCATCTCTTGCTTCAGTTATCCAATCTGGTTGGATAATAGAAATGGCACAAAGCAATGCTTCCACCTCTTCATTCTTTCTAGAGAGTGCATCTGCAACAACATTAAGCTTTCCTTTTTTGTAGATTATTTCAAAGTCATAAACCAACATCTTTGTGACCCATTTTTGCTGCTCTTCTGACGATAGTCTTTGTTCCAAAAAGTGTTTAAGACTATCATGATCAGTTTTTACCTTGAAGTGTCTTCCCATTAGGTAAGTTCGCCATTTTTTTAGTGCATGTAGTATTGCTAACATTTCCTTCTCATAAATAGGTTTCTTTAAATACTTTCCTTTGATTGGACGACTTTCAAAAGCAATGGGTCTTCCTTCCTGCATTAAAACTGCACCAATTCCATTTCCTGAGGCATCACATTCCACAATAAAGGTTTTTGTAAAGTCTGGTGTAGCTAAGACCGGTGCTAGGTACATTGCCTCTTTAAGACGTTCAAAGGCCTTAGTTGCTTCAGGAGTCCATGAAAATGCATCTTTCTTCAATAATGTTGTTAGAGGTGCTGCTATTCTCCCATAATTCTTAACAAACTTGCGATAATACCCTGTTAACCCGAGAAATCCTCGCAACTGCTTTATGGTTGTGGGAACTTTCCATTCCTTAATGTCTTTAATTTTGTTAGGGTCTACTTTAACACCCTCGTGAGATACAATATGACCCAGATATTCCACCTCTTGTACTCCAAAGAAACATTTGGATTTTTTTGCATATAATTGTTTCTCCCGTAATAGTTTGAGCACCCTGTCAACATGTTCAACATGATCCTTCCAAGACCTGCTGTAGATTAGTATATCATCAAAAAATACTAGCACAAATTTTCTAAGGAAGGGTTTGAAAATGGAATTCATCAACCCTTGAAATGTAGAAGGTGCATGGGTAAGGCCAAAAGGCATGACCAAAAATTCATAATGACCCTCATGAGTTCGAAATGTTGTTTTTGGAATATCTTCAGTCTTCATTCTAATTTGATGATACCCCGAACGAAGATCCAACTTGGTAAAATAAATTGCTCCATGTAATTCATCCAATAATTCATCAATCACAGGAATGGGAAATTTGTCTTTAATGATGAGCTTATTGAGCTCCCTATAATCCGGACACATTCGCCATGATCCATCCTTCTTGTATACCAATACTACAGGAGCAGAGAAAGAAATTTGACTAGGTTGAATTATACCCGCCTCTAACATTTCTGCAATCATACGTTCAATTTCTCTCTCTTGGAAGTAAGGATATCTATAAGGCCTGATGTTTGGAGGAACATTTCCTGGAATCAAATGAATAGCATGATCATGATCACGAATAGGTGGGAGACCTTTTGGAGTTTCAAACACCTTGGAATGATTGTCCAAGACTTGTTGGAGATCTGTAGAAATAGATGATTTTGATGTTGGAACTTCTAGTGAGCATAATTGTACAATTACGCCTCGTTGTTCTTTCTTTAGAAGATTTGTCATGATATTAGAGCTTATTATCTTTCCCGGCTTCCCTGCAATACCCCGTAATTCGACTTCCTTTCCTTCTGAAAAAAATTTCAAGAAAAGTTCTTGAAAATTAAAAGCTACCGTCCCCAAAGATTGTAACCATTGTACTCCTAGTACAACATCAGCACCTCCCATAGGAATGGAAAGCATTGGACTAGTCAATACATATTCCCCATGGTTAGCTTGATATTATGGCATTTTCCAGAGCAATTTATAGTTCCTCCATTTGCAACCATCACTTGACATTCTGGTGCTGGGTATAGGAAACAATTTAATTCCTTGGCTACCTTATAATGAATAAAATTATGGGTGCTACCCGAATCAATCAACACTATTACCCTTTTCTTTTTTATATGTCCTTCTATCTTGAGAGTTTGAGGAGTGGTAATTCCTGCCAGTGCATTACACGATATGGTCGGATTCATTTCTTCCTCTTCTAGGGGTGGTTCCTGGTGTAGATCCTCTTCTTGTTCATTTTCTTCTTCTTCTTCACAATCTATGTAAAATAATTTCTTCTCAGCACACTTATGACCTTTAGTGTATTTGTTATCACAACTATAGCAAAGCCCTTTTGCTCTTTTTTCTTCCAATTTTTGTGGTGTCAACCTTGTAGGTTGTGAAAATCTAGGCGTAGAAACACTTCCTTCTTTATAGAAGTGAGTGGTAGGCTTCCTTGTCGCCATAATTTTACATTCAATTTTTCTTGCCAACCTGAATGCCTTCTCCAATGAATCAGGTTCCAAAACGCCAACTTCATGTTGGATGTTATCCTTTAAAGTACCTATGAAGAGATCAATCATGTGTTCCTCTGGAATATCAGTTACCCTTATATTCAATTTTTGGAAGTCCTCAATGTGCTCCCCCACTAAACCCTTTTGTTTGAGATTTATCAATTGGCTAAAGAAGGTGTTGCTCTTTGTATCCTCATAATGTGCTATCATTTCCTCCGTAAAAAATTGACCAAGTGACAATTTTTTTACGGGAGCAAAGCCATCGATACCATACAAATGTATTTTGTTCTAAATGTAAAGTTGCAATGCGTACCTTTTGTGTGTTTTGCACGTTATGGAGATCAAAATATCGCTCCATCTGTAGTATCCATGTTACAGGATCCTTTCCATCAAACTTCCTCATATCCATTTTTGGAATATGGTGGTTCTTCCCGCCAACATTCGAGTTTATGAAATCATGATTAACATTTATTTTTTTCTCATCATGAGGTTCTTCTCCTATATTTCCACCATTAGGAATCATTTCTGGTTTTAAGCTTGTCATCAAGCCTTCCATGTATGCTTTTAGATCACTCTTCATGTTTTCCATGTTGTCTTTTATGTCATCCATCTTAGCTTCCATGCTCACTTCCATGCCATCCATCTTAGCTTCCAAACCAATCATCTTAGCTTCCACGCCTTTCTTCAAACCATCCATCTTAGTTTCCATGCCTTTCTTCAAAACTTCCATTTCATTTTTTGTTGTTCTTTGCGAGAGCGAAATTTGCTCTTGTAATTTTGATATGTCATGTTGCCATTCTTCATCTTCATGAGTCATAGTAGAGCCTTCTGAAGGCTTAATGGGTGTTGAATTCTTTTTAGGAGCCATTTTAGAATCCAATATTGATATCTATTCTAAAATATTCCCTTGGAATCAATTCAACTTGATTCTTCAAACAAGACTTATGCAATTCGGAAAAAAAAAATACACACCTTTTACTATCTTTTAGGAGATCGATATTGAAATTGAATTATCTCTGTAATTGAAAATATTCGATATCTGAAATTCAGCCCTGTAGTAGCCCTCTGAAGCTTCTTTCAAATTCCATAGGTCTGACTTGATTTTGATTCTCCAAGACAAAGTTGTGTCCAATCTCCCACAATGACCTAATTGATCGGTTCAAGAGAGCGTGGAACTTAGCCACTTAAGCATGGTAAGGTCATCAAGTTTGTCCTTTGTCTCTGAAATCATAAGAAGAAACCCACAGGCCTTGTACTGGTGATCAATACAATTTTGACTACACTCCAATCCACTGCCAGAGTGTTGAACTTTTTCCTACCATCACTTTGAGATGAAATTCAGAGCCTCGAAAGCACCACCTTCCGCTGCATCATAGCTCCAAAATATTTACAACTGTTTCTGAATGTTTTGGGAAGAATTTCAGAGATTCTCAGCTTCGCACTCATGAATTTGATTCTCGTACTCTGTAGGAACAGATTATGGAAGAAAATGCCTTTCTGACCTGTTATGAGCTTGAAAAAGACCTGACTTCCACAGATGATATCTCCGCAAATATTGCGAACCAAGGTCTGAAAGTTTTAGACAAGCTTCCTCAGGATTTCGGCTTCGCACCCTAAAAATTTCAGCTTCTGAAACTTCATAGAAAAAAATTTATAGCGAAAATGCCACGATGACCTGTTTGGAGCAGCGAAACCCTAGAATCCAAAGCTCTGATACCAAATGTTATGTAACCAACTCCAAAAATGAAGAAATGGAATGTCAACACTTCGAAAATAAGCCACCACTTCCAGGGAACGCCTCATTACATTTACATGAATGATCAATTCTTGGATAATGCAATTCACAAAACCTCTTCTATGCTAGGAGTCCATAGAGGGCATAATATAATCCTAGTGGGCCACCAGTGTAATCCTAGCGGAAAACCTAATAATTTGGGGAGGCACAATAATAACAAAATGGGGGTTACAAGGGTACACTAATAACAATAAGGGGTTTACACTAACAATAATAAGGGGCTATACTAGTGATATAGGGACCTAACAACTGTGTTTCAGAAAAACCCTAGCCAAAGTGTAGCTGTCCCACTGTAGTGCTTTGAGGGGAACTGAGATGCCATTATTTGCTTTGGTCATCTTATAACGAACTATTTGAAAGATGGTCTCTGTGACTATGGAGGTCAGCACCCTTTGAAAACAAACAACTTTTCCTCTGCCTGTGTGATGACATGTTTGTCAGCACCTCTTCAATTTGATCTTGTGGATAAGCAGGTTGCTTATGATCAGAAGGGTTTTTACCAATGATATGCATCTCTAAATTTTCATCATTTCACATGATTTGAAAACTTCTCATGACTTCCTTTATCAGACCAAACTCTGTTTTCCTTTGAACTTGCATAATTCAGAGTTTATCCCTGTTAGGATCATCACTCACAGTCAGAAAACCTGTAGTTATTGTTTCACTGTCCAGTAAAAGGCAAACCTGGGTTTATGCATTCCTTTAAGTCAACAATGGCCAGCGCCCTCTGCTTGTAGATGAAGGAGGCACCCTAACCCTCTGCTTGTAAATGAAGGAGGTTCTGGGCCTTGACAATTTACCAGTTTGCTGTGACAGTGGTGTCTTTCTCTTACTGTGATTTTCATGCTGGAAAGAGCTGCAAGGTCTTGATGAGTGGCTCTCTATTTTGCAGATATATCTCAGGCTCATGTTACATTTAGAAGCAGCTGTTCTTCTAACTGTAAATTCAAGCATTTCCTCCTGAGATGAAGTTATATTTCCTGCCTTTGTAAAATCCATAAAAAACTGGGAAACACCTAATGGTCAGCTTAAGACTGTGGTTTGTATAGTGCTGAGACCTAGGGGTATAAGTGGCGCGACTTAGAGCTGTTTGTTAATTTCATTTGCAGAGTGGGAGGTCAGTCATGATTGGTTTGTAGCAGATGGAGGATTTTTTGGCTTTTTGATGATTGCCAAGGGTAAAATGCTTTAAAGCGCCACTTCCTAACATAGGGGAGACTTTTGAAACAGATTTGGATTTGCCTTTTAAAGCTGATGGGCAGACCAGCAGGGCTGAAGCTAGGTAGGATAGTGATAATGAGTTTTTGATTTCGACATGGGTGGACTGAAAAGTAGAAGGGCGAAAAAGTTTTAGGAGGGTTTTCTAGATGACATATTGACATAAGGAAATCAATTTCTAGAAAACTCAGCTGTAGATATAGTCATCACTAACATGTAAAAAATACTGATGGCTAACAGCTGTGAAAGTACTGTGTTAAGTGTTTCTTTTGCATCTAGGTATATTCTGTTATGTTTATGAGAATAACTGTAATGTTTCACTACTCTTTTAGAAGTATATGATTTGTTTAGTACAGTAAGTATAATTGACCTTGCGCACATGGATGCAAAGGAGATGTATAGATCTGGTTCTGAGATAGGCGATCTGGTCATTATAAAGCTGGACGCAGCTCTGCTTGGCTTACCTATGTTGGGAATCACGATTGTCGTTAGACCAAAACTCGCAGGTGTTAGTCAATGATCGCATCACCAGAGATAAGGATCCATGAGAGACAGTTAGTCCATGTCACAAAACACACAGGGAGTGTTGGTTTATCCAATGTCCAACAGTCTCCCCCCAATGCGAGCCGAGTGTGTATCAAACTCGTGACCTATGCTCTGATACCACTTGTTGGGAATCACAATTGACGTTAGACCAAAACCCGTAGGTGTTATTCAACGATTGCATCACCAGAGATAAGGATCCACGAGAGGCGGTTAGTCCATGTCATAAAACACATGGGGAGTGTTGGTTTATCCAATGTCCAACAACCTATCCTCTCTCAGGGTGCAGAAACCTAGTTCTAGAACCCACCCATACTGCTTCGGGTGAGACTTTGACCTGCACAAGAAGGTCACTGCTGAAAGGGCCAGTAGTATAGGGATTTTTTGGCAAACCTTAACCTCCGAACCTGAGTTAGGACCCCTCGCGCCAAAAAAATGGTTCTGTTGTGGGGACACAGAGAATTTTGAGAAGGGGGTCAGGTAATGCCAAGAAAAGTATTGGAAGGCTGAGAAGAAAAGCAGAGTAGGTACGAAAGAAGGGGATAGATCTGTCTATAGCCCGGTAGAAGGAACAGCTGCGCAAAACCCACCGGCTACACTGCCTTTAGGACCATGTAAGGGTCAAATCTTGTCTGAAAACCCGCCAGAATAATATATGGTAGCGCACTTGAATTTACCCACCTTCAAAGGTGTGGGAGATGTGGACATGGACCAATTTTGGTTTGTTGCAGACTCGGTATGGACTATCCAAAATGTGGCAAGTGATACTGTGAAGAGGGCGTAGTTATCCTTGGCATTCGAAGGAAAAGCTCTGGACTGGTATATGCGATACATATCTCAAAACAGAAGCGCATCTATTCAAGATATTAAGGACGCTTTGAAACAACAATTCTGAAAGCCTAAGTTCTATTTGCAGATCGTAGCAGACGTGAAAGATTTTAAGCAAGGAACGACTGAGTCCGCATGGGAAGCTGATCAGCGCCTAAATAAAGCTATCAGAGAAGGATAATTTAAGTATGATGACAGACAGCATATGGAGTGTTTCATCGCTATGCTGCTACCTCACCTGCATGTACCTATGGGTCACTAGAATTTCAAATCACAGGACAAAGCTCTGGAAGCCACTATGAAACTAGAAGCTATGCCCAGAGAAGATACTTTGTTAGGAGTACATAAAATTTAGGAGTAGCTCGGGGCAATGCACATGGAGATTCAGGACCTATGAAAGGAACAAGGGAGGGAAGCTAGTGTAGATCTATGGTGCATACGATGTCGAGTATCAGGACATACGAAGGATCTATGCCTGCTGCCGACAGACTACCTGCAAACAGGAGGACCTAGTCCGATGTGCCCTAGATCAAGAAGAGGACCTAGCCCAATACGACTAGGCCCAATTAGACCTGCGTTATGATGTGAGGATCACTACGTAGCAGGGCTGCATGATACAAAGCACTGCCCCCGTCTGGGCGCATACGTCCTAGAGCGGAAGCAACAACGGTTCCATTTATGTCGGTCAGTAGGGCATGATGAGAAGAACTGTCAAACCTATGATCTAATGATAGATCAGGGGATCTTGTATAGGGTATAGTCAGACCCCGCGTCACCAAAAACCCTCACAGGCATGGGCAGCACCCCCTCCAAAAGCAGGGGAGGAGGGTGAAGTGGAAGTGTAGATCGGGGCGGGGGGCAATTGATCTTCTATAACTGTGGACACACAGGGAAATTTGTGAGGGATTGTCTGAACCCTACAAGATAGTCCTGTAGGTACTACAGACAGTTGGACCATATGCTTGAGAACTGTCCAGTTTTGAGAGAAAAAATACGGGAGAAGCAACTACCACATACACAAAATGTGCAGAGGGTTACGACTGAGCTGCGGGATAAGGATCCAAGCGTAAATGTTGTTACGCGCAATGGATTGGCTACTAGAGGGACTGGCGAGAAGTTTGAAACTGAACCTATGATCCGCAAGGCGGTTAGCAGAAAATAAGGGTTGGACATCGACAAAGAAAGAGAAACATTTATATCAGCTCGCAGGGACTTTATCGGGATAGAGGCATCTACGCCCCTACTCCCTGCAAACCTTAAGGCAGATGAGGAGGTCAAACCTTTCTTGCAGGCATGTATGAAGTTGATGCGCAACCTAAAATCTATGCAGAATCTTCAGGAATTAATAGATAGCTGCGCAACGTGCCCTACCGTGTCCCCCAATATTAAGGATGTTCAAAAACTATATATATATAAGAAACGTAATGGGAGGGAGATGCGGATAACGGCACAGATCGACGATTATGAGATGGACTGGGTTATTTTGGACCTCGAATCGGATGCCAATGTATTACCTAAAAAAACTTGGCAACGAATGGGCGAACCAAAGTTGGAATGGTCCACTATAAAGCTACACATGGCTAATCAACAGAAGATCGTACCTTTAGGGAGGCTATCAGGGATTATGGTAGATATCGCAGGGGTTAAGGTCCAGCCTAACTTTGAAGTCATTCAGATTGTAGAAGATGCGGACCCCTACCTTGCACTACTAGGATTGGATTGGGCCATCGACATGGACGGTTTCTGTTGGGGTTTTGTGATTTGGCTGATTGGAAAACCAAATGACAAGGCAACATTCAAACCAAGCTTTAGAGCTCTAGGATCTAGCCCTCCTAGTCTCAGAGAGGGATCTCCCAATGTGCGCAAAGATATGTCTTGTTTGCTTTTAAGGGTTGATTTTAGGCTAGTTATTAAGTACAAGTCTATTTGTTTGTTGGTTGGACATAGATGATCTAGGCAGCATAGATAGAGTGTGGAAATCTACAAGCCATTGGGCAATGGAGTCATGTGGAAGTCTAAACAGTTCCGATTGATGAATTTGGGGAACCAAAGGGCAAATCTAACTTATTCAATGGATCTGTGGGATCATAATGTGGGATGAGATGAACATCAAGTATTTGGAAGAAAAAGTAAAGCTTTAAGGGCTGTTAAGACTCCTTAATCATGTATACCTTTCAACGAAGGGACTTGCAACACTATCTAAACATAAAGAAATATTCAATAGCCAGGGCTAACCATGAATCCTACCAACATACTTTATGAAGATAACATAAACAAGACAGACTTTTAAGTAAGACAAAGAAGGAGAGGAACACTTTGTTTCTTCTAATTGTTTCACTTAAAGGAGTTAGAAAACATATAAGAAACACAAATAATTGCATTCATAAAAGGGGGAACACCCAGACATCTAAGGCTACAATTATAAAGACCTTAAAATCTGATTATCTTAGCAAGAAACAGAGGGTATGATCAGAACAAATCCCCTCTGCGAAGCTACAGACAATAGCATTTGAAGGATGTTTTCATAAATAGCTTTCAAGAGGCAGCAAGCAGGCAGGGTGAACCATAATTCAACCTTGACACCAACTATTTGAACTATTCTGAAATAAACAAGATTAAGGGTTTGGAAGCAGTTAAACTACTAAATAAAACCTTCAGCAAATGAAAACATAAAGGCAGTGAAGAGTAAACAGGCCTAAGGTGCTTTTAGGAGACATTTCTTAGCCTAAATTTTTTACTCTATTGCAAGAAAAGCATAATGGAACAAAGTGAAAAACATGAAACAACATTAATGAATAGAGAGTACTTCACCAAAACTAGGCTCAGGGATCCAATGGTCTAGCCTCCTTCATCAACAGAAAAGAAAAGACATCCACACTTCTTCAGAACATGAATGCTTCTTCAAAACAATAGTCTATGTATTACTTCAAAATTCATCAAATGCCCACTTTACAATGAGAGTTAGAATAGGATTTATAGGTGAATGGGGAGGAGAGGTGATAGAGATGGTCTTAATGGTGAATCAAAATAGAGGAGTAAAGCATTCGAATGCCCATTCTGTGTCATAAATATTACATTAATTTCTTGCTCATTCTAGTAGTTCTTGCTGTCTTTGAGGCCTAATGTCAAGCTAGTAATAACTCCAAAGAGTGTCTCTGTGGAGAAGTCTTCTTGCTGTTGCAGTAGTTCTGTTTAGGCTTCTGGGACGAGTTAATTGAAAGAGTGGGCTTTGAGGCTTTCTCATACTTTCACAATAACTACTCTGTTAGTTGAAAAGTCTCTGTTTGTAGGAACTGCCAGTTTTGTCCTTGGTAGGTAAAATGCTGATCATGGTGGTGGTTAGACATTCTGATTGAATTAACTGCTTTTCTCTGACATGCACAGGGATTTCTATCTTATGATTTGTCCTTTTTCTGACTGTTTTGACTTTAATTCCTTTATCTCAATACTGTGCTTTATCTTTAATCTTTACAGGTTAATCTCTTGGTTTTCGGGCTTTATGCTTTAACCTTTAGTCTTTCATCTTCATCTTTAAGCTCTGATTGGTCTTCATTGTTCTCCATTTAACTTTATTATTTTGCTGACAGGGAGCTTCTTGGTGCTGGAGGGTTTTGATATATAACCAATTCTCATGAAACAATTTGGTTAAAACATTGAAATTCGACCCTGTTCTGTCTCTTTCTACTTTTGATTAAGCTTCAGGGATTGTCATCCTTGTCCCTGTGTATCTGGCCTCCATAAAACCTACAAACAAACAATCAAACCCTTATACAATCCTATGCATTGGATAAACTACATTGGAGGCGTTGGGAGGCAGAGGAGCGTTGTCAGAGGAGGAAAATATGCATGGATGAGAAGATTCCACAGGTGGAACCAGGCGAGATAGCATTTAAACTTGAATCTGGCATGAAAATGGGAGAAAGGTGTTTTTTCAAAAAAAACAGACGGTTTTCGCATTGCCAATGAGCGGTAAGTGGTTTTGAGCTGGGGGAACGCGATACGCGTCGGAAGATGACATGTATCCCCCGCAAAACTACCAGTTTCGTGTGGATTTTACATGTTAAAC
The DNA here is from genome assembly GCA_034641835.2 of Pinus albicaulis. NCBI lineage: Eukaryota > Viridiplantae > Streptophyta > Pinopsida > Pinales > Pinaceae > Pinus > Pinus albicaulis. Next base: position 1,532,315,753 of record CM076580.1, on the reverse strand, counting down.
CTTGGTGAGGGATTGAACGCAATTTTAATTCCGGGCCGTCAGATCTGGGAGCTCTAGATCTATGGTGGAGAATGGAGCGCGATGGGGGGAAGTGCTCGGCGGATGGGAATGGTGGAATATAGGTGTTGGAGGGGGATTGGATGGATGGTGGAGTAGTGGGTGGTGGGCCAGCGGGGGTGTTATTAGCAGGATTCACATGGACTGTTGGATCCGAGGTGATCCACGGTTGGGATTTGTTTGTGAGGGCGAAAAGGTAAAGAGGATTGGGTAAGAAGAAAATAGAAATGGGCACCCGATCATCGTTAGATCAGGAGGATTAATGGCTATGATTTGATCGGGGGAGAAACAAAATCGCGGAGGAAAATCTATAAGAAAAGGGGCTAAAGGATGGGGCGAGGGAAATGGAGGAGAGTGCTGACAGTCATTAATCTTGGTAGATCAACGGTATAGATCAAATCAGAGGTTGAATCATCGGTGGAAGAAAGGGAAAGTGGAAAGAGGGAAAAAATGTGATTTGCCGATGTGCTGATGGGGGCTAAGGGTAGGTGCTGGGACACGGTCCCGTGGAAGAGTAAGGGGACCAAGGGCGAAAATGAAGAGGGGCCAAGGGTTTCGAGGAATCGCATCGGCAAGGGAAAAAATAATGGGACCGGTGAAATGCGAAAATGCCGAGATGCCTAGTGCTCATTCATGGAGTGGGGTCACATGGCGGAAAGGGGAAGGGGCTTAAGCTAAGGGGGCTTAAAAGTCCGATATGTAATAGAGAAGAAATGAGGTTAAAAAGTGGGTTTTTAAAGCTTAAAAAGGGTTCCTATAGATAAAAGAGAGGTTTTTAAAACCTTGTGAAGGAGTTTTGATGGCTTAAGGGGGTTTTTAGAGGAAATGAAGAGTTAATGAAGGGAAATGGGCTTTTCAGAAGGGGAGAAGGACTTGTTAGGATATGATAAAAAATGGATAACTTAGGGATAATGAACACAAAGATATTTCCAAAACTCATAGTTTTTGATGAAAATCTTGTTTTTGGAAATCCATGGACTAATCTAGCCACCATTAGATATAACATAATTTATAGGTGTCTAATAGTGGCTCCACTTGGGGAGGACAACTTTCTTTTCAGGTGTCCAGAACCTCAGTTTATCAATCTATGGCTTTTAGAAAACCAGTGCCTCATCCATTGGACATAATTTCTTTCCTTTCTTTTATCTTGCTGATTTTCTTTGCATTTTGACAATTCTTTAATGACCTGCAGCATGAAAACTCTTTAAGACAACACCTCTACCTACCCAAAACTACTTGTCCTAGAATTTTTTCTTCTCTTGAGTGCACTTGGACTGGTATCTCTTTTACATATTATTTTTGAAAAAAGAAAGATAAAACTATCTAAGGCTACCCTTATTTCTTCCAAGAGTCCAGATTAAACAGTTGGACTCAAAAACTTCTCTACCTAATCTACTATCTGTCAAGATTAAGTTGTTTAACAGATATGCATTGTCTACATTCTAAAACAGAAATTTAAACATAGACCAACCAGGATTAAACAGTCTGATTTGTTGTAGTGTCTATGGAATAAGAAACCAGCTGCACATATACTTTTATTTGTAGAAAATTAAAACAAAACTGTGAAGGCTTAAGATTTTAAAATTAAAGACATCCTTCTTTCTTCTTGGCTCAAGTTTTGATCTATTTAGAGCCATATTTTTCTTCCTTTTCTTTGGTTCAGATTTTGAGCATGTTTGAACCATTCTTAGTTCTATCCTAATCTATTCTACTGATAAGCCAAGATTAAACAATTTGGCAAATATTCTTCGCTAACCTATCAACATTAAATTGAAATCTATCTAGCCATGATTAGGCTGTATGACTAAATAGCAGTGTTTTCTTTTAGTAATGGCATTTAAGCTTGCACAATTTCAGATTTTTTTCTTTTTGGTATGGGGTTGTACCTTTCTTCTTTTTCTAATCTGCCCTCTTTTTCTCTTTTGTATTGTTTTTTTGTATTTATTTATTTATTTATTTTTAAATTTTTCTTTTCAAAGAAAAAAAAAGAAACTAACTAGATGCTCACAGGCTAAGCTTATTTGATTTTCCTATCTAACCTAATCTAACTCTGTGATATTTACATGTTTAGCTGACCAATTCTCTTTTCCAATACATCCAGTCAATCAGATGGTCCCATGACTGGTCTTTTCTCATCTCTTTGAGCATGCTGGATAAACAAAAGGACCACTCCCATCTCATCTTTTTCTTAGCAGCAGTGCTAGAAAATTTTCTTTCTATTTGCAAGAAACTGCTCTTAACAACATTTATTCCCTCTTCAAATGTCTTCAAAAAATGAGCATAGGGATCTTGAAATAATATCTGGTTGGGAGTATTAGAAAAGTAAGTTCCAACCAGGATCATTTTTTCTTCCACTGGATCAAGAAAAATATTATTTTGAGAAGGAAAATCTTCCTCATCTTCATTGTGATCTGAACTGGAGGACTCATCATATTTGGAAGTGTTGTCCTCTTCTAGTCCTGGTAATATCTGATTCAGTGGACTATAATTTGTGAAGAGGCCATTATATTCTTGAGCAGGGGTCTCTTGGATTACCTCAACCCTTTCAGGAGAAGGTTCTTTATATTCATCATGCTCAAGAAATTTTTCATTGCTTTCCTCCTCAACCTTTGAGCTGAAAGACTGCTGATTCCCAATCACATGGAAACTATTGTTGATGAGTTGTAATGAAGCAGAGCAAAGATTCAAAGATTCTTTTCCCTCTTTTGCATTATTAAAGCTTTCTTCATCAGTATCATAAATAACCTGCTTTGGCTCATTACTTTCTTGGAGTTGGTGGAACTGATATTCCTCTCATAAATCTACTAATGATAGTCCTGCAAGATCAACTTATGTTTGGAGAACATCATGATCATCAGACATATCAAAATTAGGAAAATAATTAATGTAAGTAATGTCACCAATCAAACATACTGGATTATCAGCAGATCTTTCTTTATTCTGATCTACAAGGGAAATTTCTAAATTTTTACAAAAAATTTCATCAGGTGAATGGGCAAGAGCTTTTGTTTTTTAAAAAGTTTCAGAGGTTGGCTATTTGTTTATAATTTGATCAATTTATTCTTCTGTCAAAGGGGAATATGTTTCTATGTTTCTTTGAACAGAAGTACAGTAGTTTTCTATATCTTGAGAAGACTAAATTTGAGGTTGGATTTCTTCTTGAGCCTCAGCTAAAAGGGATGATGAATCATTATTTGTGCTTGCTGGGATATCTTGAGGAATTTCTTTTATTTCTTGATTGGTTTCTTCCTCAACTGATTCATCTAGGTTCTTGTGATAGTTTTTTTGGGTATGAAATTCATGAATGGCTGCTAAGAGACCTTTAGGATGCATATTAACCAAATCCTCATCAATATCCAACAGGTATTGTATGATGTTCTGAGATTGATCACAACAATTTGTAGTCCATGATAAAGATGAAGAGTTTTCTTTATATTTTTCATGAAATACTTGGTGCATGTCTTTTAAAGAAAACAAACTCTTAGGTGATAACCATTCATACCAATCCCTTGCCTTTCCTTCTAATTTTTCCATGAACATTTTCATAGGACAGTTCTCATGCCATTCAACTTTCAACCTCCATACATGTATATGAAACCTGATGAGATGTAACAAAGGGTCATCAAACTTTTCATCTTGAAAAATAGGCAGTTTTTTAAGCCAATATATTTGAGGCATTTTGTATGGGAATCCAGGGATATGATCTTTGTTCATTGGATCATATCTCCTTTGTATCCTTGGATCCATGTTTGTAAATTAGAAAGGGTCACTGAATCTTTTCAACCAGTCTAGAGTCTTCTTCCAGTGGAGTCATTAGGTCTTTTGGAGGTTGTGGAGTCGCCAGGCGGAAGATTTGAACTTTGTTTTCCACCAACAACATTATTGGGTTTGCTCAACGCATTCCCAAAGGAGTCTACAAGGACTTAGTGAAATAATAGGCCTACTAGAGGCCAGTGGAGTCGCCAGGTGAAAAGTTTTAGCTCTTTTGGAGGTAAAATATTCTATGGTCCACCACCAATGTTTATTATGAAGGCCAATCTAAAATGCTTTTGGAGTTTTCTGAGTTTCTATGGTTGTTGAAGGACTAATGAGTCTATAAGGGCTTGCTAGGCAACTATGAACTCATAAGTCCCACCGTGATCGCCAAAATGTTGGGGTCTTGTGATTTGGCTGATTGGCAAACCAAATGACAAGGAAACATTCAAACCAAGCCTTATAACTCTAGGATCTAGCCCTCCTACTCTTAGAGAGGGATCTCTCAATGTGCGCAAAGATATGTCTTGTTTTCTTTTGAGGCTTGATTTTAGGCTAGCTATTAAGTACAAGTTTGTTTGTTTGTTGGTTGGACATAGATGATCTAGGCAGCATAGATAGAGTGTGGAAATATACAAGCCATTGGGCAATGGAGTCATGTGGAAGTCTAAACAGTTCCAATTGATGAATTTGGGGAACCAAAGGGAAAATATAACTTAGTCAATGGATCTATGGGATCATAAGGTGGAATGAAATGAAAATTAAGGATTTGGAAGGAAAATTAAAGCTTTAAGGGCTATTAAGACTCCTTAATCATGTATACCTTTCAACGAAGGGACTTGCAACACTATCTAAACATAAAGAAATATTCAATAGCCAGGGCTAACCATGAATCCTACCAACATAATTTATGCAGATAACATAAAAAAGACGGACTTTTAAGTAAGACAAAGGAGAGGAACACTCTGTTTCTTCTAATTGTTTCACTTAAAGAAGTTAGAAAACATATAAGAAACACAACTAATTGCATTCATAAAAGGGGGAACACCCAAAAATCTAAGACTGCAATTATAAAGACCTTCAAATCTAACTATCTTAGCAAGAAACAGAGGGTACGATCAAACCAAATCCCCTCTGCCAAGCTGCAGAAAATAGTGTTTGAAGGATGTTTTCAGAAATAGCTTTCAAGAGGCAGCAGGCAGGCAGGGCGGACCATAATTCAACCTTGACACCAACTATTTGAACTATTTTGAAATAAACAAGATTAAGGGTTTGGAATTAGTTAAACTACTAAATAAAACCTTCAGTAAATGAAAACATAAAGGCAGTGAAGAGTAAATAGGCCTAAGGTGCTTTTAGGAGATATTTCTTAGCCTAAGTTTTTTACTCTATTGCAAGAAAAGCATAATGGAACAAAGTGAAAAACACGAAATAAAATTAACAAATAGAGAGTACTTCACCAAAACTAGGCTCAGGGATCCAATGGTCTATCCTCCTTCATCAAAAGAAAAGCAAAGACATCCATACTTCTTTAGAACATGAATTCTTCTTCAAAACAGTACTCTATGTATTACTTCAGAATTCATCAAATGCCCACTTTACAATGAGAGTTTGAATAGGATTTATAGGTGAATGGGGAGGAGAGGTGACAGAGATGGTCTTAATGGTGAATTAAAATAGAGGACTAAAATGCTGATCATGGAGTAAAACAATAACTACTTTGTCAGTTGAAAAGTCTCTGTTTGTAGGAACTGCAAGTTTTGTCCTCGGTAGGTAAAATGCTGATCATGGTGACGGTCAGACATTCTGACTTAATTAACTGCTTCACTCTAACGTGCATGGGACCTTCTGTCTTGTGATTTGTCCTTTTGCTGACTGTTTTGACTTTAATTCCTTTATCTCAATACTGTGATTTATCTTTAATCTTTACGGGTTAATCTCTTGGTCTTCGGGCTTTATGCTTTAACCTTTAGTCTTTCATCTTCATCTTTAATCTCTGATTGGTCTTTACTATTCTTGATTTAACTTTATTGTTTTGCTGACAGGGAGCTTCTTGGTGCTGGAGGGTTTTGATATATAACCAATGCTCATGAAAATTTTTGGTTAAAACGTTGAAATTCGACCCTATTTTGTCCCTTTCTGCACTTGATTAAGCTTCGAGGATTGTCACCCTCGTCCCTGTGTATTTGGCCTCTATAAAACCTGCAAACAAACAATCAAACCCTTATACAATCCTGCGCATTGGATAAACTGCATTGGAGGCGTTGGGAGGCAGAGGAGCATTGGCAGAGGAGGGAAATATGCATGGATGAGAAGATTCCACAAACAAAACCAGGTGGGATAGTGTTTAAAATTGAATCTGGCGCGAAAATGGGAGAATGGTGGTTTTGCGAAAACCACCGGTGGTTTTCACGCTACCAATCAGCAGTAAGTGGTTTTACGTCGAGGGAATGTGATATGTGTTGGAAGCTGACACGTATCCTGGCCAAAACCACTAGTTGCAGGTGGATTTTGTGTGTTAAACCTCGGCGGGGGATCGAACGTGATTTTGATTCCAGGTCGTCAGATCTGGGAGCTCCAGATCTATGGTGGAGAATGGAGCATGATGGGGGGAAGTTCTCGACGGATGGGAATGGTGGAAGACAGGTGTCGGAAGGGGATTGGATGGATGGTGGAGTAGTGGGTGGTGGGCCAGCGGGGGTGTTATTAGCGGGATTCACGTGAACCGTTGGATCCGAGGTGATCCACGATTGAGATTTGTTTGCAAGGGTGAAAAGGTGAAGAGAAACAAGTAAGAAGAAAATAGAAAGGGGCACCCAATCATCGTTAGATCAGGAGGATTAATGGCTATTATTTGATCGAGGGAGAACAAAATCACAGAGGAAATATATAAGAAAAGGAGCTAAAGGATGGGGCGAGGGAAATAGAGAAGAGTGCTAACAGCTGTTGATCTTGGTAGATCAATGGTGCAGATAAAATCGGAGGTTGAATCATCAACGGAAGAAAGGGAAAGTCAAAAGAGGGAAAAAACGTGATTTGTCGATGTGCCGATGAGGGCTAAGGGTAGGTGCTAGGGCACGGTCCCGTGGAAGAGTAAGGGGACCAGGGGAAAAAATGAAGAGATGGCCAAGGGTTTTGGGGAATCGCATTGGCAAGGGAAAAAAGAATGGGACTGGTGAAATGTCCTAATGCTGAGATGCCTAGTGCTTAGTCATGGAGCGGGGTCACATGGCAGAAAGGGGAAGGGGCTTAAGCCAAGGGGTCTTAAAAGCCCGATATGTAATAGAGCAGAAATAAGGTTAAAAAGTTGGTTTTTAAAGCTTAAAAAGGGTTCCAATAGATAAAAGAGAGGTTTTTAAAACCTTGTGAAGGAGTTTTGATGGTTTAAGGGGGTTTTTAGAGGAAATGAAGAGTTAATGAAGGGAAATGGACTTTTCAGAAGGGGAAAATGACTTGTTAGGATATGATAAAAAATGGATAACTTAGGGATAATGAACACAGAGATATTTCCAAAACTCATAGATTTTGATGAAAATCTTGTTTTTGGAAATCCATGGACTAATCTAGCCACCATCAGATATAACATAATTTATAGGTGGCTAATAGTATCATTAACTTAAAAAAGAGAAGCATGGTGTTCAAAAATAATGGCACAAGGGTGATTGTACCATTAGACCCTACAGAAGGTAAATGCTACACTGAACTAGTACCGAAGGAGGAAGATGTGAACTATATCTATAAGTTGACTGCGCGGGATGCGGTCAACCTAGCAGTGGATGAAGTACTTTGCTAGGAGGAGGATAATGAATTCTTATCTGATCTCGATGAGGAGATAGAGAATTAGCAGAACCGGTTACATGATGTCTCTGTGCTGCATTGTCTTCGGGTCACAAAAGACTTCCACTGCGTTTCCTCAGAGGTAAGGGACCTACCTTACTTTGAAGGCTTGGATTATGTTAAGGAATTCTTACGAGTATTCGAAGCTACGGTCCCAAGGGAACAAATGCTATGGGCCGTTAAACTAGACATGCGTAAGAAACCTACACCATGGTGGGACACCCATAAGGAAGCATTCCAGGATTGGGAAGAGTGCCACGCTATGTTGACCCTACAATTCGAAGGACTAGCAGCTCTGCAGGATACTAAAATGATGAAATGGAGTAAATCGCACCTGTATATGGCACCTAAACTACCCATGTGGGATTTGAAGGAGCCAGGAATAATCAACTACTACAGCCTAACCCCAGAAGAAGGTCAAGCCAACCCATGAGCTACTTCCAACTCAGGGCTACGCACAGGCACCAAAATGATTCAACCACAGGAAAGTAGCACTAAAATGCACTCTACACTAGCTATAGGTACAAAAAGTAGAGCTCTCATCTATCCGGAAGCCCCTACAACAAAAACACAGCTGCATTTTAACCTTGGACACACAGGTTATTATAGGAGGTTCGTTCGGAAATATGATCTGACTATAGCCCCTCTTAAAACCTCACTTACATGGAAGGTAAAGTTCTCTTGGGATAATGAATGTCAGGGAACTTTGTCATTGGTCATAAGTTACCTAGAAAGCAAGCCTGTGTTGGGGGAGGATGCGCAGAGGATGCAGATGATTAACCCTAGCATAGCAGATAGGCCAAGCACACAGCGGATGTGAAAAGTAGCCATTGGAACAGTGGAAATTGGTAAAAAGAAAAAGTTATTGTTAAAAGGAGCAGCCTCTAGGCATTTAATGAAGCAAATTTTAGGGATTTTTTACCGTTTCCTGGGGGATACATCTCAGATAAAGTTTAACTTACCATTGCATGATTGTGGGTATTATAGAAGGAGCAGGATAGTTCAGCCAGAGGTTCCGTCTCACTTGCATAGCTTTCACTCATCAGTCTTTGCTCGGAAGAACTTGAGCAATCAGATTTCCCATATCTGCACTATCCCTCTCATGTCTGGTCATCCTGCTCCATTTGATAGTAGTCACCTAGGGTTGGGATTCATTTTTCGCACAAGGATGATGACCACTAACCCTACCGAACCTTCGGCCCCGACAAGGCCTAACGTTGAGGAGATAATGGACGTTGAGTCTGAACTAAAAGAAGTTCCCCCTATGCTGGTCACAAGGAAAGGAAAAGAGAAAGCACAAGGCTCAGGAAAATCCTCAAAAGCTACGAGATGGGCTAGTACCGGGAAGCCTAGGAATTCTCCGAGGCACACCAGGTCTCTGCCTGCATCACCTCTAGATCAAGATTCGTAGGAAGGTGCTATGCCTGCCAATCTAATCAATTGGTTACCTCCCTTCATTCACCCATGTATACTATCCACGCGAACGCCAAAAAACTCGGATGGCTTGGTCACCTATCTGCAAATCCCCCTAACCCCAGGAGAAGTCCCTGTCCTCAATGATCCTTGTGGAAGACTCCATGAGGTCAGGTTTGATGATCACGACTTGCCAGAATTTGAAACCCTCCTTGAGTTGGCCCCCGCATTGTACTTCGATACGATCCATACAAATGATGGAGTCACAGTGGTTCCTCAGCATTAGGTATGTGTCTTGGCCGGGTCTGGACTCTTGAATCTACTCCAAATGCCACATTTTGGCCATTAAAACATCACAGATTGGTTGGCTAGCTAGTTGCTCACCCTAATTCACGATGAATTCTTATGGATTTGGGACAGAGTCCCTATTGATGTTGCATTGATCCACAAGATTACATGCCTTCCTATGTCAGGGCCGCACCCTCTGGAGCAGCTAGGCAAGAAGTACGAAGCAGTTACCACTACATTTGTGCGGAAGACCTATAAGGTGAGTCGAAATTGTTGGGCTGCTAATATGTCATTATTATTATCACTTTTTGAAACCTATTTCATCCATTTCTACTCTTCTTTATCATTTCATTTATCATAATTTATCATATAATTCCATTTTATGATTATTTATGCTCTTATGGATAAATATTATTTCTTCTCCTTTATTTTTAATAAATTGATGATTATTATGCATGATTTTATCAATGATTGTTTATTAGTATATTTTCTAACATCACTCACCATTTTAGCCTCCAAGATATTTTCCAAATTGCAGATTTGATCTCCAACACATCATTCAATATTCCAACTCATAAATTCGTTGGAATAAGAAGTGTCAGTTTTGCGTTGGACATTCTGGGAAAATGGAGAAGAATCTGGAAAATCCAGAACATGGGTTTTGTCCAGAACGAACCGAGTTAACTTTAGTGAAGAATGGTTTACCCAAATTCGGCCCGTATTAAGAGAAACAAAAGGTTCTCTGAGGAAATTTTTTTGAGATTCGCTGTTGTGGCCGTTTTCCAAATTCTTCCAGTTGCAATACCAAATTCGACGTGTTTCTGTTGAATGGTTGATGGAAATATATTTTCTTTCTGATCAAGTTGTTGGGGACAATCCAATATTGTTATGAGGGATCATATTTACTATTGAATTTCTCCTCTTTGTGGTTATAAAAGGAGACGTTTGTAAAAGAAAGGGGATTATTATTGAATTTCTGTTGTAACTCTATAATTTCTTGACTCTCGTGATCAGAGAGTGACTGCTGTAAACATTATTTATGTTTGATTAATACAATAATGTGTTTCCATTCCATTTCTTAACTCCGGAGTAAATCCCAACTGCATTTCACTGGTGGTTAAGGGCCTGGCCCTGGTGGATCGATCCGTTGTTTGTATCATTACCTTTCAGTTATCGTTGTGTGACAATTTGTATTTGTTTTCATGTCAGTTTGTAAGTTAATTGGTTTACCGTTTAATTGCTTATTGATATCGGTGTGTTACATTGATTAATTGCATTGCTATTCCGTTCTAACAAGAATCTTAATTCCTGTATCATTTATCTTGTTATGCTTTAATAGAGCTATGTTGTTCAACAGTTGTTGTTCCATTCAATTTTCCACTTAATAAGATTTGTTGTTTAATAGAATTTGTTGTTCAATTCTCTTAGATAGAGTTTGTTTTTCAGATTCATTAAGTTGTTGTTCAAATTCATTAGATAGAGTTTGTTGTCAATTCCAAATTGCTATCCATTTCAATTCATTAGTTTACAGATTGCAAAGAGTTTGCTTTTAAAGTGCTTGCATAGTTTACTTTCATTAGCAGCATTTAGTTCAAATTATATTTTCATTTAATTGCTTTAAAGCAAGATTATCAACTGTAAAGAATACTGGTTATTGCTCCCACGTTCTCAGATTGATTATCTTGTTTTCATTTGATTTTAATTCCATCAGTTTCTAAAGGAAAGACTTATCACTACTGCATCCTTGACTGATGTTTTTTGAGTGAATGATTGGATTTCAGAGCATTTAAGTTCATGTCATTGTAGTTAGATTTCTTTTCCAAGCATTTGTTTACTTTTGTATTTACAACATTGTACTACATATTGCAAGGCATTACTCTTAGATAGAATTGCAGCATTAGAAAGAGTACACTCTTGAAATAAAAAATCGTACCTGGATTGATAATTAATTTAGGATAAATAGGCGTTAAAAATACACATTTTATACCTCAACATTTTGGCGTCATTTCCGGGGAGAGTGTATGCCATTTAGAAAAAGTGATGCATATTTGATTTTTTTCTACTAGGGAAGAATTGGGTATTAAACACGGAAGGTAAGAACCTGCGTACCAAGTGAGGAACATACTTGTTCATTGGCCCACTTCACAGCATAATTGAGTGAAATTTAAGGTAGGAATTGAAGTAGGAATTTTAGAGGTAGAATTTTTGAAAAAATCTTGTAATTCCACTCGAGTGGTGTTGTAAGCACCACCCATTTCACTAACCAATTGACAGGAACATTTGAAGGATGATCCTCAAAGAAACACATGAAGAACATCTTCTATTATGGTAAGAAATGGCTCACATTGCAAATTTTGAATTCCCTATCAAAGATCTTGGAGGAGTGACACAAATGCACATAAATCCCCCATTGTCTCTACCAAATTTTTATGGTTTGAAGAATGAAGATCCAGAGACATTCTTATTTGAGTTTGAAGTATTTTGTAGAGGATATGATTATTTTAGTAATGATCAAAGGTTGAAAGTATTTCCTCTTACTCTAAAAGGAGCAGCTCTCCGATGGTTTATGAGCCTAGGTGGGAACTACATCCAAACATGGGAGGACATGAAGAACATATTCTTGAAGAAGTACCCAAGACTATTGCAAATCCAATGAAGATATTTTCGGTATGATACAAGGGGAAGATGAAATCTTGGAGGACTATGTGGAGCGATTTCGATACAACCTTCAAAAATCAAAGCATAAGCATTTGGAAAAAGAGATCTTGAAAACACTCTTTCTTAAATGAATCAAAGATGAATTTTTAGAACTCTTAAATCTAATAGGAAAAGGTGATGTTTTTCAGTTATCATATGATGATGTTTGTGAATTGTGCACAAGGTATGCAAGAGGAATTTCCAAGGCTGGTAAGAATTCTAGAGAAGTTTCTTCTTTCTTTTCCAAATTTACTACAAGAACAAGAGACATAAGAGCTGAAATCAATGTTTTATTTGAAAATTTTAAATATGATTTTATTAACTCTATAAATTCACAATTGAATGTTTTGCAGGTTCAGAAAAATCAAGAATTTGATGACGTGTTTTTTCCTCATTACCGAAAGGAGCATCCCATAGATAGTTGTTCTTCCTTATCTAGGATGGAAGTAGCATATCAAAGAGATGGGGAAGCTGCAACAAGGTCAAAACCATGGAAATCATGGCCTGTAGGTATGGTTCAAAACACTTCCTCTCCATTCTCTTACTTGCATAATCCATTATGGAATACTCATATGTTAGGGCAGCCATGCCAATCTCAATATAAGCACCACCAATCTTGTCTACAAGTTTGGCATGGTTCATCTTATGATTGCATGACTACTCTCTCTCATCTTGTAGCACAAACACATATTCCAGCTCTTCCACAACATCTTTCTCGCCCATCAAAATCATCCATTCAACCCAATCAACTACATCATCAAAATGCTCCATTCCCTACATAGTATCCTGCTCAACTCATTCCACACCCTCACCATAATAAACCAATACAACATGCGTACAGTGTTGAACTACAAAATTTATCCACCCTTCCCACCCATTCTATCTCATATGCACCATTGGAGAAAACTTATACTAAAATTCAGAATGTGTCAAATCCAAAAATTGTAGAGGTTATGAAATAAAATGAGGTTCCTTCTAGCCTGCATCAACAAGTCATTTTAAACACTCAAGAAATTCATGATATGATGGCTATGGGAAATCAAGAAATTAAGGGATACATTGAAGATTGGTTTCACTCCATTTGTTTGCAGCATCACTACATGCTTCAACAATCTTTAGCACCATCTTTTCAAGGGAAGTTGGCTTCTCATACCCTAATTTTTATTAACATGCATTTTTCAAATTTGGGTATGTACATACTTGAAGCCTTGTTTCGAAAAGGGTTACACTGGAAATACTCTTATACACAATCATATTCATTTTCTAAATCAGAGTAGGCTACTGACAAAATAAAATAAATAAGGAAATAAAATAAACACATTTTTTTTTTTTTTTGTAAAAATAGTTGTTTTTGTTGCACCACGCTGTGGAAATCAACATCGATGATAAATGGTTTAATTTATTTGTGTATGTATATTAATTATAATGGAAATAACAATTCTACAAACACTTATATTCATTTTTATCACTAATATGGAAAATTTTCTTGAATATCATAATTTTTGGCTTATGGGCTTGATGAAATTTCTAAAAACACAATCGGAACAGTCATGTTATGGGGGACCAAAAGTGAATATTTTTAAAACCTATTTCTATCCTAAGTATCCCTTGATGTTTATTTTCCATCCCAATTTGAATCACTCTATTTGGATTTGAAATGAAAAAGTTAGAACCAAAATATTGACAGGGCGTCTAGTAGGCAACTCAGGAACAGAGTTGGGGCAGACAGTTTTTGGAGGCTTAAATGACTATATTTTTAAAACCTATTTCTATGGTAGATTCCTCTATGAATATAGTTTAAAATTCAATTTTAATCACTCGATTTAGATATTGTATGAGGAATTTATGACCAAAATACTGACTGCTTATCATAAATCAGCACTCTGGAAACTCTGTTTTCTCGGCTGTTTAGTAGCGTATTTGACCCATCAATTCTTCTTGTCTTAAAAACCTGTTTCTATTGGAGATAAATAAATTAATCTAATTTAATCTCCAATTTGAATTAGTTCAATCCGCTATCAAACAAAAAATTATGCTTTAAATATCAACTATTGGTCTAAGCCGGAAAATCGAAAATGACTCTATTATGCGGGTTGTTCTAAGAAAATTTAACATACCATTACATGGAATTTTTAAAACCTGTTTCTATTGGATACATATATATTAATTCAATTTCATTTGGCTTTTAAATCACTCAAATCGGACGAAAAACAAAGAATTTATAATTTAAACACTGCTGGTTAGTATGATTGGCCATTGCTCTCCCGCAGGTAATAAATTGATTTTGTCCGTGGATTTGTTTTACAGAGTAAATACTTGTTAGTTTTTTTGCATATTTATTGGATTATGGGAGCCCGATCAGCTCTCTTTCTCCATGATTTAATGTTTTATTTTAGGTAGACACTCATTTTTTGCAGGTCTTAGGAGAATAAAGAAGGTCAATTTATGGATGGACGATTCTTGAAAGAAATTTTAATGAAACAAGGGAATTCCATCCAATTCATTACTCAATGGATTCATAATAGAAGAAATGAAGAATTTATTTTTATTTGAAGATTCATGTCACTACTGCCAAAACATTTTTCAAAAAGATCATTTTTTTTCAATTGATAGATTGATATTCCCTTAGGAAATAACACCATAGTTGTTGTAACTTAATAAAGTGTTGTTTCTTTTATAATTTCCTTTATATTTTTTTTTTATTTCAGGTGTTGATCTCTTCAAATTGTAGTTTCCGCTCCAGTGGCAATTGAAATATAAGGACCCCACCATACAAGTTTCAGAAGGCAATTCTTCGTCAGCACCAATTCTGTAAAAATTTACTTTTTCTTTAAACCTGTACATAAATTTTCCTTTCTAGTTGATTGGATTTTCTTGATAATGGATTGTACATTAGCTTTGTTCTTTCCTCTATTTTTTTCCTTTGTTATTTCCTACAGCAGTTTCTACATGCATTTTCTTTGCTGTTCCCTATAGGGAACAACACTTTTTTGTGTGTCTTTATTTTTCATGTTGTTCCTCTTGAGGAACATCAGCCGTCCCTCTTAAGGAACATCAATCTTGCATGCTTATATTTGTTTGCTATTCCTCTTAAGGAACAATAGCCATTCCTCTTAAGAAATAGTGCGTTTGTGTGTTTCTTTTTGTTGTTCCTTTCAAAAGGAACAACATTTCCATTGATTATTTTTGCTGTTCCTTTCAAAAGGAACAACACTTTTGCTACATGTATTTGTTGTTCCTTTCGAAAGGAACAACACTTTTGCCGCATGTTTTTGCTATTCCTTTCCGAAGGAACAATAATTTTTGTCACTTGTTTTTGCTATTCCTTTATGAAGGAAAGGAACAATAGTTTTTTCCGCTTGTTTTTGTTGTTCCTTTACATTTTCGCAAATTGTTTTTGTTGTTCCTCTTAAGGAACAACAACTGTTCCATCGTAGGAACAACACTTTTTGAGTGCATTTTTCTTGTTTTAGAACAACATTTTGAGGATTTTTGTGAATTCTTCATGACTCTTTTAAAGGAAAACACACAATTTATGCAAGGACACAAAAAATAAAGGTTACTGGAATCAACAAATCAAGAGAAATTGTAATTTGTAAGAAACTGTTTTGTAATGATAAGAAAAGGAAAGAACACAACCATCTATATCACTTTGCTGTCTTTATTTTCACTAAAATTAATATGATCAGTTATCTTTATCATGTTGGTTCTTCCCTAAATCTTCATAACTCTCTTTGATTTTTATTTATTAAATAAGAATAAGGGCATAATTTCTCTATTGAGATGTTCAGACTTCTTCCACCATCCCTACTCTTAAGGAGTGTTGAGCCATCCTCTATACATAAATAGGGAAGTGCTACATGAAAAAAGAAGAAAAAATCTCTATATGATTACTAACAATTATATGATATGGCAGATGGAGGATAGGGGGTCTCATCAAGAGCCAGCCTACCATGATCATAAGGGAGCAGTGAAGTGGCATTCCCATTATGGCCACCACACCAGGGATATGATCCAATGGACAACTCAGAAAAATAAAAAGTCCTTGGAACAGGAGGTCTCATCATGAGCCGACCTGCCCACCTTTCACTCTTTCCTAGTGAATGGCATTGTGATTCATCTAGTTCCCAAGCCAGCACAGTGGCCTCGATCATGACATCACACAGCACTTCCCTAGTCATAAATAAAGGATAATGGTTCCAAGGGTGAGAAAGCAACTTTGTCAAGGTTATAGACACCTATAGGCAATAGAGCTCTGTTGATGGTATTGGAGTCATATTTTTCACAAATCAATAGTAATGATAAACCCTTTTCTTATATCTTTATCTAATATCAAATGAGAGTATGCTCCTAAACCCTTTGTTCAGAACCTCTTATGCATGAAATTTATTTATAAATCGATCATAATGGTTTATGTGGATAATGACCGCATAAGTACTTTTTTTCACATCAGTTGTCCTTTTCCCTTATTTTCGAATCATTACATAAACATTTCCATATCTACTCACGATTTCAAAATATGCATTGATTTCAGTAATGCGATAATTTTTTGATCATATCATAAGTATGTATGCCTTTCCATGCTGTACAATTGTTGTGCAGTACGCTGCTCTTCTATTTGCTGGTCGAGGGCGACCTATCATCTTTCAGGGGGGGCACGGATGCCTTTTAAATATGCCTGCATGTGGGTCGAATCCCAATATTCATACTGTATTTCTACAAAAATTTTTCTGATTGAACTTTTGGCATACATCTTATCTGTTGCTCTTCAAAATTAACACTGTGGATTCAAGAAAATTGCATGTAGAATCGTGATTTGTTTACAGGAGAACAAGAAGTATGGGGGGGAAATTCTATTTGTAGCACGACCACACTATTGTAACTAACAGCAAAGGCTGGCGCAACTCGCGAACACGCACAATTCTTCAGACATGATGTGTTTGCATGGCTTCCACCTTTTGCATCATTTTCAGTATCCGCTCAGCCTACATTAGCTTCAACAAAGGCCAGTCCCTACTTGTCATTCCACATTTTTTCGGAGGTAACACTTGAGGTAAAATAACATAATTTTCTTATTTATTATGAATTTAGGAGAATTTCATGAAAATCCATTGAGCATTATTTATCATCATCCCTTCTACATCTTTACCACTTCCCATTTTTCAAAGACATATCATCTTTCAGTTTGGGGGAGTGTTGCTTTCCTTCATTTCTTTCTTATGACCATGTCAGTAATATTCTTTATCATCCATTGATATTCTTATTCATTCTCAACACCTCCCTTATTCCATGTTGTTTTACACCAAGCATAGATTTGAACAGATTGTAGCAACCACCTCTCTTTGTTTTCTAGCATTGCATGAGGACATGCTAATTATTCAGTTTTGGGGAGGAATTGCTACACATGATGGATGTTTTCTACTTTCTTTCTCATTTAAGGCATACAATTTCATTTTTATACAATGCAGAAATTGAATTGCATATATCTTTAAAAATATGAACTGAATTCTTGTGATTTTTGGATAACAAAGAGGTATCATTAAAATACACAAACCCAGATAATTTCACACTAAATTAGTTCATAAAATTTCGAAAATTATGCACGATCACTTACAGTAATTTTGTTTATACCTCATAATCTGTGTATCAAAATGATCTGATTTTTGAGAAAATGGTTAATGAAGTTTGCTGTTACTTATATCAATTTTTCTGCAACTTCATATACATATAGTTGAACGTCAACTATGAAAATTGTTACGCCTTCATCAAGATTGCTAAAATTTAATATTCATTATTTGAGGAAAAATCATTTGTTTCATCCATTTTATGAGTTGGGATGAACAATTTTTTTTGCTCGGTTAACACATGGGTTTTGTCTTTGGGTTGCATGAGGACATGCAATATATTCAGTTTTGGGTTGCATGAGGGCATGCAATATATTCAGTTTGGGGGTGTGTTGGGCCGCTAATATGTCATTATTTTTATCACTTTTTAACACCTATTTCATCCATTTATACTCTTCTTTATCATGTCATTTATCATAATTTATCATCTAATTCCATTTTATGATTATTTATGCTCTTATGGATAAATATTATTTCTTCTCCTTTATTTTTAATAAATTGATGATTATTATGCATGATTTTATCAATGATGGTTTATTAATATATTTTGTAACATCACTCACCATTTTAGCCTCCAAGATATTTTCCAGATTGCATATTTGATCTCTAGCACATCATTCAATATTCCAACTCAGAAATTTGCTGGAATAAGAA
The DNA here is from genome assembly GCA_034641835.2 of Pinus albicaulis. Lineage (NCBI taxonomy): Eukaryota > Viridiplantae > Streptophyta > Pinopsida > Pinales > Pinaceae > Pinus > Pinus albicaulis. Next base: position 1,532,297,430 of record CM076580.1, on the reverse strand, counting down.
GTGTTAGTTTTGCGTTGGACATTCTGGGAAAATGGATAGGAATCTGGAAAATCCGGAACATGGGTTTTGTCCAGAACAGACCGAATTAAAGTTTGTAGAGAATGGTTTTCCCAAATTCGGCCTGTATTAAGAGAAACAGAAGGTTCTCTAAGGATGATTTTCTGAGATCCGCTGTTGTGGCCGTTTTCCAAATTCTTCTAGTTACAATACCAAATTCGACTTGTTCCTGTTGAAGGGTTGATGGAAATATCTTTTCTTGCTAATAAAGTTGTTGGAGACAATCCAATATTGTTATGAGGGATCATATTTACTATTTAATTTCTCCTCTTTGTGGTTATAAAAGGAGACGTCTGTAAAATAAAGGGGATTATTATTGAATTTTTGTTGTAACTGTATAATTTCTTGATTCTCGTGATCAGAGAGCGACTGTTGAAAACATTATTTATGTCTGATTAATACAAGAACGTGTTTATTTTACATTTATGAACTCTGGAGTAAATCCCAGAGGTGTTTCACTAGTGGTTAAGGGCCCAACCTTGGTGGATCGATCTGCTGTTTGTATCATTACCTTTCAATTATTGTTGTGTGACAATTTGTATTTTTTTTCGTCTCAGTTTATAAGTTAATTGGTTTACTGTTTAATTGCTTATTGATATCGGTGTGTTACATTGATGAATTGCATTGCTGTTCTGTTCTAACAAGAATCTTAATTCCTATATGCTTTAATAGAGATACGATGTTCAGCAGTTGCTTTTCCATTCAGTTTTCCACTTAATAAGATTTGTTGTTTAATAGAATTTTTTGTTCAATTATCTTAGATAGAGTTTGTTGTTCAGATTCATGAAGTTGTTGTTTAAATTCATTATATAGAGTTTGTTGTCAATTCCATATTTGTTGTCCATTTCAATTCATTAGTTTACAGATTGCAAATAGTTTGCTTTTAAAGTGCTTGCATAGTTTACTTTCATTAACAGCATTTAGTTCAAATTCTATTTTCATTTAATTGCTTTAAAGTAGGATTATCAACTGTAAAGAATACTGGTTATTGCTCCCACGTTCTCAGATTGATTATATTATTTTCATTTGATTTTAATTCCATCAGTTTCTAAGGGAAAGACTTATCACTACTGCATCCTTAACTGATGTTTATTGAGTGAATAATTGGATTTCAGAGCATTTAAGTTCATGTCATTGTAGTTAGATTTATTTTCCAAGCATTTTTTTACTTTTGTATTTACAACACTGTACTACATATTGCAAGGCATTACTCTTAGATTGAATTGTAGCCTCAGACAGAGTACACTCTTGAAACAAAAAATCGTACCTGGATTGATAATTAATGTAGGATAAATAGGCATTAAAAAGACACCTTTTATACCTCAACATAAATTAGCGAGGCTTTGTGATCCAGACTATCAATGATCCTGCTACACAGATGGGTACTAGGCTCTTAGCTTGCAAGCTAATGAGGAAGTGCCAAGTTGCGACCGTCCCTGCCTATGTTATTCGGTTAGCCGATTAGTGTGCGAAGGGAGTCTCCTTCAATTGGGCTCAATATTTATGTGATGATTTTCTGGCTAATGTCTATGAATCCCAGGAGAAAGGGATGTCCTTCTACCATTCATGGTTATTACTCCTTATAGTTCTAGTCACCTGGGACACCCCTGAGGAGTCGGTCCTCCCAGGGATCCCCCTAGGGATGTGTGAAGGAGCTCGATATGCTCATTTATGGGACTCTAAGGATACACAGCGTGTCGAGGATAACAAATTTTTCTGGGTCCTTTTCCAAAGTAGCGTGGCAGCAGCCATAAACTCCCGACCCCAGCTGTCCCCGATGGTATATGAAAAATACAAAAGTGTTGTAGCATTCCAAGTTACCATGCACCATATTCAGATCCATAGCCTCAACAATAAGACATGGATGGCACTTCCGTATATGGTAGCAGATGAAGAAATTGAACTGATGATCATGCTATGGCCCCTTGCCTGGAAAATGGGCTTCACAGCCACCCATGGGGAGACCATGGAGCCCAACCAAATGGGCTTAGACATAGCCACGAAAAAGGATACATAGCCCCCATAGACCACTGGGGCCAAGGCTCAGGTAGGGTATGATAGAGATACCACCCTCCCCACAGTACGAAGCAGTTAGGTGAGCCTGCACCAGGGTCCCGAAAGAAACACCGGGCCCACCACATGCAATATGATGAGATGGTCACACTAACTAACGGTGACCTTGAGAAAATCGCGGACATAGTCATGATGGCTACAGAAGATAAGTAGGCAGCCATAGAAGCACAACAAAAGGCCATGCTCGACACCATCTAGGCTGAGCCTCACACCCTTCAGTTAAAAATGGATACGCTGCAGACCAGCGTCGGCCAGGCATGAACTCCTTCCGTAACTAGCAGTACAGCGCTAGCTACGGAAGAAATCCATCTTTGTTTAGTACCTAGCACTACCCTGATAGGAACTTAGATCCAAGCAGGAACAGGGATCCATATAGACTTGGCTAAGCTGCCCGACGAAGCCGTACAAGGCCTCCACAACGCTATATTCTAGGAGATTAACCATCACGACCAGAAAATACACCAACAACTTGGTATGGCCGAGTAGACCATCACGTAGCAAACCGCAGATTTTCTCCTCACCGTTTCACAGCAAGCGGAGCTCGAAACAGTCATCCACCAGCTCTGCACAAAGGTTACAAACGAGATCTCGGCCACAGCCACGCCTCACACTAAAGTGGAAAAATTGGTTGTGGCACTAAAAGCATCTGTGATGGAAATGCATGTCATGAAGACACAGCTGGAGCAATAAATGACTGACTTACAGGACAAATTGCAGCTCGAAACGCCTCCAGAAGTACGATCCCGGTGCGCCGCACTAGTAATCGAAGCAACGAACGTTATTTTGGGGAAGATTGCTCAAGGCGCCCAGTTGCTAGAGTCAGCCATGCAACTATGGAATAAGGTCTAACGCGATTTGGTCCTCTGTAAAATCAGTCAGGACTTACAGCAGAAGGAAGAAGCCTTCAAGCAGGTCAAAGCTACGTTGCCCACCTTGGTTCCTGCATAATGCTTGGCACGTTTGAATACTAGCAATGATCTCTAGGACGAGATTAAGGAACTCAAGTGCAAACAACACGTCATTATGGAAATTCTGAAGCCTTGGGCTGTCGCAGCCCTCCAGATTTTGAAAAATGTAGATGGCGCGATCAAACGACTAACTTAGACACTAGAGAGTGTCACCACGACAACTGAAGGACCGACCTCCCAGAAGCTTGTAGACATTACACAGAGTGCTGATACTCAAATTCAAGAAGCGTTACCTTCGATGATCGTAGCCATCAATGCCCTATGTGCACAGGTAGAGAACGCACCACCACAGTGACTCAGGACAAGTCACAAGATTGTGTTGGGGGACTGTTGGAACAGGGTCTCCTGCAAGCTGCGAAACTGGTCAGATTTTGTATATTTTTTGTTATATTTAGTGTAGTGCAGGGGTCTTGGGGTGGGTCAAAGCCCCGAAAGCATTTTAATGGGTCAAAGAGTAGACCTAGAGTCTGCAAACCACGGTTTGCGGACCATGGGAAAGATTAGGCTAGATTGTTACAAATAAAGGGACATTTTGAAGTTTAGAAGAAGAAGATGATGAGATCATGATGCAAATTGTGGCTTAGTAGATTTTTTTGGGTTTTTGGGGAAAGGACTCCTGCTGGCTGTGTGTGCAGTGATCCCAACTCCTGCTGTGTGCAGCCCTACTACTGTGTGTGCAAGTCGAGTTTGGGTATTGTAAGAAGGAACTGAAGGATTAATGAATGAGAAAGGTTGTTGCATAGCTAAATGTATTTGTATTGTTGATGCGAATCTTTGATATTTTTTGTGTTATGCATATTTTGTGTTAAGCTGCGAAAGTACTGTGTTAAATGTTTCTTCTGCATCTAGGTCTGTTATGTTATGTTTATGAGAATAACCTAATGTTGCACTACTGTTTTAGAAGTACATTGTTAGTATGAATCTTAATTCCAAGCGTACGAAAAAATAACACTTTAGCTGCACATAACAACCAACCCTAACAACAAATATGGCTGCCAATATCCTCAGATCTGCAGTTAGGTGATCAAGATAAATGCTGCAAAAATCTAGATCTATGCATTAGAAGACATTAAGCAGTAGCAAAAACAAGATTTACTCCATGCATCCAATAGATAAGACAAGAATATGTTGAATGAATTTTGTATTAATGGCACTTGGGAGGAAAAAAAAAGAGGGTGTTCCCTGTTCTCCTCAATGGGATGGGTTCTTGTAAGTCCTCAACACTTTAGATCTAAAATTCCTCTCCCTTGATGGTGTAGAAAACCTAGACAAAAATGGTAGCAAAATATGACTATGATGGTGGATCAATAGTCAGACCAAAAGTATAGATCCAGAGTGATATTTAGGCAACAAAAGGTGGTAAATGAATGGAAAAACCCTTCTATTTATAACAAAATATTGAGTTAATCTAGATATTGCTGCATAGTTAAAATATTATTAACCAAATCAAGATCCAACTTTTATGGAATATTTTATTATATTTCTTGCAGGGAAAAGGAATTTGTCTTGGGTCAAATCCCTTTATTTGTAAATAATAAATAAATAAATGATTTATTTATCATTTTAAGGTTGTGGTTGAATAATAATAAGATAAATAATGATTTACTTAATTATTTAAGGGTGATTTAGTCATATTCAACGAAGAATATTATTTAAATAAGGTTTAAATAATTATTCTTAGGAAATAATAAGATAAATAATGATTTATATAATTAATTTCCTTGTTTTGGGTTAAATATAACCAGGAATATTAATTAAACTGCTGTTTAACTAATTATTCCTTGAGGAAAATCAAACAAATGTAGATTTATTTAATATTTCCTCATGGGGTTTTCTGTTTAGACCATAGAAAACTTAATAAAGGTGGTTTACTAATATATTTTTCATAGTGAATGCAATTTTACTTAGGGTAAAATTGGTCTTCCATGGTGTACTTGGGTCCATCTAGTAACAACAGGTTAGATGACCAAAAAATGGTGTAACAGATTGCCCCTTAGCGTGCGAGTGATATGAGCTAATCTTATGACCAAAGTACGTTGTAAGAACTCAATCACTAGACATTGAAGGGGAAGTCAAAGAGAGAAGTATAGGGTAGACCAAAGTGATAAAAGAACTAGACCCTGAGGAGGCGAGACTTACAAGTGTGACAAGTCTCTTTGATGAGTGAGTACCTATGCTATAGGTGGCGGGGAAGGCATACCTATGCCCACCGAGGAAAAGTACAAACAACAAGGCGTCCGATAAACCACGGGACTGGTCAATATAGTACATGCTGGCATAAACATGAGCCAGATAAACAACACAATAATGAATCCCACATACATATTGTGCTTGGGATAATAGCTAGGACTTGTACAATAATATCTGAGTACATGAGATATAAATACAACCCAGATGCCCCTGAAAACAAGAAAGGGCTCTAAAAATCTAACTGATACATGCAAACAACAAGGTGTTGCAAGCAGTTAAGGCTGACATCATCAAATGTATGGAGCTGCATCAAAGGCTGTGATGAAGAGGTCATCTGGGTATGTGGGGGGCCACCTATAGGGCCACCCCCTCATGAGGGCTGACACATATCACACACACCTGGGAATCACCGATATCAATTGCTGCATCACTAAACCATCAAGTATATAGATCTCGATCATGCTGAAAAGAGCTAGAGCTGAGAAAAAATCAAGTCAAAGAGAAATAAGGAGTCCCTTTGCCTGATTCAAGGCACCGAACAAGAGTGGAAGTTGGAACCAAGGTACACCACCCTCTAGACCTATCTTCTGGAATGAATGAGCTGATGTCGACATAAGGAGGTCCGCCATAGGTGACGCAATAAGGGATCCTTAACTAAGGCACCAAAGAAAATATTAGAGCGACTGATAGACTGTCACCAATGATGATGATGAAATGGGGGGTACTGAGTAGCGAACAGACGACTTCCCTTGCTAGAGCATAAAGGGCATGGATGACATGGAAGTGACTAGCACAATATAATGAGGGATAGGGGATAGTGGGACTGAAGGCCATAATGTGCGACACGAGAGAGGTACCAAGCGCTGAAGGATGGATGAATATAACAGGATTCAAAGGGACTCGGGATAGACTCCATGAATGCAATAATGACTCAACTCGGATGCTTTAAAAAAGGGTGACTCGATGGTGCTGCCACATAGAAAAGGTCCATGGGGACCATAAAAACATGAGTACAAGATGTGACGCAACAAAACTGAATTTTGGACCCCTAAGGAGAGATGGTCAACCGTATTCGTGGCTCTGTCAGCATTTCCCTTTGGTTTACCCACGTGGCTCTTTAATCTTCTTTTTAATTTATTTATCAATTTCAAAGAAATTGACAAATAAATACATTCCCAGCTTTTGAATTCCAATGTAATTCCCGAACTTTTATTACACCAACTGAACCTTAGGACTAAGGTTACAACTCTTCACACTCATACGTGTTTAATCGCGGGAATTCAAAACATTTATGTGCGCCATGCCTTATAACCAACGTTTATGCCTTTCGAACTTTATATTAATACTCTACGCCTTTTTAAATAAATGACTTTAATATATTCTGGGCCCACATATATAACGATGGTCAATCAAACGTACGCACCGTACATTTCTATCCTCCACACATCTATAGCAAGCGATCACCGTCCGATGGCCCCTTCCAAAATCAACGGCATATACGCATATCACTCGGCGTCCTGATACGAACTTTAACGCACGATGGCACGCTTTGAACAACATTTTTCCGTGGGTCCACCTGGCCACGTGTCGAACACTCTGTGGAATCGCTCCCCAACCAGGAAATATCGCTTAATCACCAAAAGCGGTGCGATATGGGCAATCCGCCTTCGTAAATCCACTCGTGGGTTTTGAACAGTGACTAACCAAGGTTCACGTCGGGTTTGCGTTCTTCTTCGTATATTATTCGTTTGTTAACTAAGGTTCTGACCCAAGTTAGGAAATTCCAATAAATCAACGAACGAATGTGATTTTCTTTATTAAACGAGATTCTCCATTATTAAAAGACTTCTTTTACGAGTGGGGATTTATTTAAGAGAGTCTGTTCGAACAAATTGGAGGAAATGATAGACAAAGATATGCAGAATCTATAAAAAAGTTCAACTCAGTAAATTTAAGTGCACAGAGTTCAATCACCTCACAATTAAACAATCTCTTCACAATCAAGGATTCAAAACAACTCTAAGGCTAGTGCGTACAGAAACTATTTAACTGGAAGCAATTGTGAACACACAGATTCTATTTCAGAAAAATCTCTTCTCCTTCTTCCTCTCTTCTCTATATACATCCGAGGGATTACATTTATATACATGAACATTTGCCTGTTCAGTTCCTCTGTGAGGACCATTTAGGAAGACCAAAAGCCTGATTACAATTATTCAATTAACTGAAACAAGATAGATAGATCGAATCCAAACCTATTCGACTCCTATGGGCTCTAACTAATCTAAGTAAAAACAGTCAGCTGAGGTATTGACACCTAGCTGTTACAAGTCAAGGATTTTGAACCCTCCTAGCCACAACATGTGGACAAAACTCCTACATTGCTGGCTAGTGTCTAATGCCCCTACATCAGACTCCCGAGGGCAATCTTCTTCATGGGCTCCTGCCCATGAGCTCTTCCACTGATATGCCTATCTTCTGCAACATTCCTTCAGTCATCCAAGTGGCATCTTCCTCTAGTTTTTCCTTCCATTTGATTAAGTACTGAAAGTACTCTTGTCCTCTAGTCCTTTTGAACACTCTTTTGTCCAATATCTTCTCTGGTTGTAATGGTTGTGCTGGAGGTAGCTGCTCTTTCCACTCAATCTGTCCCTTGTCTGCTGATCTTTCTTCTGCACCATCATCTTCATACTTGTACAAATATGCAACATTAAAAATGGGAGATATTCCAACATCATGAGGTAATTCAATCTCATAAACATTTGCAGAAAAATTTCTAAGTATCTTGCATGTCCCAATCTTTTTGAACTTCAATATGTTATACTGCTTCTTTGGGAATCTCTCCTTTCTCAAGTGTGCCAAAAAAAAATATCCTACTTCAAAATGAACTTCTTTTCTGCTCAAGTCTGCTCTGCTTTTGTATCTGATGCTGCTGCCTTGTAATAATTTTTTCACTTGTTCATGGATGGCCTGGATCTCTGAAGCAAATTCCTCACCATCAGCACTCCTCAGCTCTACCTTTCCCAAGTTTCTTAACTCTGATATTCCTCTGGGGTGCATTCCATAAAAAATATGAAATGGACTCTGCCCTGTGCTCCTTTTTGGTGAGTCATTATATGTATATTCTGCCTGGGGAAAAATATGATCCCACTGCTTGGGATGCTCTCCTGCAAGACTTCTCAACAAATTTCCCAGACTCCTATTCACTACCTCAGTTTGTCCATCAGTCTGGGGATGATAAGCTGAGCTGAAAGTCAGTTTGGTACCAAGTTTCTTCCACAGTGTCCTCTAAAAGTGACCTACAAATCTGGTGTCTCTGTCTGAAACAATACTCTTGGGAAACCCATGCAATCTAACAACTTCTTTGAAAAACAAGTTAGCAACATGGGTGGCATCACTAGTTTTATAGCATGGAATAAAATGTGCCATTTTGGAGAATCTGTCCACTACAACAAAGATTGCATCATTCCCTCTCTGATTCTTGGGAAATCCTAGAACAAAATCCATACTCACCATGTCCCAAGGCCTGTCTGGAATAGGCAAGGGAGTGTACAATCCCGCATTCTGGCTCCTTCCTTTAGCATATTGACAGATTTTGCAATTCTTCACAAACTTGTCCACTTCTGCTCTCATCTTGGGCCAGTAATAGAAGTGACTCAGCTGCTCATAGGTCTTATCAGTACCAAAGTTTCCAGCAAGTCCACCACTATGCTTCTCTTTGATCAAATTTTCTCTCATGGAACATCTTGGTACACACAGTTGGCTCCTTCTGAATAACAAGTTCTCCTCCAGGAAATAATCCAACCACTGGCTTCTATCTATTAAAACAGGGTTACTACATGCTTCAAATTCTTCTTTAAAATCTGGATCTGTTTTATACAATTCTTTGAGAAAATCAAATCCTACAACTTCAAAATTTGTTTCTTGAATAAGCATGTGCCTCCTACTCAAAGCATCAACTACTTTATTGGCTTGGCCATTTATATGTTTCAAAACAAGATTAAAACCTTGGAGATACTTAACCCATTTAGCATGCTTATGTTTCAACTTGGGCTGATGTACAATATACTGCAAAGCATGATTGTCAGAATATAATACAAATTCCCTGGACATCAAATAATGTCTCCACTTCTTCAGTTCCTGAACAATTGCATAGAATTCCTTCTCATAAGAGGAATAATTTCTTCTGGTGTCATTCAGATTTTCACTGAAATATGCCACAGGCCTATCATCCTGACTCAACATAGCTCCAATGGCCTCTCCACTGGCATCACATTTTACTTGAAATGGTTTAGTAAAATCAGGCAGAATCAACATAGGCTTTTCAGTTATCTTTTGCTTCAAAACTTTAAATTTTCTTTCTGCTTCAGAAGTCCACTTTAATGACTGTTTGCTCTTCTTTATTGTCTCAATTATGGGTGCATTAATCTTACTGAAGTTTCTTATAAACTTTCTGTAAAAACTAGCAAGTCCATGGAAACTCCTTACCTCAAAAACATTCTTGGGTGAAGGCCACTCCACAATTGCCTTAACCTTTTCTGGTTCCATCTTTAATCCTTCTGCAGAAACAACAAAACCCAAATACACCAACTCTTCTTTCATGAATGAGCATTTCTTCAAATTTATCAGCAATTTCTTTTGGTGCAGCTTCTTCAAGACATGATTAAGATGCCTTAAATGTTCTTCTTTAGTTCTGCTGAAAACTAATATATCATCCAGATACACTATCACAAATTTACCAATGAATTATTTCAATACTTCATTCATAAGTCTCATGAAAGTGCTAGGTGCATTTGACAACCCAAAAGGCATTACCATCCATTCATATAAGCCTTCATTTGTCTTAAAGGCAGTTTTCGTCTCATCACCCTCTCTTATTATAATCTGATGGTATCCACTTTTTAAATCTATCTTTGAGAAATATTTAGCACCACTCAAACATTCCATCAAATCCTCAACTCTGGGCAAAGGGAATCTGTACCTGATTGTGATCTTATTGATTGCTTTGGAATCAGTACACATCCTCCAGCCTCCATCTTTCTTTGGGCTCAATACTTCTGGTACTGCACATGGACTCAAACTTTCTCTAATCAGCCCCTTGTCCACCAACTCTTGTACTTGTCTCCTGATTTCCTCATTTTCCTTGGGAGTCATTCTATAGGCTACCTTATTTGGTAGATTTGAATAGATATAAGATTCACACCGATCTTTCTGTATGTACCATCAAAATCATCCAATATGTCACAATAATTGTTCATGGATTTCTACCGGCAACCATAAATCTTTGTAGAAGTAAGAACTACTTTAGGTTTTCAAACTAAAGCAAAGCTTACCTCTTCTTCTTCTATCTGCTGCAGATATTCCTTCCTGCTCAGCAACAAGGTCTTTGGATCAATCACTCTGCTGGATGGCTCTCCTTCTTCCATGGGTATCAATGTATGATGTACCCCATCTCTGAAGAACTTGTAAGTGTTCTTCTTGCCATCGCTGAATCGTCGAAATAGATACTCAAGCAAGGTCTACCCAGCAGTATATGACATACATCCATGGGCATTACATCACACAGGACCTTATCTTTATATTTTCCCATTTGCAGCTCTATCTCACACTGCTCCTTTACAACTAGCTGGTGCCCTTTATGCAGCCAGGACACCCTGTAGGGAGTTGGATGCTCCCTTGTCTTCAAATTCAACTTTTCTATCACCTCAGTGGAAACCAAATTTTCTGTGCTGCCACTATCAATGACTAGCTGGCAGCATTTCCCTTGGACTTTTCATATGCTCCTAAACAAAGTCTTCCTTTGTGCAAGCTCAGTGACCTCTATGGTTTGCTTCAACAGGACCTTATTTACCACCAAGTATGCTCCCCTCTCTAGAAGAATTTCTTCTTCAATTTCTACCTCTTCTCCAGCCTGGGCAACAACAACATTTCTCGTACAAGTACACTCATCCTGGCACCACATAGTGCTTATGTCCCACTTGCTGACATCTATAACACCTCAACTCTCTACCCCTGCCTCTGTCTCTGCCTCCTCTTCCTTTTCCTCTATAAGAGCCCCTTATGCCCCTTGCATCATCCTCTGCAGATGCATTTTGAGGTGAGCTATTGTTAGCTCCATCCCTGGGTGTAGTAGGCTTTCCTCTACCACCCCGACTCCCCTTTCCACGGAAAGCACATCTCTTCTTGGCAGACTATTTCCTCAGGAGTTTCTCCTTTGCTTTCAAGGCCATCTGGTAGGCCTCTCATCGCTCTGGGAGACACATCAATCTCATCTTGGATCTCCATTTTGAGACCATTCACATATCTCGGGCACTTTCTCTCAGGACTCAGAATTTCACTTTCCAGTGCTCACTCAGAGAATTGTATTCCTTTATCACAAGAATCCTCTCTGCCTCAGTTCTCGTATTTGCTCTGCAACGTCACTATTGTTAAAGGTCAAGGATTTACCTTTTAATTTAGCCATCATTCTGGTCCAGCTCTTGATAGGTTGCTTGCCAACTCTCCTCCTTTCTGCTTGCACTCCATCCCACCAAAGTGCAGCATGTCCTTTCAGCTTTGTCACTGCAAACTTGACCTTTTTATCTTCTCTTATTTCTTCATAATCAAAACACTTGTTCATTTCATTAATCCAGTACACCAGTTCCTTTGGATTCAGTCCCCCTGCATAACTCAACACTTCAATTCTGGGCTTAACTGCAGACCCCAGAACAGTTCTAAGGAGCCTCATGTCAGGAGGAATTTCAACATTTTCTTCAGCTTCTTATGTTTTAGGTTCACTGATGTCTTCAGGATCTCTGGTTTGTCTTCGCTCCATGGAATCCACTCTGGCTTCAAACCTCTGCAAAATCTCCAACACCTCCGCGTTGGAAACAAGTCTCCTTCTGCCAGCACCTCTACTAATTCGGATTGCCATGTCAGCTTTCTGCAAAAAAAACTCGAACACAACAGGTCTGATACCACAAATGACGCAAAAAAACTGAATTTTGGACCGCTAAGGAGAGATGGTCAACCGTATTCGTGGCTCTGTCAGCATTTCCCTTTGGTTTACCCATGTGGCTCTTTAATCTTCTTTTTAATTTATTTATCAATTTCAAAGAAATTGACAAATAAATACATTCCCAGATTTTGAATTCCAATGTAATTCCCGAACTTTTATTCCACCAACTGAACCTTAGGACTAATGTTACAACCCTTCGCACTCATACACGTTTAATCGCGGGAATTCAAAACATTTATGTGCGCCATGCCTTATAACCAACGTTTATACCTTTCAAACTTTATATTAGTACTCTACGCATTTTTAAATAAACGACTTTAATATATTCTGGGCCCACATATATAACGATGGTCAATCAAACGTACGTACTGTACGTTGTTATCCTCCGCGCATCTATAGCAAGAGATCACCGTCCAATGGCCCCTTCCCAAATCAACGGCATGTACACATATCGCTTGGCATCCTGATATGAACTTTAACGCGTGATGGCGCACTTTGAACGGCGGTTTTCCGCAGGTCCACCTGGCCAGGTGTCGAACACTCTGTGGAATCACTCCCCAATAAGGAAATACCGCTTACTCACCAAAATCGGTGCAATATGGGCAATCCACCTTCGTAAATCCACTCATGGGTTTTGAATAGTGACTAACCAAGGTTCACGTCGGGGTTTCATTCTTCTTCGTATATTCTCCGTTTGTTAACTAAGGTTCTGACCCCGGTTAGGAAATTCCAATAAATCAACGAACGAATTTGATTTTCTTTATTAAACAGGATTTGCCATTATTAACAAACTTCTTTTATGAGTGGGGATTTATTCAACAGATTCTGTTCGAAAAAATTGGAGGAAATGATAGATAGAGATATGCAGAATCTATACAATAGTTCAACTCAGTAAATTTAAGTGCACAGAGTTCAATCACCTCACAATTAAACAATCTCTTCACAATCAAGGATTCGAAACAACTCTAAGGCCAGTGCGTACAGAAACTATTTAACTGGAAGCAATTGTGAACACACAGATTCTATTTTAGAAAAATATATTCTCCTTCTTCCTCTCTTCTATATATACATCCGAGGGATTGCATTTATATACGTGAACATTTGCCTGTTCGGTTCCTCTGTGAGGACCGTTTAGGAAGACCAAAAGCCTAATTACAATTATTCAATTAACTGAAACAAGACAGATAGATCAAATCCAAACCTATTCGACTCCTATGGGCTCTAACTAATCTAAGTAAAAATAGTCAGCTGAGGTATTGACACCTAGTTGTTACAAGTCAAGGATTTCGAACCCTCCTAGCCACAACATGTGGACAAAACTCCTACATTGCTGGCTAGTGTCTAATGCCCCTGCATCAAGATGGTAACTCACAACAAAAGTCGACACGAGCATGGAAAAGTATGGGGGCAAAGTGGTGCCTCCAGCACGTGTTGTGTAACCAACTCCAAAAATAGAAGAAAAGAGATATTAACGCCTTAGAAATAAGCCACTTCAAGGGGGAAACCTCCAATACATGACATAAATGAACAATTCTTGGATGATACAATTTACAAACCCTCCTTTCTATGTGGGATGCGATGGGGCAATATAGTCCTAAACAAAGACACAATGTAATCCTAGCCAAACCTATTGTAAACAATATGAAATTCAAAGGATACAGTATTAACCATGGGGGATTGCTAACAACAATAAAGGACTATACTAGTAATATAGGGACCTAACATGCCCCTCTCCTTCAAAAAAGTGTTGTCCTCAACACTTGAGTAGCTCTGGGTGCTTCTGTATAAAATTCTCATCATCCCATGTAGAATCTTCAGTGGGTAAGTTCTTCCACTTGATGAGATACTCTGAAATTGATCGATTCCGTAGCTGTCGAGTTCTTGTTTCCATGATAAACGCTTCAAGTGTCTTTTTTAGGACTCTCAATAGTTTTCCTTCCTCATCTCAGGATTATTGCGTGTTGTTTGGTGAGTGTTCACCTATAACCTTCTTTAAGCATGAAACATGGAAAACTTGGTTCACTGCGAAGAAATGGAAGCTCAATTTGTATACCCTTGACTTCAATCTTTTACAGCACCTTGTAAGGACCATAGTACTTGCTTTGATCATTATTATCCTTTGTTCACTTGGGGACATTTTTGTATGGTTGTAGCTATAAATACCAATCTTTCATAACAAAACTTCTCTGTGTGATGTTGATGCTTGTTGTTTCATTAGTTTCTTTTAATTTAGGTTATCCTTGGAGGTGAAACTGCTTTTAAGGGTAAATGTGATCTTCCACTGCTTGAACCTTCGAATTTTCTCTTAAATATGGTGTGATGGATGGTGGATGATATCCATAAAGTGCCATAAATGGGGTCATTTTTGCTGCAGTATGGAAGGAAGTGTTATACCACCATTCAGCGAGAGGTAACCACTTGACCCATTGTGTTTGTTTATCAGATACAAAAAAATGAAGATATCCTTCCAAACATTTGTTTACTATCTCAGTTTGACCATCAGATTGAGGATGATAAGATGAGCTATGAGCTAATTGAGTACCCAAACAAGAAAATAACTCCGTCCAAAAATTTCCAGTAAAAATGGGATCTCTGTCACTCACAATAACCCTTGAGCTTCCATGTAGCTTTTGAATTCTGTCCATAAATGTAGTAGCAACTGTACTTGCTTTAAATGGATGAGATAATGCACAAAAGTGTGCATACTTGGTAAGTCTATCAACTACCACCATGATGACACTCTTTCCTTCGGACTTAGGTAAACCAGTGATAAAATCCATTGAAATCTCCTCCCAACGTTGACTTGGAATGGATAAAAGTTGTAGAAGTCCCGGGGTCTTAATTGTCTCAACTTTATTCTGCTGGCAAACCAAACATTCCGCCACAAACTTTTGAATATCAGATTTAAGGCCATCCCAAAAAAATTCTTTCTTCACCCTGTGGTAAGTTTTAAAAATCCTGAGTGTCCTCCTAAAGGAGAAGTGTGCAATTCCAAAAGAATATTTTGTTTTAGTTGGGAATTCTTACAAAGATATAAGTGATCTTTGTACCATAAGGAATCATTTTTCCAACTAAATGTATCAGATGTACTAGGATCTTGCTGCAACTTTTGAATGAGTGTCCATACATCTTTGTTCTTCTTCCATTCATCTCTTGCTTCGGTTATCCAATCTGGTTGGATAATAGAAATGGCACAAAGCAATGCTTCCACCTCTTCATTATTTCTTGAGAGTGCATCTGCAACAACATTAAGCTTTCCTTTTTTGAATATTATTTCAAATTCATAACCCAACATCTTTGTGACCCATTTTTTCTGCTCTTCTAAAGATAGTCTTTGTTCCAACAAGTGTTTGAATATCATGATCATTTTTTACCTTGAAGTGTCTTCCCATTAGGTAAGTTCGCCATTTCTTTAGTGCATGCAGTATTGCTAACATTTCCTTCTCATAAATAGATTTCTGTAAATACTTTCCATTGATTAGACGACTTTCAAAAGCAATGGGTCTTCCTTCCTGCATCAAAATAACACCAATTCCATTTCTTGAGGCATCACATTCCACAATAAAGGTTTTTGTGAAGTCTGGCATAACTAAGACTGGTGCTCGACACATTCCCTCTTTAAGATGTTCAAAGGCCTTAGTTACTTCAGGAGTCCATGAAAATTCATCTTTCTTCTGTTAGGAATCTATAGTTAGCAATATTGGCAAAGTCCAGTCATAGAAACAACATTATTTCAACCACTTTGGGATTCTAGGATCTAGCCCTCCTGAATCCGAAGAGGGATCTCTCCAATAAGTGTAAAGATGGACTTGTCTTTGAAGTTTTGGGTAATGATATTAGGCTAGTTATGAAGGCCAAGGGTTTTTTTTTTTTGGATGGTTAAGCATGATTACTGTCTAAGGTGGATATTTCTAAATGCAAATAGTTTCAAAGGTGTGAATTTGCAAGCAAAAAGAATAAGCTTTGGCCAGGAAGATAGATAATTGCAGGTTTTAGTCCATTGGGCTATGGAGTCATAATATGGTTTAATTGGAACAGCAAGAGGCAAGAGTGGTCCATGGGGAAAGTAATCTATGTCTAAGGATCTCTTTAAGGTTATATTTATGGAATGAAATGATACAAGAAGAAGGGGAAATAAACAGATGAAGAAACAAAGAGCAGCCTAAGATCTGGTAAGTACTTTTAAACTAGCCAACTTTTGACATACACTTAAGAAAAACATGAAAGTAAACTAGGATCTGGTAAGTAATTTTAAACTATCCAACCTTTGATACATTTTCAATAGAAAACATATAAAAACAAGGGGAAACACTAATGATAACAAAGGATGGTCTCAGATCTGGTAAGTACTTCTAAACTAGCCAGCTTTCAACACATTCCAAGGGAAACATTCAGACAGCCTTTGGAGATAAAACTAGGACCAGGGCACACCATATCTTCCTTAGTTCATCTCTACTTAACATGAAATGAAAGTAACATCTAAGAAAAATATTCAGCTAAGACAATAAGACGAGGGAACGCCAGCATTCCTATGCTTAAACTGAATTAAATCATTCCTAAATAACACATATTAGAAGAAAACATTTAGATAAAGATTTTCAGTTAGAGAAGGGTACTGATATATAGTAGGTCCTAACTCCATGCATGTTGTTCTTTATAAGAGAAGATGAAACACAGTGAAAACAAAAACAAAATAACAAGTTACAATGAGAAAAACATCACTGTCAACATAGACCAGGATCCCATAAATCAGCTTGTATTGATGCTCCAAAGAAGTTACAGCTTTAAGTCCAATGCTTTAGTTTAGCAATCATCTACTCATCTCAGCCTAACTTATCTATCAAAAGCAGAGCTCCAAGGGCCAATGAACACTATTTACAGATAGAAGTCTCAAGCTCAATTACATTACAATGATTAGGAACTACATCAACCAACCCCTCGCTCATCTTCTTCAATAGTATATATAGAAGAATGAGGAGGTGAGATCTGATAAAATATCTCTAAAGATAATTAATACAGACTTAATGGTTTTTCGGCCTTTGGGGGGCTCGATGAAGAAAATTGCATAGGTGTCTTCTGTATTAAATGGTTTACATAAAGATTTAAACTCGGTGGGAGCTCTTTTTGACCTTTGAGGCTCTGTGTGATGTCAAAGTTACTCTGCTGATATTTTGTCATTAGTTTGTCTGCAGAATTTATCCTCTAGCTACGCTTGAGACAAATATCTGATCCAGACCAATAACTCTGGCCTCGGATATGAATGCTTTGAGGCACAGGTGGCATCGTGGTAGCTAGAGGGATCAATTTGCCTCAGCTATGGCGGTGGAGGCTTTCTGGTTGATGAACCTTTTCGATTTTTCTTTTAACTGTATTTTAATTTGGGGATTAGGCTTTTGATAAACCATTTTAGACGTAATCCCCAAAAAACTGTCTTCAATCTTCTGTTCTGATATATTTTGTCTTTGGCACTGATACTCTCTGACTGTGCTTGATTCATTGTGTTTTGCTGGTGTTCAGGGCTGCGCAGGGGTGATATGGCATCAATGCCTCATGAAACACTGATGAAACGTGAATTTTAAACCCTGCGAATGATTTTTTTTGATGAATCAAAGTCGGGAGGATCGTCACCCTTTGCCTTTAAATTTTCTTCAGACACAGCGGAAAAAACCATTGGAACCCTGCAAAATACAAATAATGTTATAAAATCCTGCATGTATAAGTTTACTGCTTCAGAAGGCGCATGGAGAGAGCATGGTCGTCGGATGGCATCATCCAATGGTCGAGATTGATAAGGAGAAGTCAAAGGGAAGGCAAAAGAAAATTTAAATTGGAGCCGTCAATTGCGTAGAGATCGACGGTCAGGAGCGAAGGTGAATAAATAATGTGAAGGGGTCAAAATATTTCAAAAAAATGAAATAAAAGTAGAGACAAAGGTTTAAAACCTTTGTTTTGGAGAAAAATGATCGAAAATCATGTTCGGAGTTCGGGATAAACGTGGGCCGTCGGATGAGATCGGCCCACGTGATCAACGATGGATAATAGGAGCCAATAAACCTTAGAAACATGCCTGGAAATAAAATTTCCAATAAAATCGAGATGAATAAAACCCCCAGGTCTAGAAATTCTGACTAGACAAGGAATCAGGGCGATGAATTTTGGGTCGTTGATCTGGAGATCAGATCGATGGCGGAGATGCTTTTAACACTGTGCCGTACCCCGAGTTATCGCACGGGCATCTTCGGAGAGCGACTATCGTCCGATGAGCAGCCTCAGATCATACGGCGCACATCAATATCACGCCCACTCCACATCCGACCTTTAACGCACGATGATGGTGGTATTTTGAACAATGCTCAAGACACGTGTCGCCCGGTGTATGGAATTGCTGCGAAATAGAAAAAACCGCCCCGCTCTCAAAAGCAGTGCGATGAAATCCGCTCGGTTTTGCAACAGTAAGTGACTGGCGGGGACCACCGGGGTGATGGATTGCGCGTCGTCGATCTGTGGATTAGATCGACGGTGGAGAGCGATTATAACCTTTACACCGGTGGAAACTTTATTATATAATAAAATCGACAAATTTATATAAAACTAAGGTTTAAACTTCAGGGTGAGAGATTAAAATTCAAATAAGATTCGGCGCCCGTCTGCGGGGCCATGGGTTATATGGAAAACCATATGGTCGAGGCTTATGGGGTAAGGGCTAATCGCAATCGGGTGACGCGATAAGCGCTTGGAAGGTTGGTGCTCGGTTCTAGCACAAGACGCATGAAGGGGAAGGGTTAAAGACTTAGCCCAAGGGGGCTTAAGTCTGTAATATATAAAAAAAATGTGATTTTCATAGATTTTCAATGATTTTCAATGGTTGTTGGGGATTTCCATAAGGCAAGAAAGGGTCTTAAACCTTATCAAAGGTATTTTTTGATGAAGGGGAAAAGGGGAGAAACATGAAAATGAGGGATTTTCATGGAAAATGGAGAGATAAAAATGAGGTTAGTTTTGGAAGTGGAAGGAAGGGGAATATGGCCTTTGGAGCAGTATTTCCTCAATGAAATTAGCAGAATTTTAGAGTTTTTAAGATAGGAACAGTAGTGAAGATTTGCACAGAGGCATGAGGCCTTCAAGAGTCTTCAAGAGCCAACACTTTTTAGCAATAAAATTTGTTCCTTGAAGGCTCCAAAATTTTTAGCCACCTTTTTCTATAAAATTTTTTATAGGTGGCTAACATCTTCAATAATGTTGTTAGAGGTGCTACTATTCTCCCATAATTCTTAACAAACTTGCGATAATACCCTGTTAACCCGAGAAATCCTCGCAACTGCTTTATGGTTGTGGGGACTTTCCATTCCTTAATGGCTTTAATTTTGTTGGGGTCTACCTTAACACCCTCGTGAGATACAATATGACCCAGATATTCCACCTCTTGTACTCCAAAGAAACATTTGGATGTTTTTGCATATAATTGTTTCTCCTGCAATAGTTTGAGCACCCTGTCAACATATTCAACATGATCCTTCCAAGACCTACTGTAGATTAGTATATCATCAAAAAATACTAGCACAAATTTTCTAAGGAAGGGTTTGAAAATGGAATTCATCAACCCTTGAAATGTAGAAGGTGCATTGGTAAGGCCAAAAGGCATGACCAAAAATTCATAATGACCCTCATGAGTTCGAAATGTTGTTTTTGGAATATCTTCAATTTTCATTTTAATTTGATGATATCCTGAACGAAGATCCAACTTGGTAAAATAAATTGCTCCATGTAATTCATCCAATAATTCATCAATCACAGGAATGGGAAATTTGTCTTTAATGGTGGGCTTATTGAGCTCCCTATAATCCGGACACATTCGCCATGATCTGTCCTTCTTGTGTACCAATACTACAGGAGCAGAGAAAGAACTTTGACTAGGTTGAATTATACCCGCCTCTAACATTTCTGCAATCATACGTTCAATTTCGCTCTTTTGGAAGTAAGGATATCTATAAGGCCTGATGTTTGGAGGAACACTTCCTGGAATCAAATGAATAGCATGATCATGATCAAAAATAGGTGGGAGTCCTTTGGGAGTTTCAAACACCTTGGAATGATTGTCCAAGACTTGTTGGAGATCTGCAGAAATAGATGATTTTGATGTTGGAACTTCTAGTGAGCATAATTGTGCAATTATGCCTCATTTTTCTTTATTTAGAAGCTTTTTCATGACATTAGAGCTTATTATCTTTCCCGGCTTCCCTGCAATACCCCGCAATTCGACTTCCTTTCCTTCTGAAAAAAATTTCAAGAAAAGTTCTTGAAAATTAAAAGCTACCGTCCCCAAAGATTGTAACCATTGTACTCCTAGTACAACATCAGCACCTCCCATAGGAATGGAAAGCATTGGACTAGTCAATACATGTTCCCCCATGGTTAGCTTGATATTATGGCATTTTCCAGAGCAATTTATAGTTCCTCCATTTGCAACCATCACTTGACATTCTGGTGTTGGGTATAGGAAACAATTCAATTCCTTGGCTACCTTACAATGAATAAAATTATGGTTACTACCTGAATCAATCAACACTATTACCTTTTTCTTCTTGATATGTCCTTCTATCTTGAGAGTTTGAGGAGTGGTAATTCCTGCCAATGCATTACACGATATGGTCGGACTCATTTCTTCCTCTTCTTGGGTTGGTTCCTGGTGTATATCCTCTTCTTGTTCATTTTCTTTTTCCTCTTCACAATCTATGTAAAATAATTTCTTCTTAGCACACTTATGACCTTTAGTGTATTTGCTATCACAACTGTAGCAAAGCCCTTTTGCTCTTTTTTCTTCCAATTTTTGTGGTGTCAACCTTGTAGGTTGTGGAAATATAGGTGTAGAAACACTTCCTTCTTTATAGAATTGAGTGGTAGGCTTCCTTGTCGCCATAATTTTACATTCAACTTTTCTTGCCAACCTGAATGCCTTCTCTAGTGAATCAGGTTCCAAAACGCGAACTTCATGTTGGATGTTATCCTTTAAAGTTCCTATGAAGAGATCAATCCTGTGTTCCTCTGGAATATCAGTTACCCTTATATTCAATTTTTGGAAGTCCTCAATGTGGTCCCCCACTAAGCCCTTTTGTTTGAGATTTATCAATTGGCTAAAGAAGGTGTTGCTCTTTGTATCCTCATAATGTGCTATCATTTCCTCCATAAAAATTGACCAAGTGACAATTTTTTTATGGGAGCAAAGCCATCGATACCATACAAATGTATTTTGTTCTAAATGTAAAGTTTCAATGCGTACCTTTTGTGTGTTTTGCACGCTATGGAGATCAAAATATTACTCCATTTGTAGTATCCATGTTACAGGATCCTTTCCTTCAAACTTCCTCATCTCCATTTTTGGAATATGGTGGTTCTTACCACCAAAATTAGAGTTTTTGAAATCACGATTAACATTTATTTTGTTCTCATCATGATTTTCTTCTGCTATCTTTTCACCATTATGAAACATTTCTTGTATCAACTTTGTCAAACCTTCCATGTCTTCTTTTAGATCATTCTTCATGTTTTCCATGTTGTCTTTCAGGTCATCCATCTTAGCTTCCATGCTAGCTTCCATGCCATCCATATTAGCTTCCACGCCTTTCTTTAAAGCTTCCATTTCATTTTTTTTTGCTCTTTGCGAGAGCGAAATTTGGTGCACTTCCTCTTGTAATTTTGATAGATCATGTTTCCATTCTTCATCTTCATGAGTCCTAGTAGAGCCTTTTGAAGGCTTAATGGGTGTTGAATTATTTTTACGGGGCATATTTTAGAACCCAATACTGATATCTATTCTACAATATGCCCTTGGAATCAATTCAAATTGATTCTTCAAACAAGACTTATGAAATTCGGAAAAAAGATACACACCTTTTTCTTGCTTTTGAGCAGCTCGATATTGAAATTGGATTATCTCTGTGATTGCAGCACTTCAATATTTGAATTTTGGTATTGACGTAGCCCTCTGAATTCTCTTTCAAATGCCACAGGTCTGACCTGATTTGGATTCTCCAAGACAAATTTGTGTCCAATCTCCCACAGTGACCTAATTATGGACTGGTTCAGTAGAGCGAACTTTTATGACTTGCCACGTGTCACTGTTTCATCCTTCGGCTCTGAAATTGATATCCAAGAAACAAAAGTCTGTGTAATTTCGACCAGTTTTTACGGTACTCCAATCCGATTCTCAGAGAGAGAGAGTTATGAATCTTTTCACACGATCACCTCTTTGAAATGAAATTCGGGAGCCTGAAAAAGCACTACCTTCCACAGATCATATCTCCGAAAATATTGCGAACCAAGATCTGAAATGTTTTGAAGAGTTTCCTCAGGATTTCAGCTTCGTACCCTAAAAATTTCATATTCTGAACCTTCGTTCAAAAAAAGTTATAGCGAAAATTCCACGATGACCTGTTTAGAGCAGCAAAAACCTAGAATCCAAAGCTTTGATACCAAATGTTGTGTAACCAACTCCAAAAATAAAATAAAAGAGATATCAACGCCTTAGAAATAAGCCACTTTGAGGGGTCAACCTCTAATACATAACATAAATGAACAATTCTTAGATGATACAATTTAGAAAACCTCCTTTCTATATATAGGAGTCCATGGAGCCATAATGTAATCCTATCCGACCTAACAATAATAATTTAAGGGCACAATAATAATAATATGGGGGTTACAGGGGTACAATAATAACAATAAGGGGGTTACACTAACAACAATAAGGGACTATACTAGTAATATAAGGACCTAACAGTACGAGTGTTGCAAATGAAGAAATTTGATTTTGAGGAGGGGTGAAGTGATGCTTCTCAGAAAAAATGTGTCTTGGTGAAGTATCAAATCACTAAAAACTAACAAATACTCATTTTAGGGCTCGGTGAGAGCTTTCCAACAATATAGATAGTTTGGTAAATGGAGTTACGGTTTGGTCGCAGCAGGCTAAAGAAAAAACAGGGGTTTATCTTTTAATAAGGCATTTTCCTTCCAAATTCACTCATTTTCATGTGGAGCTAGGGTGAATGTAGAGAGGAGAGAAGGCCCTAAAGCTTGCGGTGATTGTAATGGACAAACCGATCGTTGGAATCGAGATCCGCTAGTTGCAGGTTAGAGGCCTAACCCTACTATTTCTTTTCAATGGATTAAAAGTTCAGATTATGTCCCCAGGGCTCAGGAATGGACCCCTTCTCCTCCTCATGGCTGGGTCACACTTTTTGGGGAAAAAAGTGTGACCTAGGTAGCAGGTTTTGCGCAAAAAATTGTGACCTATCCCAGGTTTGAGCCTGAAAAGTGTGACCTGTCATGGAGGGGTTTTTTGGCTGACTACTGGGTTTTTATGACGAGATACAGTATTTCCTATCTGTATCCTGAAAAATATGATGGTTTTGTGTAGGTATGGCAGAATTACAGATCAAATGGAGAGAAAGAGACCTAGGTGCATTACGGTCGGAGATCCGGGAGGATCAAGGTGTCCGCAATGCACTGGCCAGGATTGGGGTTCTGAAGTTTGTTGAGAACCCTTTGATGAGAGCTGGAGAGCCCTTATTGGCCCGATTGTCAGCTATTGGGACCCAAAACATGAGGTATTTAGAGTGCAGGGGCACCGGATCGAGTTGACAGTCCAGGATATATATTTCATGACTGGTCTCCCACCACTTGGGATGGTAGGGAATACTCAGCTAGTATTACCACGAGGGCGGAATATCATAGAGTTTGTAGAGTGCCATTGTCGCCTAGGTCTCCAAGTCAAGGGGATTCAGATACCTATCAGGGATTTCGAGAGGTTAGATACTCGTGCTATGGGTGCAGCAGTGCTACGAATCTTGGGCAACCAGGCACTCCATCACATCACTGGAGGGCAGATTATGCTTGTCGAGAGTGTTTTGAGTGGGAACTACTATGGGTGGGCCCAGATGATGCTGTCTTCATTGAAACGATAGTTCTCGCTATGCAAGTGGCAAGTGAACCATGATTATGCATATGGTACAATTTTGTGCTTGTTATTCTTGGAGAAGATCCCGACACTTCGACCTCGCATATAGCTCCAAGAAGGGGGCCCGAGAGAGCCTAGGATGTGCCGGTGGGGGTGACTACTATGCAGAGGAGGAGGTGAGTGGTTGGATGGGTGTTCCAACCCAAGTTCTTTGCTCATTGGGATCAGATGCCACTGTATATAGACGACTATCCCTGTAGGAGGATGAGTTATTGTGGGGACCCAGATTTGCCATTACCGCCTGGTCGAATATGGGGGCCTGATGGTAAGTGAAAAATTGCTAATGTTTTATGTGCATGTAAAGGTCTAGAATATTGTATGTGGTACTGATTCTTTCACTTTTGGTATGTAGATACAACACCAGTAAAACCAGTCGAATATATGGGATTAATTACAGTATTGGTGACCGCAGGACCTAGTGGAGGGAGGGTGCAGCGAAATGAGGATGCAGCAGCCCTCCTGGAGGATATCCTTCATAGATGTGAGAGACTTCTGACTGGTGTTTCAGAGCGCGACTGGAAAGACTTAGATAACTAGTACATAGAGCCATGTATTGGTCTACCCTCTGAGTGGCGAGGGGTCATGCGGTGCATGGCAATGGCCAAACATGGTATGCGTGATATACGAGTTGTGGGAGTAGAGCCATTGGCTCGGGATCCTCCAGATAATGATTAGTGTGTAGGGGTAGGTGGTGCCCCCAGTTTTGAGTTTTGTAACATGCTATGGGCATGTCATATGTATCAGAGTGGATGGACTCTAAAATATTTTATATGACACATATTATGGATATGCATCGTTTTGATATTTTTATGTTATTGTCTTGTGTTAAATGTGTGTGATAAATGCCAATATATAATATTGTTTGCAATGCTATCTACATAGTTATTTTGTGCTCGAGGTACATGACTGAATGTAATGATTTCAAATTCACGCATCAAAAGCTTCACTCATAAATATCTTTTAAAAAGGATAGAATTATGCACATGATAGACACCATTCAATTTCATGACAAGAAGTAGGGAATATAAACAAACATAAAGGTGGAGGATGTGATGTGAAAGGGAATTAGCTAATAAACCTCATACTGCATCATATTTGACCTGGTTATTGGTAGCAGTACCAATGCATACCTTGTTCGAGAGAACAAGGGAGTGCAAGGGGGTAAAAATGGCCCAACCTGCTGAGGCTATATTCTTGGAGTAGCGACTTGCACCATCAGCAAAGCAGATCTAAGGTGTGAACGAGAGGTCCATATGAAAGGTGCCACAAGAAAATAACTGGAAGGATGATGAACAATGCTGGCAACCTGAGCGCAAAGTAGAAATCGAACGCACTCCACGGGAGGGAGTTATTTGGGTAATATGCCTACTACTCACACTCCAACAGTGAGGTGGAGTGTGGGAGCTACCAGAGGTGTAACTTGTGCTGAGATCACAAAATTCACCATAGGCACGGGTGGTACTATCTCGTTTATGGGTGGGAAATATGAAGTCATGGGTAGACATGGATTCCATGACGTCATCATCGCAATATAATATGGAGTGACTGGAGGAAGGGATACCACATGACGCGACGAAGCTACCTGACTCATCATCATGAGAAGAAAGGTTCACATGCGCATCATCACGAGGGATGATGGAAGAACAAGAATATAATGGATCTACTGATGTTGAGCCCAGGGTGATCGCTGAAGGGAGGTCAAGCGAAACAGTAGGGGAAGATTCGGAGGGAGCTTCCACCCAAGGTCTCATGGATGATGAAAGGTAGAGGATGGTGGCCGCAAGCTCCTTCATCTCAACATCAGGATGGGGAATGTAAATGGGAGTGGGTAAATCCTCAGTTTGGCCTGCAGCATACTGCACAATTACTGGAGAGGCGGACTGGTTTTTTTCAATCTCGTACACCCAAACTACCTCTAACGAGGCGTGGTAATGTGTAAGGTGGGGAAAATGGTGAGAATAATGGCCATGGAGATCAAATAATGCACAAGGTCAGTTAGTGTGAATGGTTTTATGATTATTGGCTACAGTCGACGAAGAAATAGAGGCTTCAGGGAACACAAGTTTAACCATGGGCTTGATACGGGGCAGTTCAAGACAGTTATGGGTGGCATGGCTGATGACATCACATAAAGCATAGGGATTTGCGGGCGGGGGAGGTGCATGGTAAGTCGGGGCAGCCTTGTCCTTGGAGGCCCTCTTGCGAGCTTTGCCCTTCTTCCCTGAAGCAGTCACAATAGGAGGTGGTTCCTGTTGAGGTGGTTAAGGCACTGTTGTAGCGGGAGAAGTCATGGGGACCGGTTGAATCTGGGTCAAAGCAACGTAAGATTTGGGTTGACCTGGCAGGGTAGCGGCTGGAGGATCAAGGTACTAGATGGGAATCCCAAGGGTCAAGTTAGGAAGAGAGAGGGTGGCCATGAAAGGTGCCGTATAGAGTCTCGGTGGGGGAGCTAGCAACAGTATCTGACCAGAGGGGTAATGGCCAGGTGGGACAACTCCTAAATGGTTAAGGCCTGGAGGAACCATTCTAGGAGGGTAAAGAGGCTCATGAGTACTAGCTGAAGGGCCAAGAGGAGGAGGTCCAAAAGGCTGAATTGAAGGGCTAGGAGAAGGCTTCGAAGGGTGAGCAAGCTGCTGACTAGTCGAGGCGGGCCACTTGAGGGCAGTCCAAGACGATTGCACCATGCAAACATTCAATGTGTTGGGATTAGAGACAGGAGGATGAAGACCAGGGAATGTACCAAGAAGTGAGGAATATTTTTAGACTCCGAGTGAAACACTAGTAAAAGGAACGGCGGTTTGCTTGTTGGCCACCGAAGAGATAGTGGACTCAGGGGAGGTCTCAAACTTCGGTTCGTAATATGTCAACTGGTCAATGGTGACTATCTTTCCGTTATGAGGGAAGGATGTCTTGCGGTGGACCGTGGAAGGGACAAAAAACATCGCATAAGTGTAGCTACAATCCAATAGAATGTTGTAATCTAAGGGGGCATCTATGACTTCTATGTCAACGCAAACAGTCTTGCCCGCAAGATTAATAGGACAATTTCGGAGTAAGCCAATGGGCTTGGAGTCATGGCCATCCCATGCTCGGAGAGTGATCATGGAAGGAGCCAACTCAGGTGATATGAGTTTCTTCCAAACTAAAGTGGACATCACAAAGGTGGATGCCCCCTTTTTGGACAGATAAGTCGTTCTTGCGAACAAGACAGACCTCCCAAGTTTCCTACGGACAGCTAGCAACAAACAGATAAACAAAAAATATTTTCTCTAGATAATATTAGGTTCATTCATTAGCTACAATAGGGGTTTTAAAGACCTACCTGTAGTCCAGTGCTATTTGTAATAATCTTCTTTCCAGTTGCTTGAAAGAGTCATCTTCAAAGATCTGCAATCACAAACATGGAAAAAAATAATAGCACCTGCATAGGATAAACTAATTCATGAATTATATATCTATCAACATGATCAAGGAATTCAAGAAATAAGCTAATTAATTAAATAACTCATTGATAAAACATGATAAACAAGCTACTTAATTAAAGAACTCGTTAAGAAAACGATATTCATTCGTATTATCTTTAATAAAGAAGAGCCTTACAACCGTGTTCGCCTTGATGTCGTACAGGCCTTCCTAGGGTCTAGAACAGACGTTTTATTTACTCTAACAAGCTTTGCACTCTCTCAGCTAATACACATGGGTGTGTAATCATTCCCACATAATGATCAGTTAAGAGAGTCTGAGTCTATACAACATTTCTCCTCAAAAATTCTCAAAGTCTAACTCACTAACTCTAACTTTTGAAGCTGCACTGTGGCTTCAATTTATAGGAAAAGAGAGGAGGTTATGGTTCCACATAAGAAGGGATAGAATGCTCTTTTGAAGGGATTTAGCTCCATAAATCAAGGGGTAGGCTCCCATAATGGAGGAATGAACATACATGATAGGAACAAACCTTCGACCGGATAATTGCTTCTAGAAGCTTCCAAATTTGACTGCTGGGCTTCTAAATGTTACTTTCCACCTTAATTTTACCTTTTACAGGTGTTCGCACCCTTAATTAAGAAAAAGTGTGTTTAGATCCGCATGCTTTAGAACAAAAAGGTACGGCACCACAGGAAATGTTAAGAGAAAGTGCTATACAAGTGTTTTTAAGACTTTTATGAGCTTTTCTCTCAATTTCAAGGCTTGATTTTAGGAAATTTGATGTTCTAGACTTTTAAGGGAGTAATATATGAGTAATGATAAACCCATATAAACATTAAAACGTCATGGTGACAAATTTCAGTGTAACAAATTTCCCCCTAAAGTGCGAAGTCTGAGAGCATTCGAAGAGTGATGTGCTTTATCATTTCAGGGATTAGCCTATGGAAACCCCAGTTAGAACTCTGTAAAAAAATTCAATGCAAAACATATATATATATATATATATCATCACTAAGGTAGGTATTCCCATACTCAGATCAAAACTAGTTAAACTTGTTCTGATGCAAGAATGAATTTAATATTACATCAATATTGTAGACACAACATAGATGCATCCATCTGTAATGGATAGTCTACTGCATAATGAATAATAGAACTCCTCGCAGCCTGGATGGTGGAAACTAGATCTAGGGTCTTGATTTCTGCTTCTCGAACTAGTATGATTCTATCCATGTGATTAAATGTGTTGAAGTCGAACATGGTAGAAACCACTTGATTACTAGTTAATGATGTGAATTTTTAACAAGTGTGAGAGAAACCACCAATAATGACAATTTCTTTCAAAGTACTAAGTACAATCCATGAAATGTGAATAAGTGATCTGAAGTCGAACATTTCACGGACTCATTCGATCGAAGGTCAATGATGTAACCCGTCGTCGAAGGCGAGAAACCTACCATTAAGGCATGCAGATTCCAAGGTACTGACAGATTCTAGATCAACTTCCTAGATGGTGAGCTGTCATCGATAGAAAGTGATCCGTCGTAAGCAAGCTCACGACACGACACCATAGATCAAGTTTTGAAGAATTTTTTTGCA
Organism: Pinus albicaulis; assembly: GCA_034641835.2. Classification (NCBI taxonomy): domain Eukaryota; kingdom Viridiplantae; phylum Streptophyta; class Pinopsida; order Pinales; family Pinaceae; genus Pinus; species Pinus albicaulis. Next base: position 1,532,268,107 of record CM076580.1, on the reverse strand, counting down.
AGGACTGACTCAGGGATGGTCAACGCGAATGGAGACAAATGTTTGCAGATGAATGGTTTTTTTCACTGTCCTCTTGAATACATAACGACACTGCAGATGGTTTGGTAACAGTTTCCCTAAGCTAATACCCCGAAACCAGCTGAAGACTTTCAATGTGGTTTGATTAACTGATAGGCAAAGGATTTTCCCCAACCCAGGTAGATGTGTGACAAAAAGTGTCATTTTCAAGAGTGGTTTACTACTTTTAAATCAAAGTGTAACAAATGAATTTGTTTTCTCTTTTCCCCCACCATTTATGGCAAGTACCTCTTTATTTTTGACAAGCTTGATAAGGATAACATTTTCTTGTTTATAATCTCATCCTTCGGTTGAGTCCAACTTAGTTTAAAATCAAACCCTAATAAGGAGTGGTCCATTCTTGTTTGAAATTGACAGGTCCTTTACTATTAAATTTTAACAAGTCCAGTATAGGAGAAACTTGGTGTTTTTCATTTTTAGGGAGTCAAAATTAAGAACTTAAGAAAACTCCATGGGTGTACTTTTTCGTAATTTTAGTCTCTCAGGCCCGAAAAAGGATAAAATAATGCGGGAGAGAACTCTATTGACCATGACTAGTCAACGTATACATTTTTCGTAAATAATCCATTTCAGTCTGGAAAAGGGGTAAAGTTATACTGAAGGGACGACTGTTCATTTCCTTTAACGAGTTCAAATAGTCAAGTACTCGGAAATCTTTTCATCTTTAGAGAGTCTGAAAAGGGCTTAAAAGAGGACTCCATGGTTTCACTTTTTCATAAATTTTAAAGAGCCCAAAAAAGTGATAAAAGTATACTCTTCATCAAAAATGACCATTTCACTTGAAAAATCCGGTATTCTACACAAAAACTCAAAAAATTAAACATACCTGCATCAATAATAAAAATATTTTGAAAAACCATCTTTTTAAAGTGAAAAATAAACAAACTTAAATTTCATTTATTCTAAAAAACTTATAAAAAGGAGTTTTCCAATTTCATTTTTACTGTTTGAGTTTAGATTTAAGTTTTGAGAGCTTTTGGAAAAAAACACTCTAGAGAAGATTCCAGATAAACCGATTATTCAAATCAAAAATCATCTACTCCAGGTAATCCACATCCTATTTTCCTTGCTTTTAATCCATTCATTTCCTTAATTTAGGGCTTAAAATTCATTTTTGGGGAGAAAATATGTTCAAAATTTCACCCTCGAGGGTCCACAGGTAAGACACACGGCACCTGCAGACACCGAAATTTTCTTACAAAGAAAAAATGTCGTGGCCCTGCACTTTTAGCACAGAGCACATGCGGAGCTATGGACTGTCTCCGAATGAAAAGTGTAGGGCACCATGAAGAATTTAAACACATAATTTCTTTCCAAATTACCCAAAATTTCCTTTTTAAAATGATCTTAATCTTTCATTTTGCTCATTGTAGGGTGTTTACAATGCTTATCTGGTGAGAATGTGAACATCAGGAGGTGGATGAAAATGAAATGATTCATCCGCCTACATTACAAGTTTTAAGAGCATGCGGGCTACTTAAATTTTGGGCTATCAGTGGCATGAGAGCTCAAGTAGACCTTCTCACTTGGATGGTAAACAAGTGGGACATACAGGACCAGTGTTTTGTGATTGGAGGTAACCGGCTTGAAATCGAGCTGGAGGACATATAATTTTTTACTGGCTTGTCTAAAAGAGGTGAACCACTTTCTCTATTTGGGGCTAGGCCAGGTGGCCAGTCTGTCGTTAGCCTAAAATTATAGTTCTGCAATGATGAGGCCAATCCTAAAGAAAAAAGGATTGATATCAAAACTATCATTCGTCCTGAGTGAAAAGTGGTTGCATTTACCGTAACCAAATTATGTGGAAGTTCTATTTTGCATGTTGCTATTGGATCTCAAATGTGGATTGCAGTAGATCATTTCCGAGGCACCATATTCAATTGGTGCGAGGCAGTGTTGGCTAACATCAAAGGCCAACTAACTAGAGCAAAGAATGGGAAGTTAAATAACTTCGGATATGGATTGATCGTAGTTACTTTTTCTCTAGAGAGGATTCCTCTACTAGCCCTGCAACATATTCCAGTTGATGCTAGTAGAGCTCAAGAGCCTCGAATGGTTTGATGGGTTTCTTTGATGGCCCGTCACAATGAAGGTGGATAAATTGTTCGATTTCCCTTGGCATACTTCTGTTGGCTGGAGCACCAACTCTTTGTGATAGATGATTTTCCTTATGCGGGCATGGATTTCCATGGCAATCAAGATATGCCACTTCCTCCAGGAGTTCAGTGGGATGAGTCAGGTAAAAAGTCTTTTTGACATGCTCTAATTTCTAATTTTTATTTTGTTTTTTTAAATCATCCAAAACTGATAACAAAAATTTCAAAAGCAGATGTGGGTCCACGCCGACCAATCACTCTCCACCCCTTCGAGAGGATACAAAGGGATGCAACTGCAGCACCACCACCACCACAAGATCAGACAACAGAGATCCTTAATGACTTGGAACACCATCTAGAGCGGCTAAATATGGACATACCTGAGACTACCATAGACGACATTCCACTGTGTTTACAAAGATATGTTATTGGTGTTCTTGGACCATTCAAGAGATTCCTAAGTAGAGTGGCATGAGCTGTAGTATATTATCATGATCATTTCCACGGATAGTGTATGATCGATTATATAGAATCATATTATTTTTGTATCATTTTTTTCCTGATCATAAGGCGTTTTGAACCTATCATCGAGGACGATGTACTATTTTTTGAAACACTATTCTATACTATGATATACTACTATTTCTAGTTACCTGTTCAACACATTATCGAATGTCATTTTGATTTACTTCTTTCATTATCACAAATGTCTATTTATAACACTATATGCTATTGCATCTACTAATGTGTTTAATCTTCTTGGAATGTGTTGATACTCAATATAATCAAATTCTCGTTCCAAGAGATGAATTTTCAAAAATAATCTTAACAACACTGGATTTCTAATTGCATATACTCGATTTAATTTTAATACAACGAGCTCAAAATCTCACTTAACGATCAAACTCTGAATTCCAAATGAAATGGATTCAGATAATAATTCAATAACTGTGCTATATTCTACAATATTGTTTGTCGTTTGACCGAGTCTTACCCCATGCATAGATACTAACTCATCAGTGGGTGAATAAATAACCCAAGTTGCGGAAGAAATGTTCCGGGTACTACGACAAGCACCATCAGAAAAACCAATTTATGTTTGAAAATATGTCGACATCTGCAATATCAAGAGTAATCCAGATAAGCAGGAGTATTAGTAAAAGAAATCTTAAGCTAGGCACATGTTTCTAATCTACATCACACTAGCTAAAAACTAACTAATATACAGGAGAGATCTTCACACAAAAATCAAGTGTAATATTTCTTCAAATAAAGCCCATTTCTGGGTTTGACTAAAGAAAATTTGTCAAAATCAATCAATTCATAGGCCCCTTTTGCAAGCTATCACTTGACAATATAGGGACCATGCCACATGGGTTCGAATTTCCCAGCCCCTAGCTTATCGTTAGCTTGATCATATAGAAAAAATAGGTCTCCTTCTGAAAAAATATGAGGTGTAACACTTCTATCATACTGAGCTTTCATTCGTTTCACATGAGTCTCAATGGCTAATGCAGTGGTACGTTGATTCTCATCTAATTGAGCTAAGTACAAAAATCATTTTTCCTCCTCAAAGGTAGCTGGTAGTAACTCTATGGCTAGTTTGAGTGATGGTATATCGCATTCAATCGGTAATACCGCTTCTAAACCATAAACCAGTTGAAAAGGGGTAAAGCCTGTTGATGTTTTTTCTGAGGTCCGATATGCCCGAAGTGTCGAAAAAATCATGGTATGCCAATTCGATTTATGAATGCCAATGATTCATTTGATCATGGTGACTAGAACTTTATTAATCACTTTAACTAGACCATTAGCCTGCGAATAATATGGTGTAGAACTGTCATGGCGTAGGCCAATTTGGTCAGTTATCTCAGTCATCATGATGTTTCGAAAATGACTCCCATGGTTAGTAATTATCGCTTGGGGTACACCAAAACGAGCAATCACATGATTGAACACAAAAGTAGCTGCAGTTTTTCCATCTGTCGTAAATGTAGGCATCGCCTCAACCCATCTGGTAAAATAATCTACTACTAGAATAATATACCCATACCCCTTGGCCGAGTGAGGGTTACATGTAATGAAGTCAATGCCCCACTTTGCAAAAGGACTGATAGCAATTATAGGGTGAAGAGGAGCGGGTGGTGCACGCATCTTTTGATCAAAAATTTGACAATTATGGCATTTTCGGACCACATAAATACAATCTTTAAATAAGGACGTCCAAAAATAACCAGTGTGAAATATTTTTTGGGTTGTGGTATACCTAGACATATGACCGCCACCTGCTCCAGAGTGACAGTCATTTAAAACCTTTTTGGCTTCTTCATGTGTGAGACAACTTCAAAAAATAGAGTCTGCACCACGACCGTATAGTGTGTCGCCAACAATATGATATTGTTGAGACTGGAAACGGATTTTACGTCGTTTTCATTGTGAAATTTTGGGCCAGAAATATTGGGTCTAAAGATAAACAATTATATCCCCATACCAAGGATCTATGGTACAAATTAGAAACAAGGATTCGTCCGCAATTGGTTGTTCTGCCACAATTTTTGTATCAGTACTTGGGAAGTCACACATAAGTTCAACAAATATCAATGATTTCTTTGATTTGGATTTTTCAAATTCCAAGTCAAACTCTTGTAGGATAACAATCCATTTAGAGTATTTTCCCCATAGAAATTGTTTGGTCAAAATATACATCATAGGGTTACAATTAGAAATCAGTATTGTTTTGCGTAAAAATATGTAATGACAAAAACGTTGGACAGTTTGGACGACTGCCAAGGCCAATTTATCCACATGTTAATATTTGATTTTAGTAGGATGAAAATTAAGACTAAGATAGTAAATCACATGTTCACTATTGAATTCATCTTCTTGAACTAAAATGATCCCTATCGTGGAATCGGAAGCGGCGAGGTACAAAAAATAATCATGGTTGTAATTGGGAGGATGCAGCAACGGTGCATGGGTCTACGCATTTTTAAGAGCATCAAAATATTGATCAGTGATCTCGTCCCAAAAGAAAGGAATATTCTATTTTAAAAATATGGTAAAAAATTTCGTTAACTAGGCATAGTTAGGAATGAATCGACGTAAAAATTTTTCTTTCCCTTGCAAACTTTGGAGTTGGCGAAGAGTAGAAGGAGGAGGCAAATTGATGATAGCCTCAACCTTCGATGGATCGACATGAATGCCTGCCTTTGAGACAATAAATCCCAACAATCCTCTAGATTGTATGCAAAAAAACACATTTGTGAGGATTCAGATGAATCTTATAAATCCTACATCGTATAAAAATAGCTCCTAAATGAGTGATATGATCTACTCTGCGCAAAGAATGAGCAGGAAAATCATCGAGGTAGGGTTGCACAATGTATTTAATATCATGAAATGCATAAGACATTGCCCTCTGAAAAGTGGCGCCAGCATTCTTAAGTCCAAAAGATAATTTGCGATAAGCAAAAGTCCCCCATGGACAGATGAAAGCCATTTTAGGTTGATCTGGAGGGAGTATGCTGATTTGATTGTAACTGGAAAATCCATCCATGAACGAAAACATTTCACTTCCAGCACAATCGCTAATAATTTGATCGATATAAGGGGTTGGATATTTGTCTTTTGGACAAGCTCGATTTATATCCCTATAATTGATGCATACTCATATTGTTCCTTTTTTTTTATTGACAGGAACAATATTAGACATCCAATCCGTTAACGGAATTGGATAAATAAAACCTGCACGAAGTAATTTTTCAACTTCTGCTTTAATAGCAGTATCTTTTCTCGGATGTATCTGACGTAATCTTTGTCGGACAGGTTTAGCATCCGGGTATGTCTTAATTTCATGAACAACAATCGATGGATCGATTCCTGGCATTTCTTCATATGACTAGGCGAAAATGTTGTGGAATTCCTAAAATAGGGCTTTATATGCTTGGATTTCATCTGGCGTAGAAGACGCACCTATATGAATGTTTTCAACAATTTTGGGTTTTACTGAAATGTCAATGGGAACTTTTGTAGAATTTTTTTCTAAATTCAATTCAGAATCAGAAGATGAGATAGGATTTTGAGGTTCTTTGACATAATCAGTATTAAAAGTAGAGGAAAAGTTATTCTAAAAATGATCGAGATCAGGTGAAAACAAAGACCTATGATGTAGATCTTCCCATGGTAATTCATCGACAGACAATAATTGACGAATTTGTTCATTAGTATTGAATACGTGTTGATCAAGATCTGGAATTGATGGTGAAGTTGAGGTCGATATTGAAAATGACTCCTCATGGATCACATTCACTGGATCAGATTCGGTTGAAGGAGTATCAGAAAATGATTGTACAGTCTGATATGCTAACTCAAAAGGACTCAAAGGCATCGTGCCATCGAAAGAATCTAGTTCTGATTCTAAAGGTACTATCCAAGGATCATCAAAGGAAATAGTACTTGATGTAATCATATTGATATTAGCAATAGGAGGCTGTACGTTGGGAGTAGGCGAGGAAAAAGTTCCCAAAAAATTATAATCTTTAATTAACCCTACCCCAATATCCTTATAAGGGATAGTCAATTTTTCAATATGCTGGATACTATCAGTGGAGGCTAGGTCAGATGAATAATATGAAAGCTGATCTATTTTAATGATCTTTCCTTTATGAGGAAACATGATGAGACGAAAGATTGACGATACAAAAATAGTCATGGTGTAAGACCAACTGCAACCCAGGAGAAGGTTGTAATCCAAAGGGGCATCAACCACTTCCACATCTAGATTAACGGTTTTTCCTTTGACCTCTATTGGTAGATCCTGTAAAATACCATACGACTGAAAACCTCTTCCATCAAAATCTTTAAGGATAGTCAGTGATTGTTTAATTGTCAGAGAACCAAGTGATTTCCAACATTTTAATGACATAATACACGTGGAATCCCCTTCATCAACAACAGTACAAAAAAATACATTTGTTTTTTACTATTACCAGAATTTGAAAAGCCATTTGATGGGGTAGGCAGGGTGTAAAATTCTCTAAATCGAAGATCATGAGGTTTGAATCTTGGAGGTCTACGGCTCCTAAGGCTGACAATAGTAATTTTCTTTGGGCTGGGCATGATTGCAACACATCCAAAGCTGACATTGCTGAAGGGGAAATTGCCAAGTCTTCAACAATATTGTAATTCTGAGCAGCTCTCGCATGTGGATTGAAAGTTGATTTACGAAGTACACCTTTAACAAGCGGTTTGATTACTAAGTCACGATTTTGTTTCTTGATTTGTAGTGGATCAGAAATTGAGGGAGATTTAGTTGATGCTGAATTAGATGTTTCTGCTTCTTTACCAGGATTTTTACTACCGTAATCTTGCGATCGCATCACAACCATGAAAATATCCTCTAACGTATTTAAGGAAGATCCAACCATATTACTATCATGAGTAGGAAAGGGATCCTTCAAGACATTAGGTATGGGTGAACCATTAACAAATTTTGATACCTTGGCTCTACACGGACACTCTTTTGTAAAATGATCCTCATCACAAATGAGACAAGGATAACGAGGTTTTATTTTTTCATTAGTTGGTTCAGTTTTATCGGTTTTATCTTTTGAAGATTTTTTCTTTTTATTCTTACCTTTCTTCTTACCACCAATTTTAGGTTTGGTTGTAGATGATTCTACAACATGAATATCGGCAGAAGTTTCAACAGAAGAATATTATTTCGGTGAATCAGGTAAATTGATAATAGGAGAATTCGTCTTGGAAGATTTATTCTTACCTTTAGCAGTGCTAACAGAACCAATTACACCATCTGTGGCACGAGAGCTGGAAGGAGTTGTATTTAATTAACTAGGTCTCAGTAAATCAGGGATTTTATCATACAAAGTACCTGACTGGGTGTATACAAGGTCAAGGTACCGAGCCTGAGCATTGAATTTCTCTTTTGTAACAATGCCTCCCTTGGCCACATCTTCAGTAATTTTGGGCAATAACGATTTAATAAACCATTCAGCCAAAATTTGATCTGGAATAAAGATCTTCACTAAACGCCTCCTACATCTCCATTCATGAATGTGATCAGATATGTACGTAGACGTAGATTTTTTTAATGAAGTTAGCAATTCCGTATCATTGTCGTATCTGACAAGCAACTGAAAATGGGTTAAGAAAGCAGTAGCTAGTGCATTAAAATTATTAAAAGAGCCTTGTGGTAACTCAATATACCATTTGGCAGCTAGACCAATGAGAGTTCTCTGAAAAAGATGCAGTCAAATCGAATCATCGATTAGTGAATTGGATGCACACCAGAGGTGATAAGTCATAACATGATTAGATGGGTCCTCTCCTGACTTACCCTCAAACTTTGGAATATCACTAGGCAACTTTTTAAGCATAGGTGGCCAATAAGGAAGATAAAAGATAGGATCGTTTGTAAGGCACGATAGATCAGGTAAATCTAAAGTTGCTATAAATGGTAACCGATGGCTAGGGTCTTGATAACCTTGTGTGATCAAACCAGTTCCAGGAGGAGGATATACAGGATATCTTGGAATTGGATGCGCATTGGGAATTGTGAAACCTCCTGGATAACCAGGATTAATCAGACCATACTGGGGTTGTTGAGGTATTTGATAAGTATACCCAGGGTATGGTTGATACTAATATACTAGATTTTTTGTAGCCTGTCCAAATTGATACTGTCCCTGGTACGATTAATGAGTAAATTGTGGTTGAATAGTAAGAATCGTACTTGTACCACCTTGTCCTGTAGGCATCTAGACCATAGTCTGAATTGTAGGTCCTGATTGTGGCACAAATACTTGAGGAATTTGCACTGATACAGGGGTAGTAGAAACAGGAGCTACAGATACTCCAGAAATAGGTGTGGTAGGTTGAAGAAAAGTTACAGCAGTAACAGAAGTCTGAGGTGGAGTCTGAGGTGTACTAGGCCTAGGCTGTTGAACAGAACTAGGTGCAGGGACTTGAATGGTAGGCTGGACAGGTTACTGGGTTGGACCAGAACCTATGGGTTGTCCAGGTTGATTAGGTAACTGCACATTTGGTTGAAAAGTCTTTTGAATTTGAGATGAATCCCATGCCATATTCATTCCGGGGTATTGACCCATAGAAGGTTGTGCATATGAAGGACCATAACCAGGTTGAACATAAGTTTGATAATTAACTGGCAAAGTTCTGGTTCCTTGTAACAATGGTTGTCCTAAAGGAGGTTGAAATCCTTGAGCTGGGTACTGACCTTGAGGTTGATAACCTTGAGGCGTGTACTGAATCTGGGGTTGGTATTGACCCTAAGGAATAAACTGACCCTAGGGTTGACCTTGAGGAATAAACCGACTCTAGGGTGGACCCTGAGGAATAAATTGACTCTAGGGTTGACCTTGAGGAATGTACTGTCCTTGAGGTTGATATTGACCTTGAGGTTTGCACTGTCCTTGAGGTTGTTCTCCAGGTAGATAATATTGTCCTACAGTTTTTCTTGGTAAAAAATTACCTTGAGGTTGCCCCCCAGGTGGTAAATAACTACGTTGAGGTTGTCCCCCAGTCGGTAACTGACTACCTTGAGGTTGAGGATTTGGAATATTGCCAAACATCATTAAAATCCATTATGCATTCAACGTTTCAGTTTTAGTTTCATTTGTACCAGATGATAGCACTTGTTCAATTGGTTGAGGAGCTGCCCCCAGGAAAGTACCAGAGAGCGACTGGTATCCCAAAGGAACAGATGGACCACCATATAAAAATGTTTTCAGATATTGAGAAAACATAGATGACTCACCTGACATAGCTGATGAAGGATGATAACCTCTCAGTGTAGGGTGAAAAGGAATTTGGGGTGGTGAATAAGTAAGACCTGCGTATTGCGAAAAATATGTCAATGATAAATACCAAGTGTCAGTTCTAAAAGGATTGTAGAATATTGATTCACCTTCCCTAAGATTCAAAGTTTCTTGTTTTTCAGGAAGAACTACGTCTTCGTTTGGACCAACAAGTTCTTCAATACATATGAGATCAGAAGGGAGGTTTTCAGTAATGCGATGTCTTACCCTAGGTGAATCAGGATCACTATAAGTCAGAGTAAAAAATCCTAAATATGGTTCCGACACAACAGGTTCAGTTTCAAGCTCAGAAATTTTAGGTTCTTCAACTAATTCACTGCTTGGAGAAATACTACCAGTAAATTCAGAAAGTGAAATTGGCTCTTGAATATATTCTGCTATTTGTGATTAATAATTAGGATGAATAACTATGGATGATTCTCCTGGTTCTGTTGATCTAACTCTAATGAAACTAAGCAGTACCAAAGCTCGGAGTCCTTCAAGTTGGCTTGGTGTATACTCAGGGGGTTTCCCCTGGAGTCTATGCGATTTTCTTGGTAATTCAACCACGATTAAAAATTATTAATCACACGCAAGCAAAGAAAATTTCAATGAAAACTCCTAGAGTCACTAAGGAAACAAACAAATGAATCACACGCCTAAAAATATAGGAGATCATACCACACACAAACAGTAACTTCCCACACTAAAAACACTAGTTGGTGATGAAATCCAACATCGTAGTATTTTAATGTAGAAAGGGTGGTTGGAACAGTTACCCCGACAACCTGCTTAATGAAACAGACCGGTGCAAGTTTATCCACTTAAACCATCTCGAGTGAAGATAACCCTCCGGAGAGTCCAAGTGAGTCTAGTCGACATCTGCTCCAGGTACAATGGGATCTTTCCTCCACCATCACCTTAGGAAAAAATCATAAAAATTATGGCCACTAAGGTTACCAACAAGAACTAATATACCTAGGGGAACATTCTACGATCTGAAATACGCGCAAGGGCAGAGTAACAAAACCCAATCCCCTTGAAGGCTCCTTGAATTAATCCTAGGTATACCGACAAGTGACCCCAGGCTCCTTGACAATGGTCTATCTGAGGTTTACCATTGTTAATACATGCACATCTTCTATCGTTCCCAATGAGATAGAATATATTATCCCACTGCTTCAGATATGACCTCGTGCTTGACTCCTTTAAGAGGAGCTTCCTAGAGCATACAAGTGACTATTGTATCTTTCCTATCGCAATATCAACTACTTGTTTGTTTCAATTGTCTAGGAGAGTTAATTACTCCCTACTCCAAGACACTAGCCTAAGCTATATTGGTGAAAAGAGCCCTAGAAATACAAAAATTACTAGATTGATTTTAATTTAAGCATTGATTTTAATAGGTTGTTTCTTAGGAAAATAGGTGCGAAAGCGAAACTAATGATATGTAGTGACCAGACTCAAAACACACTAAAAATGCATCTTATATGAGAAACAATTCATTTCCTTTCAATGAATTCTATCTAAAAGAAAGAGTTGAGAAATGAAATCTTTTAAAACAATTATTTCCTTCAAATAAGAATAAATGAAAAGAAATCTAATTTCATGAGAACTCAAAATGATCAATTTCTCAATAAGAAATCCCTTTATCATTCAAGATTGAAACTACAAACAAAATTTTCTTCCAAAAGAAAACTACAATTTTCTAGAAATAAGCACTCAAAACTAAAAAAAAAAAAATTAATTTTGAGATCTAAATTCTAAAGACTAAATCTAAATTAAAACTTTAACTATTTTGAGGATGTTTTTCTTAGCTTGTTATCTAACTAAGAAATTATTTTCTTAGATCAGCAAGAACTCAAAAAACATCCAATTTTGGTTTTTTAAGTGAAATTCTGAACTTATCAACAAAAGTTATTTAAAAGATTTGCAAATGAGAAAATGGGATCTAAATATCATAAAACAATTTCTGCTACGAAGTCAAACTCAGCAAGAAAGCAAGGAAATACTGGTGATCTAAAGATATACTGAGGCTTCTAATATTTGAGTGGGATAAAGACAAAGCAAAAATTTCAATAACATGCAGATCTTTCAGAAAATCATTCAAAACTTAAAAATTCTAAAATAAACTCTCAATCAAAGCTTTTTGAAAAAAAATACAAGTCTGGGTATACACTGAGAATCTAACAAAATGATCCAGAAAAGAGAATTCTAATGTTTTCTAAAAAATTTCACAGGGTTCGCAGTTTCCAGTGTAAACAGGTGCGGTCCTGCACTGTTTATGCAAGAAAAGAGCAGAGATGCCCGCACTGTTTCTAAAATAAAAGTGCGGATACCAGAAAACTAAAAGAAAAATAAAAAAATCTAAAACATTTCTAAGGGATTCTACAGGGATAAACTACCCAAGCCAGTATAAACTAATCAAAATTAGAAAAAATAAATTCACAAGTCAAAATAAAAGAAATCAAAGTTTAAGATCTAGTCCCCAGTGGAGTCGCCATTTTGTTGGACGGATAAGTCGTTATTGCGGACAAGACATACCTCCCAAGTGTCCTACAAATAGCTGGAAAAAAATAGACAAACAAAAACTATTTTCTCTAGATAATATTTGATTCATTCATTAGCTACAATATGGGTTTTAAAGACCGACCTGTAGTCCAGCGCTATTTGTAATAATCTTCTTTCCATTTGCTTGAAAGAGTCGTCTTCAAAGATCTGCAATCACAAACATGGAAAAAATTAATAGCACTTGCATAGGATAAACTAATTCAAAAATTATATATCTATCAAGATGATCAAGGAATTCAATAAATAAGCTAATTAATTAAATAACTCATTGATAAAACATGATAAACAAGCTACTTAATTAATAACTCATTGATAAAACGGTATTCATTCGTATTATCTTTCATAAAGAAGAGCATTACAATCGTGTCTGCCTTGATGTCGTAGAGGCCTTACTGGGGTCCGGAATAGGCGTTTCCTTTACTCTGACAAGATTTTCACTCTCTCAGCTAAAATACACATGGGTGTGTAATCATTCCCACATAATGATCAGTTAAGAGAGTCTGAGTCTATACAACATTTCTCCTAAAAAATTCTCAAAGTCTAACTCACTAACTCTAACTTTTGAAGCTGCACTATGGCTTCAATTTATAGGAAAAGAGAGGAGGTTATGGTTCCACATAAGAAGGGATAGAATGCTCTTTTGAAGGGATTGAGCTCCATAAATCAAGGGGTAGGCTCCCATAATGGAGGAATGAACATACATGATAGGAGTGAACCTTCGACCGGGTAATTGCTTCTAGAAGCTTCTAGATTTGACTGCTGGGCTTCTAAATGTTACTTTGCGCCTTCATTTTACATTTTACAGGGGTCTACACTCTTAATGAAGAAAAAGTGCATTTAGCTCCACATTCTTTAGAACAAAAAGGAGTAGCACTGCAGGCAATGTTAAGAGAAAGTGCAGTACAAGTGTTTTTAAGACTTTTATGAGCTTTTCTCTCAATTTCAAGGCTTGATTTTAGGAACTTTGATGTTCTAGATTTTTAAGGGAGTAATATATGAGTAATGATGAACCCATATAGACACTAAAATGTCATGGTGACAAATTTTATTGTAACACCCCTCATCAACAATGCACTGGGAAACGTTGGCGTTCCGGATCTTGATTGGGATTTGGAAGGCGACGGAAGCAGGGAGAGGAGGATGTTCTGACCATTCAACATCAAAGACCATCAATCGATCATCGGAAGGATCTATAGTGCCCACAACAGATAATAGAGCTTTTCGTTGTGAAGGGCACAACTAGAGGAGTTCTAGCGTTGAAATAACAGCAGGAGACTGTGCCAAATCATCAACTATGTTATACGAATGGGCAACTTTTCCAAAAGCAGCATTTTGGTGTAGTGGTCCCTTAGGGATCTTGGTATGAACCTCTGCCCTAGGCTGAGGGATCTGCAAGGGACAATTAGGTGTCTAAAGAGGCTCTGTAGAGACCGAAGGAGGCGGCTCGGGGATAGACGTAGCGAGAGGCTTGTTGTACTGACGGGAACGAGTCTGAACATTGATGTCTGCAGTTAAAGGTTTATCAGAGTTCATCATGAGAATCTGGTAATTGCGGGTATCAAACAAAAGAGTTTGAGTGGCCACCTGACCTTCAGGTGGTTGGGTAGCCGCAAATCCTTGCTGAGGAAAAGGATTAGTAAGCACAGCCGGCTGGCTAGGCTCAACACTAGGAGGGATCCTCACAATGTTGCTTGAGACTCCTATAGCTACCGCATCTATGGCAAAAGAGGACAATGATGCATGTAATGGCCATGAACACCACAACAATAAAAAGGCTTGTAGTTCCCTGTTGTTGGTTCGTATTGTTAGGAGCATTACCTTGATTAGGTCTAGGATTACCAAGGGTAGCTTGATTTTGAGTGCCTTTCCTCTTATTTTTTGAGGAAGGAGTATAATTCGCACCCTACTATGCATGCACCTGCCCCCGAAGGGGTGGTGGTTGTTGTTGCAGGGGTTTAGAAGGAAAGGGAGGAGGAGGTGCTAATGTTGGAGGAACTAGAGCACCAAGTTGTGGATACAGATAATAATGAGGTTGGGTAAAAAGAGGAGGCATGTCGTATTCTGGATACGTGCTACTGGGAGGGGGAAAAGTGCAGGAGGTGCTGGCCCCCCCCTGAGGAACACCATATCCCATGGGAGGCTGAGCAATGATGACAACACAAACAAAACACAAAGGAAAAAGATACCGACAAGGACAGGGAGGTGCAGGATCAACTGATTACAATACTGAAACAAGGGAAGATGGGTGCAGGATCAATTTATTTCAATGTTTTTAGAGTCTTTTCTTGGTGGTGCTAACGAAGCCCTTTTTCGCTTAGGGTGTGTGTGTAAAAGTGTGTAAATTTTAATTTTTAAACCCAGATGTTTGTAGAAAAAAATGAAAAGTGTGTTGTATAGCTGTAAATAAACCTGCAAATGACAATATATAGGTCTGCGAAAACATAAAATAAATAGCTAATAATGCAGTAATCTAAACCCAAGGAGGTGGGTCTCTCAAAAACTAGTCTATAGGTGAGTAAAAAAATAAGCAAAAAATACTAAAAAAATCCAATAGATCTAAGGTCAAGAGGGATAGGGATCTAAAAGACAAAATCTGCTAGAAAGTGGTGCAGAAACAACAACAAATCAAAGGAAAAATTGTTGTAATAGAGGTGGAAAAAGGCTATCTCCTGAAGGTAAATGGAGTGAACCCTAGAGGAAAACCCAAACAAATCTATATGAGGTGATTTGGATGGATAAAAAGCAGATCTGAAGGTGAGGTATCAGATCTGAAAAAATGGCTGAAGACTCTGAAATTTCCAACAACCTGCAACAACAAAAAATCTTCCACAAAAAGTGGAGGGTACTGAAGCCCTAGGGGGCTAGGTTCCCACTTATTTGAGCAAAACAGAACAAGTATAGGTCCAAAATAGGAAAATACAAATGTCATACAACCCTGAACAGAGGCTCAGACAAACCCATAAAACTTTCAGAAAAATCCCTGCAAAAAGTCCAGGTCGTAGTTTCTGACCTATTTTCAGCAGAGGTCGCAGTTTTTGGGATGAAAGGTGCATCTTGAGGGTCTAGTCATAGTTTTTGGGCCAAAATGTACGAACTGCACTTCCAGCACTCTCGGCGGTAGATTTCAAAAAAAGTTTCCGTCTCAACTGCGACTGATGTTTGTCGCCTGCAAAATAGGTCCAAAAACACAAAGAAGTTAGAATTTTTATCATTTTATCATTTTATAGGTTAAAAAAAACATCAAGAAAAGAAAAAACAAGGGGTTGAAGAGAAATCCTAGGGTTTGAAGTAGCTGGATATGCACGTATAAAAAAAACGACAGCGGTCGTAATCGTAAACCCGTGTGGAGTTGCCAGTTGTTAGTATGAATATTAATTCCAAGCGTACGAAAAAAGACAACTTTAGCTGCGCATAAAAACTAGCCCTAATAGAAAATATGGCTGCCAATATCCTCATATCTGTAGTTAGGTGATCAAGATAAATGCTGCAAAAATCTAGATCTATGCATTAGAAGACATTAAGCAGTAGAAAAAACAAGATTTACTCCATGCATCCAATAGACAATATAAGAATATGTTGAATGAATTTTGTATTAATGGAACCTGGGAGGAAAACACAAGAGGGTGTTCCCTGTTCTCCTCAATGGGATGGGTTCTTGTAAGTCCTCAGCACTTCAGATCTAAAATTCCTCTCTCTTGATGGTGTAGAAAACCTAGACAAAAATAGTAGCAAAATATAACTATGATGGTGGATCAATAGTCACACCAAAAGTATAGATCCAAAGTGATCTTTAGGCAACAAAAGGTGATAAATGAATGGGAAAACCATTCTATTTATAACAAAATATTGAGTTAGTCTAGATATTGGTACATAATTAAAATATTATTAACCAAATCAAGATCTAACTTTTATGGAATATTTTATTATATTTGTTGGAGAGAAAAGGAATTTGTCTTGGGTCAAATCCCTTTATTTGTAAATAATAATTAAATAAATGATTTATTTATCATTTTAAGGATGTGGTTGACTAATAATTAAATAAATAATGATTTATTTAATTAGTTAAGGGTGATTTAGTCATATTCAACAAGGAATATTAATTAAACTGTTGTTCAACTAATTATTCCTTGAGGAAAATCAAATAAATGTAGATTTATTTAATATTTCCTCATGGGGTTTTCTGTTTAGACCATAAAAAACTTAATAAAGGTGGTTTACTAAGTTATTTTTCATAGTGAATGCAATTTTACTTAAGGTAAAATTGGTCTTACATGGTGTACTTGGGTCCATCTAATAACAATAGGTTAGATGACCAAAAAATGGTGTAACGTATATCATTTGTTGAGTACAGTAGGTATAATTGACCTTGCGCACATGGATATGAAGGAGATCTATAGATTCGGTTCTGAGATAGGCGATCTGGTCATTATAAATCCGGACACAGCTCTGCTTGGCTTACCTATCCTCTCTCACAGTGCGGAAACCTGGTTCCAGCACCCACCCATACTGCTTTGGGTGAGACTTTGACCTGCACAAGAAAGTCACTGCTGAAAGGGCCAATAGTATAGGGTTTTGTTGGCAAACCTTAACCTACAAACCTGGGTCAGGACCCCTTGAGCCAACATCTCTGATCTCTGCATCCTTGCTTTCGAGCAAGATGCTTGTAATCCTCTCCTCATCTTCATTTTCACTATCAAGGTCAATGAGTTGGCACTCTTTTTTAATTTGATGCTTGCCTTTCTTATCTCAAACAATGAGCTTTTTCTTTCCTTCGTCAAGTTTCTTTGTTGATGCAGAAGGCATGGTCCCTTCCCTTTTAGAGGCAACAAACACATGCCTTTCTCCTCTTTGGTAAGTCAAAGAAAGAGGTTTGATTGTAACCATTTCTGTGTCTTCATTATTTTTTCAATCTTGACTCTCACTATCTGTGATATTCATGTTGTCCTTATGGCTTTCATGGCTGCTGTCATGACTGTCATGCTCTTTTTTGTCTTCTTCTTCACTACTGCTATCAGCCTCTTCATTTTTATCATCAGCTTCACTGACATTCTTAACCTTGTTATCACTGCTATCATTAGCATAATTATTGCTATCAATTATCATGTTTTATGCTTCATCACTGTCTTTTTTGTTTCCAACATCACCACTTCCCTTATCACTACTAGGAACCTCACTGTTTTTACTGTCACTGTGGCTCTTAGTTTTACTACCACCATTATCATCATCTATCTCTCTTTCACTTCCTTCATTTCTGTCCATACTATCTTCTGCCTCTTTATCTCCACCATCATCATCATTATCTTGGCTACTCTCTTTATCATATGTCCAATCTTCATTGTCATCTACCTCTATTTTTTCTGTTTCATTGCAAACCTCTGCCTCTTCACTCTCTTTTTCTTCAATGCTTGTCTGCTCATTATTTCTCTCTACTTCATTAGTATTTGATTTATCATCATGGTCACTTCCTACTTGATTTGATGCATTGGGAGAAGGTGAGGAAGGAAGGTTTTCTTGAGGTGAATACATGTGTAGATGATGAAGCATGATCAATAGGAGATGATGAGGGAGTAGGGGGAGGAGGATGAGAGGATGAGGGAAAATTTTGTTGAGGATGGGGCTGAGGGTTTGTGAACACTTCATGAGTAATGAACACTTCCCAGGGTATTCCTTTTTTCTCTAACTGATGTAGCACAACCATATTTATTAAAGAATGATGAAACAAACTTTGCATTTGTTGGGAATAGTTCCTCCTTTGAAAAACACAAGACATCTTATCGATACTCCTATAGAGGTAGTAGGGTAAATGAAGCATCTTAACCCTAGTGAAGTGCATGAGTAATATGATATGATAGGAGTAAAGTCTAGAGTACCTTCCCTCACATGTAAAGTATTTCATGCTTACCCTCATCAAGGGTGCATAACTCTCCAGCAAATGTGAAAAAGGAAGATAGTTTTGTAGCCTTCTTTGTATTTGGGTTTGAGAAATGGCTCATAGTAGATTATATCTAAATTTTCTCTTTTGAACCATTTTTCACCAACATTGGGTATGTCTGTAGCAAGGGAAATGGCATCTGAGAAGAGTTCAAAGGTCACCCCTATAAAGCTTGACTGTTTGTCATGTAGGTTAAGGATGAATAACCTTGTGAGCTTTGGGTGAATTTTCACCTATTGTAATTTTTCACAAAAGTGAAAACATCCCACATTTTGGAAACATGTGACAATCATAGGGGAGGCATTAAGGTCCATGGTGTCTTGGGGTTCAAGCCTATTAACCTTCCCACCTATATGTTTCTACCTCCTGGGCACTTGGCCTTCTTCACTACTAACATTTCCTCCTTCCCTTGACATTTTGATTACTGTTTTTTTAAAACAAACCCTAGCTTTGTTTGTAAAATTTGATATGAGAAGTGAATTGGAATGATGGTGAAAGGAAACCTTTGCAAGTGAGTGAGAGAAAGGTGTAGGTGTATGACTGAGCCTTTCAAGCTTTGATGAATGGTTAACTTAAAATAAATTCAACCATACTACTTCATACCCTACTTGACTGATATACCCTGGTTTGTGGGTGATGGAGGTTTAAACAGGGTTTTGAGCATGAAGATTAGGGCTTTTCACTCCTTAGGGTTTGGTCAATTTCTTTTGATATTAACCCATCAAAATTTTCTGGAGGAAAAAGCAAGACATCCACCTACCAATTTGAAATTCCCTTTAAAGTCCTTTGATGTCAGGTTGAAGGAGTTTTTTTTTATGTTTTTTGGGAACTTGTAGATGAAGGAGGAGATTTAGGCAAAAGTGTAGCGCCTACACATAGATTCGGATCCTCCCCGCCCAATGTGTAGCACTTGCATGTGATTTAGGGTCCTCTCTACCCAATGCGTAGCGCCTCCACGTATTTTCAAGTGTCGGGCTTCCCTAGGCATAACTCCTGAACGCAGTTTGGGCTTGTTGGGCTCTCCTCGGTGCAGTGTCTGAACGTAGTTTGGGCCTATTGGGATTTCCTAGGTGAACATATAGCGCCTGAACGAATTCACAACGTGTGTCTCTGAACGCACAACTCAGTGCAATTTTGCACTGGAAAATCCTCTAAACGTGTAGTGCCAGACACTAAATGCGCAACACCGGATAAACTTGCCCACAATTTGACTAAAATGCCCAAATTTCTCTCTTGGATGCTCTGATTGTCTTTGCAAGTGCACAATGAGTTGGGTGAAGGAAAAATGGTCCTTTATAGCCTACGAAAATAAATCTAAGTTTGATATTCCACTTTCCTAATGTTTTTCATCCTCTAACTTTTCACTAAGTCCTTCGACACTTTGCTGTGTAAGAGACTTAAAAAATCTATGAGTGATTTTTCTTTTTGCTTCTTGAGAATTTATATGATCATTTGATGTCTTTTTTGGAGGATTGGACACAATAGTGTTTTTACAATTTTATGTGCTTTCCTTCACAATTTTTTACTAACCACCTTTCAATGTTTGTATGCAGGTTTGCTAAACATGGTGAATTTTGACCTTTTTAATTCTTGGAGGCTTGATATGTCTGCTTTTGACACCTTTGAGACAATCACTCTTTTGCCACTAGCATGGGTTTGAAACAATTCCTTTCACCTCCCTAGGCCACTTATGATTTGCAGGTGCCTAAATCTATAAAAAAACTTTTCTTACTGATACTCCTTACCTCCTTTCTCTATAGATCTTTTTTGAGTCACAAGGCTTACTTTCTTTGGCTTGTCTATGTCCTTGAAAATTTTTCACTTAGTAGGTATTTATGAAAACCCTAAAGTGGCTCTTCCTTTCATCTTTGAAGCCTTCTAACTTTATTTTTTGACAACTTCAGAAACTTACACAGTGGCAGCATTTCCAAAACTTCTTTTGTCGTTACCTTGAAACTCAAATCATCTTTTTTCTTGGCAGGGGCTTGAAAATTTTGTCTTCACCTCCTTTACTGATCCTTAGTCATGGTAAAATTACCTTTGAAAAATTATGGGATGTCACACACAAAAATATCTTCAAACCTTCTTTCTGTTGTCTTCATGGAGGACTAACATCTTTATTTTACCTCCTTTGGCTATCTTTCTAACACCCTAGGTTTCTGGGCTGCTTGAGAACAATTTTTAGTGTTGTCCTATAAGTTCTCTATAGCCCTTTTAAGTTCATTCATTTCTGTTCAGTTCACGTCACCTTTTTCCCTTTTTTGTTTATAATTTCTAAGAAACTTCTTCCATGTTTGGTTTCGTTGGAGTGCCTCCTTCATGCAATTTGCTGCATTGGATCTTTGCTTGACATACTGTTGGCCCATTAAGCACAAAACCCTAGTTCTCTTCAAGCACAAGTGCTTTCCTATATTTTTTCCATGAGTTGTATCGATTCAGGATCAGACCTCCTACCTCATCAAATTCCTGCTAATTAATCTCTTAACACTCCTATAGAACTGTCAAAATCTTAGCATTCATAAAACTTGAATTTTGATAAGGTAGTCTTCTTTGGAGACTTTTAGATCTTCTTTGAATAACCATGTCTCAATATTCCAATACATTTGGGTCAACCTTTTCCACAAGAAAAACAATATTTGGAACACCAATGATGACCTTACAACCTATGAAACCCTAATGACTTAGTAGGAGGATCCTTTGACTTTATTTTTGAGTAAAACCTGGTTTAGGATCTTTAAGTGAAAAAACAAAGTTTTTGACAAACTGATATATTGGAGACCCAAAATCCAATGTACTTGATTTATTAAAGAGCCTACAGATATGGTTTTGAGACCATCAACCCTTGAGGGACCTGGTAAACATGGAAATTAAGGGTTGTTTGATAACTCTAGATGGGAAGTGGAGTGATGGGAAAAAGAAAAACAGGGTACTGAGGATATAGGTGGGAAAATAGGATATAGATGAGTGGCACAAGATCATGAAGGGTCTTTTAGGAGTGGTAGTTTAACCATGGAATGGAAAAATAGTAGAATAGTAAAAAAAATTAGTATAAGGATAATGAAGGAAGTGAGATTTCTAAAACTCACAATATTCAGGAATCTTGTTTTTAGAAATCTAGAACTGATATTTAGTCATCCACAGATAGTAAAAATTACTAATGACTAACAGTGGCTCCACTTGGGGAGGGAAACTTCTTTTCAAGAGGTGTCCAAGACCTCAGAGCTCAAATCTCTGAGTTTTGAATACCAGTGCCTTACTTTCACTTCGCATATTTCTTTCCTTCATCTCTGATTTTTTTCTCTTTGAAGCTATGATTTCAAAATTAGAAAGACATGCTTGTTTTAGCTTCATTTCTAACTACACATCATACCTTGCCTAACATTTTTTCTTCTTTTCGGTGCACTTGGATTGGAAAACCCTTGTCATTCTTTTTCTCTTGAAAGAAAAAAAAAACTATCTACTTGTACCCTTATCACTTTCAAGAGTTCAGATTATACTAATGAACTCTTTCATTCTCTACCTAATCTATATATATGTCAAGATTAAGTTGTTTGACAAATTTTTATTCCCTAGCCTACTAACATGAAATTTAAAACATGATCATCCCAGGATTAAGCAATCTGATTTGTCATGGGTTGTGGCATTTTAGACAATCTGCACACAGATATTTATTTTTCTACAATCAAAACTAGAAAACATGAGGGCTGTGATTTAGAATTTGTTTAGAAATCCCTCTCTTTCTCCTTGGTTCAGATTTAAGCATTGAGAACGAGCAATTTACTTTCCTAATCTTTCCTACTGACAAGTCAAGTTTAAAAAGTCTGACAAGTCTTCTTTCACTAATCTATCAGTAGAAATTTAAACATGTCTTAATCATAATTAGGCTATATGATTAAAAAGACTCATTTTCTTAACAAGTAGTGGCATTTAGGCTTGCACATTTTCAGCAATACTCTTTTTTGGGTATGGGGCTGTACCTATTCTTTTCTTGCCCTCTTTTACTTCCTTTTTCTATTTTTGTGTTTTTTTTTCTCTTATCTTTCATCAAGCAATGTTATGTACAATGGATGAAAGTTTAAAATTAGGAAGTTTGACAAAAATAGTGCTTGAGCATCCTGCCATTAACATGACCTCCAAATACCTTAGTTCCATCCAAATTTTGTAAAAAGAATGCATTGTTACCTCTAACTGAATGGATGATGTAGGGACCATTTTCAAATTTTTCATGTTTTCCTTTGTCTTCTCTCCTTGAATCCCACTTCAGCACTTTGTCTCCAATGTGAAAATAACTAGCCTTGGTCCTTCTGTCAAAGCTCTTCTTGATGTTTTCTTGCACTGCTTGTATTCTCTTGTAAACTTCTTCCCTTGATTGCTACAAATGAATGGTTTGGTTCAGACTTCTTTGCATATCATTATCCTCTAATTGCACCTCTTGGAGGAGCTTCATCACTAGAACTCCCAAGGATGTTGGGAAGACTGCATCCATGCCATACACTAGTTGATAGGGAGACATACCGATTGATTTCTTGGTGGTTATTCTACCAGCTCATAGTGCATGCCATGCAATAGTTTGCTATGCCATGCATTTTGGTTTTCTTCTAGCATATTCCTAATGATGTTCACTAAGCTTTAAATTTGTTAGAGGACTTAGCCAACCCATTACCCTAAGGGTAATAAGTTGTTTAATTCCCTAGTGTGATGTGGTATTTGTAGCAAAATTCCGCCATCTTCTTGGACTTAAATGCAGTAGCATTATCGGTGATGGTCTTTCTTGTGCAGCCAAACCGTGATAAGATGTTGGTTTCAAGGAATTTGATAGTGAATAAGTCAGTGGCATTCCTAGAAGGGATGGCCTCTATCCACTTGGTGAAATAGTCTATAGCATTGAGGGTCCACTTGTGTTAGCCAGATGAGGTAGGGTGGATTTCTCTAATGAAGTCCAAACCCCATTTTTGAAAAGGAGCTTCAACACTGATAGGATGCAAAGGTAAAGGTTGAAGTTTTCTCCTTCCATCAAATATTTGGCACTTATGGAAAGTCATCACTAGCTTGTTGGCTTCAAGGAAAAGGGTGGGGCGATAGTAGCCAGCTCTAAGGATCTTTTTGACAGTAGTTTTCTAGTAGAGGTGACCTCCACACTATCCCTCATGCAACTCATGCATGATTCTATCTGTATCATCTTCAAGCAAACAATTAAGCAAGATACCAACAGAATTTTTCCAATACAAAACTTTATCTATGATGCAAAAATTTAAAGCCTTATGTTTCAAGAATCTAGCTTTTGTTTTGGACAAGCTAGGAGGAGTATTAAGATAAAGAAGACAATATAAAATATCATCATACCAAGATGAATTCATAAATAATTCCTCAATGGGTGGAGCTATGAATTCTTCCTGTTCTTCTAATGCATCAATCATATTCATGTCTAGTGCTTGAAAATTTGATTCAGGCATGAGTTTTGCAAGTCCTTGTCCTTTAATCAGTTTAGTGGGTCTGATTTCTAAATCATATTCTAAGATAATAGCAACCCACTTGCCCCTTTTACCATCCGAGTCCTGATTTAGGATGTATTTAACAATTGTATGTGGAACAAAAGCTATGATATGGGAATGAAAAATGTAAACTCTAAAACCTTTCAAAGCTTTTACCAAGGCAAATGCTTGTTTCTCCATGATGTTACATTTTAGAGGTGCATCCCTTAATGCTTGATAAAGAAAGCTATGGGTTGTTCTCATCCCATTATGTTCTTTTGAAGTAGTACTACAACTATAGTATGTTCTGATGCAAAGGAGAAAATGAAGAAATCTTTGGTAAAGTCAAGGCTGATTAGAACCGGTGTATGAGTGAGTGCTTGTTTTACCAGTTCAAAGGATTGTTTGGCTTCGATGGTCCACTTGACTCCTACTCCTCTTTTCAGCATGTTCATGATGTCTCTTAGGAGTTCAGCAAGTTTTGGTATGAACCTCCTTAGGAAGTTGATCATTCTAATGAAAGATTGCAGCTCTTTAATGTTTCTTGTGTGGCTGATTTGTAAGATACCCTCAATCCTTTTAGGGTATATTTTTATCCCTTTTTTGGAAACTATGTGGCTTAATATTTTTCCTTCTTGAAGTCCAAACAATGTTTTCTTAGGATTCAAAGATAGGCCATACTTCCTACATTTTTCAAAGACTTTTGTTAAGTGGACTAGGTGTTCTTCATCAGTTTTAGAATAGATAGTGATGTCATCAAGGTATATGACTATGAAGTGGCCTATGCCTTCGGAGAAAGCTAAGTCCATGGCTCTTTGGAAAGTAGCCCCCGCATTCATTAACCCAAAAGGCATTTTGACATACATGAAGGTGCCCCAAGGTGTAGTGAAGGCAGTTTTGTGTTGATCACTTGGAAGTACTAGTACCTGATTGTAACCGGAAAAGCCATCAAGTAATGAGATTCTTTTAGAACCTACCACCCTTTGTAGTATATGATCCATCTTGGGTAAAGGGTAGTTGTCTTTTAGGGAGGCTTTTTTCAAGTTTCTAAAGTCTATACATAGCCTAATATCTCTGGTTTTCTTCCTAACTGACACATGGTTTGAAACCCATTCTGAATACCTGATTGGGACTATGATCCTAGCCTCATACATCTTTTTGATTTCTTTCTCAACTAGAGGGACTAGGATGTGGTTTATTCTTCTCAATTTTTTCTTGAAAGGTTTATGATTTTCTTTGAGAGAAATTTTGTGTTGAATAATGTTTGTGTTATAGGACTTAAGGTCTTCATAACCCCATGCAAAAACATCTTTGAATTCTTTGAACAACTCAATGTATTGTTGTTTTATGTGAGGTGGCAGAGTTTTGGACAACTTGATCATTTTGGCCTTTTCTATGCTGCCAATGTTGCATTCTTCTACATCAGCCTCGATGGTCTCCATTTTTGGCTTCCTAGCAACATCATTGAAGTCAAGCAAATCTTCTAATGAGGCAAGACCTCTTGGTAATGAATTATATTTGCATTGTAAAACTTTAAGGTCTTTCTGATCCAAATCTTCAAACAATTCAGCCTCAAGGGGATCTTTTAGCATGTTTATATCAGCAATACAAGGTAGCTCTATTTGGTGGGCTTGTTTTTTAGCAAAGAAATATTCTTGATGGATTAAATATGATTTTGACAATTCAAACTTAGTTTTAGGCTACAAGAAGTCTTCAATATGTTTGTCATTTTCAAATACTTTCCATTAATTAATTTCATTTGGGATTTCTGGTCTGCACTTGACTTCTATTTTGTATTTTTCATTTGTATGAGGTGTTTGGCAAGTACTGGCAGCAAAGGCAATTTCATTAGCAAGGGTTTTTTGAGCTCTAGGAATGGAGGTAAGTTTATACTTCTCAAAAGTTTTCAGGAGGTCCAAGGCAGCATTCCTATATTTTCTTAGCCTAGTATTTTTGGCTAAATAATGTCCTTTGATTTGTCTAATGATCAGCTCAGAATCTCCTAGAACAAAACATTTCTTAGCTTCTATATATTTTAGTAAATGTAAGCCAAGGAGAAGAGCCTCATACTCTGCAATATTGTTAGTGCATTGAAAATCTAGTTTTTAGGAGTGACCCTCATTTGTGTTGTGTATCCAAACACCAGCTCCTGAACCAACTTTGCCACAAGAGCCATTAAAGCTCATGTTCCAAAGTGTTTCAAGTTCGGATTCTCCATTATGTTGTTGTTCAGGGCTGCTAGAGTTTTGGTTGTTATTTTCTTCATTTGGTGATTGATTTGAATGTTCTGGTAGGCCTAGCTCTTTCTCATTTTCATCTACTTTCTCATTAATTTCATCTTCATTGTACAAGATAAATGAGTCAAGGTATGAGTGGATGGAATAAAGAGGGGTGTTGTTTGGAGTATCTTGGCTACTTACCATGTATTTCATGTGAGTTTCCCAGTACAATCTCCTTGTTTGGTTAAAAATCAGGTTGGTAGCATATGACATGTCCATTTGGAGATTCCCTTGAAATTTGGCTCCCGATGATCTAGATAAAAGCATGCCATACTTAGGGGAATGTCAGCAACTACTATGTCCATGGCTAGGTTCTTGGGTAGTATTTGTGCAAGAGTGACACACAAATCCTTGATTAGACCCAAACATTTGACTCTACTTGAACTAAAAGAGTACAAGTCTTTGTAAGGTTTGGTTATTTCGAGGCCCAACCTTTCCATCACAACTTTAGGCATAAGATTGTGTGAAGCACTAGAGTCTAGCATAGCATTGTGCAAGATTTTGTCATGTATGTTTAAGCTAACATATAAGGGAGGTACAGCTCCTTCTTGAAATTTTGCCTCCACCTCAGGTCCAAACAACATCTTAGGCTTGTCATCAGTCAAGTTTAGAGTGTCGGTGTCATTTCCTATGTTCAGAACTTTCAAAACTTGGGACCTACACACATCTTGCGTTAGTAGTTCAATAAGAGGTATGGTCATCTTGATCTTGGAAATATCTCCCTCAAAACTAAAAGGTATTTGTGTTTTTGACAAATTTACATCATTTTTATCAGCCATGATTTTTTCTACAATTTTAGTTTGCTGATTCCTGATTTGGAACCTTAGTCAAAAGTGTTTTTTTAGGGACACTAGTTGATGTACTAGGGCAACTTGGGGCACCATCTTTTTGGCTAGGTTTTTCCTTGTTTTGGTCAGGTTTCTTAGCCATGGTGTTTGTGTTTTCTACTGTCCTCTTAGGAGTGTTTTTCGGGGCCTTCCTAACAACAATGTCCAATTTGTTTTTCTTGGAGGCATCTTGGTTTTTCTTACTCCTAAGGTCATACTGCCTATGAACCTCCATGATGGCATTCTCAAATCCTGATCTATAGTCTTCATAATCCTCATAGTTTGCTTCAATTTAATTTGAGGAAAATATACCTTGCTCTTCTTTGGTGAGAAAAGTATTGTCCTCGTCATCAGAGCCTATCACATTTACATGGTTTTCTTCCGGCTCTTCAGCCTCTCTTTCCTCTTCATCTACATAATTTTATTGGAAAGGAGGTCTGATTTGCTGGTCATTATCTCTTTGTCTAATTTGAGGGGGGTCCCTTCTGAAGTTTTGATTCCTATTTCAGTTTTGAGGATTAGCTTGGTTTTCCCTAGGAGGTGTTCTTTCATTCAAGATTATTTTCTCCATCATTCTTTCCATTATCCTAACTAGGCTGTCAATTTTAGCATCAGAAGAAGAGGTTGAGGGAACATTGTCCTCTCTGTATGTAACTCTCTTTTCTAGCCTCATCCTAGCCCTCTTCTCAATTATATTTCCTTCTACATTGATGGCTCCCTTCAGCATGTCTTCTAAGGTTAGGGGTTCTCTTTCTCTCGATTGGTAGGCCATGTATAGATCAAAGCCTTTTGGAAATTTTACTAAGCCTAGGCCCTGTGGGGGTTTCATGTGAGGTGGGAGGGCATTGTATACACTGTTGGACCTACTGAAATAATCTTGGACACTTTCCCCAACATTTATTTTAAGGTTATTATACTCTGAAAGGATCTGAAGAGGATTTTTCTTAATCTCCCACCTGTTTATGAATGTTTTATAAAGATAAGGGAGGTCATGTATGCTATTAGGAGTTAAGTTTTTTAACCAATTATTTTCTTCTCCTCCTAGACTTTGGGCAAAAATTCTCATTTGTATGGTCTCCTCTTCTCTTTCCATGTAGTCAAAGGCATCCTTCATTTTGTCTACATGATGATGGGCAGTGGTAGAGTCAGCTCCAGTAAAGTGATGGATTTTGGATTGGTAGTCATTTGGCAAAGGTAGTAAAGGTTGTTGTAGTGCCAAAGGGGCATACCAAGCTGCCATGATGGGAGGAAATGGGATCCAAGGAGGATTTACAAGGGGAGGGTTTATGAGGGGAGGTGGAGGATGAAGTGGGGTGGTTTACACAGTGGATGTATGAGTGGGTGTGGTAGAAGTACTTGGACCTGCTAGTTCCCAAATCCACCTTAGGCTGAAATAAGGAAGAAAAAGGACAACACCAAACCACGCTCAGTTTGGTAGCTAGCCCTACCAGAATAGGAGAGGGCTCTCTCCAAGTCAATCTCAGCGAAAAGTATTCAATGGGGCTTGAGATGACTGAAAAAACAACTAATCTTAGGCTAGATATGCAAATAGGAGGATTTGTTTTGATTTTTAGGTTTTTTGTTGGAAGAAGGGAAAGGAAATTTTTGGGCTTGGGGATGAGGCCAATTTCTTGCAGAGTTCAAGTTGGGGCAGGGAAGGCAGTGACTTTGATGTCTTAGATCAAATGAATGGATTGAAAATACTGCTGAGGAGCTGAAGAGGGCAAGAGAGTGCAAGGATCCTCTTCAAACTGACGAAAAACATGTAAAACTAAACAAAAGTCTAAGGTAGAGCACCAACAAATCAATGAATTCTACCTCAGTTACTCATTTTTTTAATTCAGAAGCAAAGAGAAGGGAAATGGCATACATATAAAATTAATGAAAATTAAAATAACATGAGAAGAACATCATCAAAACTCATAATCCACAAGGATCCCAACAAGTGCTGCAAAACTCTAGTCTTTCCTTTGCCAAAAACTAAAAATGGATATACAATGAGGTCAAACTATTCCCAAGAGTCCAACCTTGAAAATGTCTCAGAAAATACAATATATAGACCATCCTAACCCCATCCCATGCCTCTAGGGGTCGAGCTCATCCTTCTAGGAGCTGTTTCAACCAATTCTAAACATGGAACTAAAATCTAGGCAGCCAAACAACTTGCCTCTATATGCTAGGAAACTGATCCATTCACTTAATTTTCACTTTTTAGTGAATGAATCCTCTAGAACAAGTAAAAACATGCCAAATTTACATCATAGTCATCAAATTAAATCATGGTAGTTCAATCATCACATGAAAAATTAAAACTAGTCAAAACTGGGCGAATTTCTGAGCTAAAGAGTGAAAATGAGGTAAAATTTCTCTATGCGCCGCGCTCAAAAACTCAATGCATCACGCCACTTTGAGCCTGCTTCTGGGGCACTTCACGAAGTCCAAATTGAGCTCATGATAGCTTGTTGGAAATCTCTGCCTGTCTACTTTCCAAACCAAGTGGAATTTTTCAATTTCGATGTCATTTTCCCCTCCAAAGCTGCAATCTCCCAAGATTGGTTCCTGCTGGTGCAAAAAGTGGCAGAAAGGCCATTTTCAAGGTGTTTTTGGCCCTTTACGCAGCCCAGAATTTAATGAAATGATTCAGCCATTCCTAAACATACATAATATATCATAACAAACCCAAAAATGCAAATTTTTCCTCCAAAAGATGTCCCAATCATAAGCGTGCGTCGGGTGGCGCGACGCGTTGGGCGGAAAAACCTGTTTTGCAACCAAAATTTTCAAAAATGAAAAAATATTCTCCAAATTTGTTGAGATTTGGAGTGAGGGTCTCCCATCATGTCTCATGCTCAGCCAAAGAAGCTTCGGCCAAGATTCGGAGTGGATCCGGCCTTTTCCAAAGTTTCAGTGCTTTTCTCAACCTCGCCTTCAGGATCTTCATTTTTGCTCTGCAAACGTGTGTGCGGGCCCAATAGTGATTCTTCATGTGTCTAAGCATGTCTTTGTCCATATTGGCCTTCACCAACAGCTTCTCCAGATGAATTTTGACTCTCGTAAAGCAAGTTTCTCGCTCAAAAGGTGTCATGTCACCTAGTCTCTTTCAGGCCAATTCTCGGTCTTCACGGATTTGCCGCAACTCTATGAGTGTCTGTTGATCCTCCAGTTGTTTATTCCGCTACTCCAAGTAATTTATAACCCACTGAGCTCTCTAAAAATTCATGGTCAAAGTGTCAATCTCAGCTTTTTTTTCCTGGATGGTCTCTCTCATCCTTGAGCTAGGAGAGCTCAAATCAACATCGATGGGTGTAAACTCAGTGTCTTGGCCTCCTGAAGGGCCCTCATCGTGCATAGGATTCTTGCCTCTATCCTGTACCTGTGCTGATGTAGAAAGCGATACCCCTTCCACGTCAAGTGGAGATAGTACTCGCACTGCTGATGAAGATAACGAGACCCCTTCCACCCCTGGTGGAGATAGTACTCGTCGTGCTACTGCAAATAAGGCTCTGTGGCCTCTTTGATATGTCACACACACTGGAGCACTGATAGGCTCAGTCTCAGGAACCTCAAACGGATGTGAAGGCTCTACCTCATCATGAAAAATCTCAAGAGAAGGCTGGGGGGCTACAAAGAAGTCATGGGAAATGAAATCATCCCATGTGATGCCCTGCAATCCAAGATGATGTACTACAATGATATCATCTCGCAATACCGAAAACATGAATGTTGCTGAAAGCATGTCATTGCAAGTGGGCAGGCCTGCAATTGAGCCAAAGAAGTGGGCTCCTCCCTGACGTGCCTGCCACTTTTATGAGACGTCCTCGGTACATTTAGCTCTGCGGTTGAATCACTGTCCTGCTCATATCCCTGCTCATCTGATGAATTTGTTTCTGACATGATGCTGAAAACAAGGTGTTTGAAAAATAGGTGGTGATAAATAGGTGGTGATAAATATATGGTCAAAACAAGAGTTTGTTTTTCAATACCAAGTGTGCCACATATGAAATGAGAGGCTGCAAGGAAGTATCACCATGAATGCAATAGACTGTCAAGTGGTTTCAGAGTGGAAGGACAATCACTCACTGCTTGTGTCACTGCATGTGTCCGGAGTCTTCTTCTGCACTAGGATAATCATCTGCTCTATGTTTCGGCACATGAAGTATGGAATATTCATCAGTCGCACCCTTGTGAAATGCATCAAGAGTCTGACATGGTATGCATAAAGGCGCGAAAATATACCCTCACAGCTGAAGTATCTAATGATGAGTTTCATTAATGGCGCATAGGACTCCTTCAGAAACCGGAACGGGAATACCCTGCTCAGCTACCTCAAATATCCAGGCCTGATGTAAGGTTCATAATATGCTCTATCTAGCTAATGTCTCTTATTCCACTCCTCACCTATGTTTGGTATCCCAGTCGCCTCAGAAATGGTCTCGGGTGTCAAAGTGAAGTTCACTCCAGCAAGGTTTACATGACCATCACGCAAATGTAGGACAAATAAGCGAACCAACTCTGGATGGTGCTGAATCTGAGATATCATATCGCAATACCGAAAACATGAATGTTGCTGAAAGCATGTCATTGCAAGCGGGTAGGCCTGCAATTGAGCCAAAGAAGTGGGCTCCTCCCTGACGTGCCTGCCACTTTTATGAGACGTCCTCGGTACATTTAGCTCTGCGGTTGAATCATTGTCCTGCTCATATCCCTGCTCATATGATGAATTTGTTTCTGACATGATGCTGAAAACAAGGTGTTTGACAAATAGGTGGTGATAAATATATGGTCAAAAAAAGAGTTTGTTTTTCAATACCAAGTGTGCCACATATGAAATGAGAGGCTGCAAGGAAGTATCACCATGAATGCAATAGACTGTCAAGTGGATTCAGAGTGGAAAGAAAGTCACTCACTGCTTGGGGAATTTCGGGATTAAGAACCTTTACAAGTGATATGGGAATAGGTGATAGTGATGGGGGATAGTTTTAGGAACAAGAGTCAATGGAATGACAACATATAAGTGAAATCAAGGATATGGAGGCAGTCCTTGAATGTGGAAATTAGGATTTTGTCAATGGAGGAAAGTGATGGTAAGTGATAGGGTTAGAGGGTTAACACATGGGCATAAAAGGGTATAAGGGATATGGGACAGCGGGTATAGGAGAAGGGATCGTGATATAATAGTGTGACAGTACTAGCAGTGATAACAATGATAACAATGACAAGAGCACAAATGAAAATGGAGTGAGAGTTTAAGCACCAAAGTTCAAGTTTTAATCACCTCTTTTCAAACCCTTGGGAACAGATTTCAATATGGGTATAGGGTTTATTCTTTCACCAATTAAACTCTTGAATTTCACCTTTCAAATAGCACCCAACAAGAGTTAACATAAAATGGTAAGGGCGCACACTTACTTGGAGACTAAAGAACTGAACCAAATTGAGTTTTGATGAATCGATGATGAGTTTCGGCCTTTGGGGCTCTGTGTGCCGCCCACAAACCCAATGTGCCGCGTTCAGTGGGTGCGTCTTGCCCATTGTAAAATTCAAAGAGTTTTTCGGCTCTATGCACGGTGCTCTGTGGGTGCGCCGCGGTCTATCCCAATGCGCCGTGCTCAAATTAACACACAGTCGGCCCTTTCATAAAATCACAGTTTTGCTCTTCAACTTCAAACTCGACTTCTCTATGAGATTTTCTCAATAAATCTTGTTGCAAATGAATTAACAATCTTGGGAAATATCTCATATAGACATGGTTTTAATTTTTTCTTCTTCAAAACCCATTTTGTAATGTCTTTGACTTTGGCACTTTTTCATTTAATACAGCTTTTGTCTTTTGTTTCCTCACTGACTTTCTGGAGCTTGAATGATGAAATTGTTTCATTTTACAGGGATGGTGGCATCAAAACTTGGCAAAGGATGGCCAGATTTTGCATGGTGAAGTAAAACATGGTGGAAATATACATTTTATTACAAAAACAAATTTTGACAATTTCTTCTTCAAAACAGAGTTTTGAAGAAGAAACATCCTCGAGCATATTGACGATGAAAATTTTTGAACTGAAAACTTATTGAAAACCTCCTCATGGCCTGCAGGCATTGTTTAACATTTCAAAAGACCAAACCCTAGACCTAGAAACTAAAATGACTCTTTTTGACCAAAACAGCTTCTATGACTATAAATGACATGAACTGAGCTTTGATGAATTTTGAGAAATTTTGACCAACCCAGCAGGTACAAGCATGAGGGAAAATGAAAGAAAAAAACCCTTCCGTCAGACAATGGCATACCCCTAACGGAATGCAGATGAATGAGCGGAATGAGACACCTAAACAATGAAATGCAATAAGAGAAATGATCTCTGACGGAGGGATGTAAAGACCGACTCTAACATTGGCTCCAATGGGGATGGTAGCTCGTTGGAGGTGCCAAGAACGACAGATCTTTGGGAGAGCAGACCAGTGCCTTCGTCCATTGGGCTATGGGGTCAAAAATTCAAGCTAAAATGCATGACTGAAAATTGATGACTTGATGACACAAACTGACTCTCACTCAACTAAAAATTGACTCGATACTTAAACACAACTGACAAACTGGAAAATATGCTCAATATGAAGCTTATTCAATACAACCTACTCTAATTGTTCCATTCATCACCTAATCAAGTGAAATGAAATAGCCAATGCAACCATGTAAGCATCCTGGCTGCTATTTGGATTCTCTGCAAGTGCTCGTTTATGAACAACAAGAGAGAACTACTGAAAGGCAACTCCCATGAAAACTTGTGAACAGATCCGTTGAATACTATGGATTCTCTATCCGCCTCCAAAAACACTGCATAAGGATCTTGAAATTCATGCTGCATAAAGATCTCAAAATGCACACTGGGACTTAGCTCATCCAATGGATTACTTTTCTTCTTCTCATATCATGAATGCAAACTTTGTTTTGAGCTTTGTGATGAGACTCCTGCTAAAAATGACAAAGAGACCGGCTACCAGATCAAGTTTATATCAGCACACGTTTCAACCTTACATAAAGTCAATGGAGAAAGACTTTGACTGCAAACATCATCCAACACATCAGCAATAGGATCATCAAAAACTTGAGAAGACTGCTGTGATGTATCCATTGAAACTGTCTGACATCCTACTGGCTGTTCATCTTTTTCTTGAGAGATATTACGAAGATTCTGCCTTATAAACTGAAATGCTTCGAAACAAAAGGGTACAAAATCCTCTTGCATCATTAAATCATGTATTTCAGCTTCCACAACTTCATCTGTAATCTGACCTTCAATTTCATTTGGTGGCTGCAAATCTGATGCTACAGGCTGCTCAAGAATTTCGTTATCTGTCTCATCCTCAACATTAACACTGAGAGATTGCTGATTTCTTACAGGTTGCTCATTTGAAGATTTACTATGCAATTTACCCTTCAAACACTGGAATGATTCAAAACAAAATGGTACGGAGTCACCTTGTATCATTTGATCATATGTACCAGCTTCCATGTCCTCATCTACAACTTGACAATCAATGGCTTTCGAGGGCTGAAAATCTGAATATGAGAAGTCTTGAACAAGGTTTTCATTGCGCTCAAGATGGTCCAGATCAAGACTTGTTGACATTTGATTTCTGATTGTATGAAAGTTGTCTCTGATGAACTGAAATGAGTCAAAACATAAAGGAAAAGATCCTTCACTTGCTTCAAAATTTGCTGCACTTTCCTCATCATTGTCATAGCTGATATGCATCGGTTGATCACTGTACTCGAGCTGCTGAAAGTGAACTTCCTCCTTCCACAAACTAGCTGCTGATTTGTCTGCAAGATTAGTTTATGTTTGGAGAACGTAATCATCATCATACTAATCAAACTGAGGCAAATCATCAGTATACAACACATCATCTAGCATACATGTCATATCAACAGCTCTCTCTTCTTCAAGATGATCTATAAAGCAATTACTATGACAACTGGGATTAGAAACAAAATGTTTTGGATCAGCAACTTGTTCTTCTTCAATCAGCAAGTCATGGGCCTGAACATTATACTCATTCCTTGTGGTGTTCTTTTGCATCATCTCTTCTACTGCACTTACCAACATGTCAAGCTTTACCTCTAAAGATAGTGATTTCTCCGGATCCATGTTTCTCATCTCTTCTTCCTTCAACCTTGCCTTTCGGATCAGCAAATGAGCCTCTACATTCACTACACTATTCTGCATCTCATGAAGTGTTGCAAGATTCCTTTCTCTCAACTGAAACTCCATTTCTGGATCAAAGGCACTTGGGTAGTGCAAGAGAGCAGATCTAGGAGAAGGTCTTATATCAGCTGGCATTGAAAAACATACTTGGTTAAATCTGGCAGAAAACTGTTGTACTGTCTCCCCTGGCAGTCTTTTCCGCTGGTTATACTCTTCTATAATAAGGAAAGGATTCTGTCTGATCGCCCATCTGTCAAGGAAAACTTCGACGAAGTACTGGAAATCTGAGATGCTCGCATCAGGCAAGGCTTTGAACCAACTCTTCACTTTGCCTTGAAAAGAAAGAGCAAAAAGCCTAATACTAACATCTTCGTCATCAACTTCAAAAAGATCTAGAAAAGTCTCAACATTCTGCACATGTTGCTCAGCATTGACGTTGTCACGTTCACCGTCAAATCTTGGTAGATATAGGTCATAATTTTTAGGGAAAGCATGAAGAATAGAAGGTAAAACAAGAGGTTTATACCTATCAGGGACTATACAAGGTGTAGGAGTATATACAAGAGCTACGGGATCAGTTTTGTTTCCTTTAGGCTCATCACTCTGAAGAGAGTCAACATAAGATGTGGCAAAAGTAAGGAGACTAGGATCAAAGGGAAACTCAATATTTACACTTTTTGAATGGGTCAAGTGAAGATTTTGATCACCTTTATCATACAACAAATTCTGAAAAAATTTCAGAATAGCTTCAAGAGCAGCAAAGAAGTAATTTACAAGAAAGCAGACCAGATCCTGAATACCATTCCACTTTGGATATCTGAACTTTGTGTAAGATCCTTCCATTTTCTCAGAGAAAGAGTTAGTCCTCCAGTGGAGTCTCTACATTGAGTTGGAGTCACCAGGTGAATGATTTCAAACTCTTCTTATGTCTGATCGCTGTCCACCATCAACAACCATCGTGATTCTGAACTTGATACATGTAATGGGGCAAGACAATCCACAATCTGCGCACGCCATGTTGACCGAGGATTGATCAAGTGGGCCATGAGTCTATTTCTTCATTATGCAAAGCAAGAGCTGCTTTCAAGGCTACCTCATGAATTTCAGTTCCTCTGCCATAAGTTTATAAATCAAATAACACTAATAAGTTGAAAAATCATATTTTTTCTCTCAAAGATGGTCGCCGCTAAGGCTATTTCAAATCCACCTTTAGGCTGGAATAAGGCAAAAGGACAACACCAAACCACGGCCACCGTAGCTAGTTCCCACTGTATCAGGAGAGGGCTCTCTCCGAGTCAATCTCAGTGAAAAGTATTCAATGGGGCTTGAGATGACTGAAAAAACAACTAATCTTAGGCTATATATGCAAATAGGAGGATTTTTTTTTATTTTTAGGGTTTTTTTTGGAAGAAGGGAAAGGCAATTTTTGGGCTTGGGGATGAGGCCAATTTCTTGCAGAGTTGAAGTTGGGGCAGGGAAGTCAGCGGCTTTGATGTCTTAGATCAAATTAATGGATTCAAAATACTGCTGAGGAGCTGAAGATGGCAAAAGAGTGCAAGGATCCTCTTCAAACTGACGAAAAACATGTAAAAAACTAATTAATCCAACGGTAGGAAAGCACCGCAAATCAATGAATTCGACTCCGCTACTCATTTTTTAATTCATAAGAAAAGAGAAGGGAAATGGCATATATAAAATTAATAAAACTTACAATAACACGAGAAGAAAATCATCAAAACTCAAAAGCCACAAGGATCCCAACAAGTGCTGCGAAACTCTGGTCTTTCCTTTGCCAAAAATCTGAAATGAATGTACAATGAGGTGCCAAACTTTTCCCAAGTATCCAACCCTGAAAATGTCTCAGAAAAGACAATATATAGACCATCCTAACCCCATCCCATGCCTCTAGGGGTCAAGCTCATCCTTCTAGGAGTTGTTTCAACCAATTCTAAACATGGAACTAAAATCTAGGCAACCAAACAACTTGCCTCAATATGCTAGGAAACTGATCCATTCACCTAATTTTCACTTTTTAGTGAACGAATCCTCTACAACAAGTAAAAACATGCCAAATTTACATCATAGTCATAAAATTACATCATGGTAGTTCAATCATCACATGAAAAAGTAAAACTAGTCAAAACTAGGCGAATTTCTGAGCTGAAAAGTGAAATTTGGGCAAAATTCCTCTATGGGCCGCGCCCAAATTCTCTATGCGTCACGCCACTTTGAGCCTATTTTTGGGGCACTTCCCGAAGTCCAAATTGAGATCATGATAGTTCGTTGGAAATCCATAGATTTCTGCTATCCAACCCAAATGGAATTTGTCAATTTTGATGTCATTTTCCCCTCCAAAACTGCAATCTCCTGAGACTGGTTCCTGCTGTTGCAAAAAGTGGCAGAAAGGCCATTTTTGGAGTGTTTTTGGCCCTTTAGGCAGCCCAGAATTTGATGAAATGTGCTTCTACTATTCCTGAAATATAATATATTATAAAACCCAAAAATTCAAATTTTTCCCTCTAAGATGTCCCAATCATAAGTGTGCTGCCTGGTGGCGCGACGTGCTCGAAAACTCATGGTAACCAAAATTTTTAAAATGAAAATCTTATCCAAATTTGCTGAAATTTGGAGTGAAGGTCTCCCATCATGTCTCATGCTCATCCAAGGAAGCTCACCAAGATTCGTATGGATCCCGACCTTTCGACGCTTTCGTTGCTTTTCAACCTCGCTAAGTGCAGTTGGTGATTATCGTGAAACGTGTGTGTGGCCCAATAGTGATTATTCATGTGTCCTGTTACTTATTTGTCCCTATCGTCTTTTCCAACAACTTCTCCGTATGAATGTTGACTTCGTAAGGCAAATTTCTCACCTGTGCTGTGTCTAATATACTGGTCTCTTTCGGTCTGGCCCCTGGGCCTTCACGGATTTGCCGCAACTCTATGAGTGTCTGCTAATCCTCCAGTTGTTTATTCCGCTGCTCCAAGTAATTTATAACCCAATGAGCTCTCTGCAACTTCACGGTCAAAGTGTCAATCTCAGCCTTTTGTTCCTGGATGATTTCTTTCAACTTTGAGCTAGGAGAGCTTGAATCAACATCGATCAAAATAAAATCAGTATCTTGGCCTCCCGAGGGGGCCTCATCATGCATAGGCTTCTTGCCTCTGTCCTGTACCTGTGATTATATAGAAGGCGAGACCCCTTCCACGCCATGTGGAGATAGTACTCGCGCTGCTGTCGAAGATAACGAGACCCCTTCCACCCTGGGTGGAGATAGTACTCGTCGCGCGGTTGCGAATAAGGCTCTGTGGCCTCTCTGGTATGTCATACACCCTGGAGCACTGATAGTCTCAGTCGCGGGAACCTCAAACTAGTGTGAAGGCTCTGCCTCATCATGAACAATCTCGGGAGGAGGCTGGGAGGCTGCAAAGAAGTCACAGGAAATGAACTCATCCCATGTGATGCCCTGCAATCCAAGCTGATGTACTACAATGATTTTAATGAGCGCATAATGATAGATGTTGTTATGTTTCTGCTCTGGAGTATTCTTCTGCACTAGGATAGTCATCCGCTCTATGTTTCGGCACATGAAGTATGGAATATTAATCAGTCGCACTCTCGTGAAATGCATCAGAAGTCTGATATGATATGCATAAAGGCGCGAGAATCTACCCTCACAGCTAAAGTACCTGATGATGAGTTTCATTAATGGCGCATAGGACTCCTTCAGAAACCGGAACGGGAAAACTCTGCTCAGCTGCCTCAAATATCCAGGTCTGATGTAAGGTTCATAATATGCTCTATCCAGATGTTGTCTCTTATTCCACTCCTCACCAATGTTCGGTATCCCGGTCGCCTCAGAAATAGTCTCTTGTGTCAAGGTGAAGTTCACTCCAGCAAGATTTACATGACCATCACGCAAATGTAGGACAAATAAGCGAACCAACTCTGGATGGTGCTGAATCTGAGATATCATCTCGCAATACCGAAAACATGAATGTTGCTGAAAGCATGTCATTGCAAGCGGGCAGGCCTGCAATTGAGCCAAATAAGTGGGCTCCTCCCTGACGTGTCTGCCACTTTTATGAGAAGTCCTCGATACATTTAGCTCTGCGGTTGAATCACTATCCTGCTCATATCCCTGCTCATATGATGAATTTGTTTCTGACATGATGCTGAAAACAAGGTGTTTGACAAATAGGTGGTGATAAATATATGGTCAAAACAAGAGTTTGTTTTTCAATACCAAGTGTGCCACATATGAAATGAGAGGCTGCAAGGAAGTATCACCATGAATGCAATAGACTGTCAAGTGGATTCAGAGTGGAAGGACAGTCACTCACTGCTTGGGGAATTTCAGGATTAAGAACCTTTACAAGTGATATGGGAATAGGTGATAGTGATGGGGGGTAGTTTTAGGAACAAGAGTCAATGGAATGACAACATATAAGTGAAATCAAGGATATGGAGGCAGTCCTTGAATGTGGAACTTAGGATTTTGTCAATGGAGGGAAGTGATGGTAAGTGATAGGGTTAGAGGGTTAACACATGGGAATAAAAGGGTATAAGCGATATGGGACAGCGGGTATAGGAGAAGGGATCGTGATATAATAGTGTGATAGTACTAGCAGTGATAACAATGATAACAATGACAAGAGCACAAATGAAAATGGAGTGAGATTTTAAGCACCAAAGTTCAAGTTTTAATCACCTCTTTTCAAACCCTTGGGAATAGATTTCAATATGGGTATAGGGTTTATTCTTTCACCAATTAAACTCTTGAATTTCACCTTTCAAATAGCACCCAACAAGAGTTAACATAAAATGGTAAGGGCGCACACTTACTTGGAGACTAAAGAACTGAACCAAATTGAGTTTTGATGAATCGATGATGAATTTCGGCCTTTGGGGCTCTGTGCACCGTGCACAAACCCAATACGCCGCATTCAGTGGGTGCGCCGCGCCCATTGTAAAATGAAAAGAGTTTTTTGGCTCTATGCGTCGCGCTCTGTGGGTGCGCCGTGGCCTATCCCAATGCGCCGCACTCAAATTAACACACAATCGGCCCTTTCATAAAATCACAGTTTTGCTCTTCAACTTCAAACTCGACTTCTCTCTGATATTTTATCAATAAATCTTGTTGCAAATGAATTAATAATCTTGGGAAATATCTCATATAGACATGGTTTTAATTTTTTCTTCTTCAAAACCCATTTTGTAATGTCTTTGACTTTGGCACTTTTTCATTTAATACAACTTTTGTCTTTTGTTTCCTCACTGACTTTCTGGAGCTTGAATGATGAAATTGGTTGATTTTACAGGGATGGTGGCATCAAAACTTGGAAAAGGATGACCATATTTTTCATGGTGAAGTACAACATGGTGGAAAGATACATTTTATTACAAAAACAAACTTTGACAATTTCTTCTTCAAAATAGAGTTTTGAAGAAGAAACATCCTCGAGCATATTGACGATGAAAATTTTTGAACTGAAAAATTATTGAAAACCTTCTCATGGCCTGTGGGCATTGTTTAACATTTCGAAAGACCAAACCCTAGACCTAGAAACTAAAATGACTCTTTTTGACCAAAACATCTTCTATGACTATAAATGACATGAACTGAACTTTGATGAATTTTGAGAAATTTTGACCAACACAGTAGGTACAAGCATGAGGGAAAATGAAAGAACAAAACCCTTCCGTCAGACAATGGCAT
Source organism: Pinus albicaulis (assembly GCA_034641835.2). Lineage (NCBI taxonomy): Eukaryota > Viridiplantae > Streptophyta > Pinopsida > Pinales > Pinaceae > Pinus > Pinus albicaulis. The sequence continues at coordinate 1,532,227,101 of CM076580.1, read as the reverse complement.
GCCCCTAACGAAATGCAGATGAATGAGTGGAATGAGACACCTAAACAATGAAATTCAATAAGAGAAATGATCTCTGACGGAGGGATGTAAAGACCGACTCTAACAGGACCAACAAACTGATTTTGAGTATACTTGGAATAAAATGAGCCAAAGTGATGGAGAAGCTTAAAATCAGAAGGAGTAGAAGGAGAGGTTTCTCTCCTAAGATTTTGGTGAAAATCTGTGGGCTCAAGGTTTGTCTAGTCTATCCCACCTTAAGACTTAGTTCTGAATAGGTTTGTTTGATGATGTAAGTCAAATTGGGTATTTTGCAAGATTTCGAGATGTTCAGGGGAAGAACTTTCTCTATGGATTTTTCTAACACTATTTAAATCTTCAGTCCTAGAAGTTTGCCACAAAATCTTCTCTGGGTCATCAACTATGATAGGAGGGCTGGGGTCAAGGTAAGATCTGGTGTTAATTCTCTGTGAAGCCATATTTCAGACCTACAATACGAAGAGGTTGAAAGTTCAGTGAATGTTTTTAAAAGGTAGACCTCTCTAAATGTTTACTGTTCTTACACAGTCTGTGACTAGGCCTTTAAACCACTTAGGACTAATTTGACACAATCCTAGAGGAGTCTAGAAGAACTAGTAGAGCTAGTAGGCCTACTGGGGCTAGTGGAGTCGCTATGTGGATGTTGTTTTTTTATTGTTTTGAGGATATGTACTTGTGGTCCACCATCAACTATTGATAAAAACCAATCTAGAGATTTTTCAGGGGTTTTCTAACTTTCTCTATGTAACACTGAGGTCTCTAATGAGTGTGGTACAGTTGAATCATTATGTTGCTAGCATGGTGAATCAGTTTGGTACTACTCTTGGCTAGCACTTCAAGTTTTCTAAGTTTAATAGAGATTTTATGAGGTCTTAAGGAGTACTTAGGATGTTACTGACTCAGATGTCCCACCGTGATTGCCCCTATGTTATGTCCCTATAATTTGTTAGATTGGTGAGAACAAATGAACAGGGGTAACATCAAACCAATCTTTGGATTCCTAATACCTAGCCTTCCTAGACTCAGAGAGGGGTCTCACTATGCCTTTGTAAAGGATTTAACTTGTTTGATTTTAGAGTTGATTTTAGGCTAATTATAGGGATTAGGGTTTTCTTGTTTGTTTGTTTGGTTGGATAAGTTGTCAAGAAGAATAAGTAGAGTAAGAGAGGATCAATCCATTCGGCTATGGAGTCTACAAATATTTTTAAGATTGCAAAAATAGTTCAAGGGTGTTTCATAGGGCAAGTAAATAAGGCCAAATGGATCTAAGTAGGTTTTGAATGAGTAAAATGAACATGGAGGAGTGAATATAGTATGTTTTTTTTTTTTTTTTCTCGTTTACACTAATCCTAATCTTCCCATTTTTTCTCCTCCCATCCCACCCACGAGTTTTGAACCGGTGACCTTGCAGAACAGAGTGCCTTAAGAGTGCACCCCATCACCAACTAATCTACACCACATGGGCGAGTGAATATAGTAGTTAAGGGGCAATCAAGGATCCTTTAGCAAACTAATAATATGGAAAAGCTTTCAGTAGGATTAGCATAGTAAAAAATTGAAGATCAATGAAGGATTCTTCAACCAAACAATACTAAGCAGTCCTTAGAGAAACATATGATTAAACTTAGAGAGCAGTTAAGTATTCTCTGAAACTTACTTGCAAACAATTATATTTTTAACATAACATCTCAATAAAAATAAAGAGCACTTAAGAATTCATTAGTTAAACTTCAAGGAAGAAAACATAAAGATCAAAGGATGCAGAAAAAGCAGGGTGCCAACAAGACATATCCCACTCTAAAATTTCTATCCCATGATCAAAGAAACATAATGAGTACTGAAGAAAACATGTACAAAGGTGGAATACATCACCATTCAACAAAGCTTTATGAATCCTAAGAATGAGCTCAATCGACAACTACTCAATCTAAAGTCATCATAAGACACCAAAGCCAATTTCACAAATAAACTTAGAGTCTATATCATATTATGCTCAGCAACCAACCAACACTACAATAAGTTCTAAAGGCTCTATTTAACCAGAAAATGAGGAGGTGGAAACCCTAAGAGGCTTCTAGAAACCATAAATACACCATAAATGTCATTTATGTCCAAAGAGGCTATTGTACATATTGACCCCTGCATATAAATTTTTGGTCCGTTTCCTCTTCCGAATTTGTTTCAGACCTTTGCCGTAGCCTAAAAACCTTATGCTTCTGTCTGATATTACCGTTTCCGCCTGAAGATCCACTCTACAAAGGTTGAAAATCCGCCATTTAAATTATGTCGGGCTGAAGCCCCAAGGCCTTAGCCCTCTTACTGTTGTCGTCACATGACCTGAGCCCGAAAACCATGAGCCAAAGGGAATGGAGCCGGAGCAGAGATCTTTTTATATGGTGGCCCCCGCGTCCGTATCCTCACTACAGAAACCGGCGGTATTGTCCCGCACCGCTTCCATCAAGCCGGCAGTATTTACCGAGGGGGCAGCGATTCCATAGAAAACTTGCCGCGTGTCTTTGGTACGGGCCCCAAAACCGCTTTCCCCGCGCGTTAATGTCAGTACAATCGCCGGGCAGCGGAATTCATGTGAACCGTTAGATATAGGAGCCTTTTATCCAAGGGTGGTCGCTCTTTGAAGTTGCATATACTTTAATCTAAGTTCATCGTGCTCATGGCCCACCATTTCATTGCCCTCCGATGCAAGTTTAGCCGTTGATCTTGTTTTGAGATCGAACGGTCCTGAGTCAATCGTAGTCCTGCCCTCAATCGCAATCGAAACTTCCGAAATGTGCCACCCCGGTCTTCCCGCTCCGCTTTGCGATTGCGATTTTCGAATTGGGTCCCACCTCCTGCGGTCGCGTCATCATAATTTCCAAGTGTGCGCCGAGTTCCTCCTCCACCATTCATATGTTCCGGTTATGTGTCATATTTCAATGTTTATGTTATGAACCTTTGCCCCGTTCATTCATTGTCGCTCCATTGTATTCTGCATTGTCACCCTCCATTTCTCCATTATTTTTATGCATTTCTTGTCACCCTGCATCGTCTCAACATTTCGCCTAGTCCGTATCACCGCTTCCATGGCTGCTGTCATATCCACCACCCCTGTATACGGTTTTCTTTAACATGTTGGTGGGTTGTGTAGGTTGCAGCAACGAAAGATCATAATTAATCGCCGCCTCCATTGCAAAGATCAAGAGCATACCAAAGGACACATTCTGCCGGTGAAATTCAAAGAAGATGCCGAGGGTAGGTGCGTGAAATGACCATTATTAAAGAAGAACACAGATATAGATTCATAGAACCCTCCAGAGAAATTCGCCCTGCATTAAAGATCCAAGATCCGAATCCAAAATTGAGGGCCGAGAGTACAGTACAGAATTGCAGATTATCTCAGGTCTTTTACGGCAGCAGATTTTCCCTCAGCCGAAGGCATCACACTGTATATATTTTATTATTTGTGTCATGTATATAAGGAGATTTTAATCTCCCAGCACTTATTTCTATAGACAGATTGTACAGTACATTCATTTATAGTTAGTCATTCAGATTTGGGTGCGAATGTTTTCTGCCATCTGATTCAAAATAAGTCATTAAATGTTTTCTATCTGCCTCCTCCTCTAGAATTTTCTATCTTCTCTATAAAAGCTCAGGAAAAAGACATTGTAAGGGTTCTAGATTTCTATCAACAAACTGTGCAGCGAGAAGACTTCTGTATACATTTTTGTAATATTTCTGTATGAAGCTTCAGAGCCCGTAGGGTCTCAGTGAGGAGGGGTTATAACTGTAATGAGGATTCTGGTCTTTGGTATCTCACAGTATGTAATTTCTCTCATGTGTTGATACAATATCTCTTTCATGCTCATTATCTTCTTGTATCATGTTCTAGAATGCGAGTGGCTCACTAGTTTGCATTAAGGATTCATCCTCATTGATGCCCTTTCTGGGATTAGTCAAGCGCTTCAAATAGGCCTAGTCATGGTATACTGTTCCATGTTCACTCTTTCCATATTTTCTGCTATATTAGTTGCTTGAGGAGGGTGCTTTTAAAACGCCATTGTCATATAAGGATTCGTAAATTGGTGCGCCCTTATATGGTTCTGTTGTGTATCTGGGTATCAGTTTCATGCCAGCTAATATCTTCTTATGTTTCCTCACTACACTCACTTCCTGATATCTGATTTCTGTGATATATTATTTGAATCGGCCCTCTTTACAGTAAGTGGTCTCTTAACTGTCTGATGCTTTCATGATGAAGTTTTACATGATGTTCCTACATTATTCTTATCTTTGTGTCAGCTTCTGAGAGAGATTGGTCCCATTCAAAACTAATTTCCTTGTTCAAACAAGAGATAGTAAGTGAGCTCTTGGACTGACAACCCAAACTATAAAGGGCTCCTTGCTATATTAAGATGTCCTAGGCACTGGTCTATGGCAACTCTAGGCTGTCCCTAGGAGGGTGACAAAAGCATCCACAACAGAGGCCATGCAAGGCCTAAGGCACATAATAACTATTGAAATAAATGAAAGATAATATAAAAATAAATCCTTAGTAAAAGATGGAGTTATTTGCCCAAAAAAATCTTGAAAATATCCTTTAGTGTGTTTTGTTGAATTTTTTGCAAGGGGGCAACTTCATAGGTCTGAAGGTGCAGCGCCTGCACAGGAAAATTGGGTCCACAGCCAAGTTTTGATGGACTTCCCGATGTCGGAATTGTCTCTGTGATGGCTCGTTGGAAAGTTTTTTGAGTCTAATTTATAGAAGAGCCTTTTTTTTCTGATTGGGATTCATTAACCTGTTAAAAAATTAAATCTCCCGAGGCTGCTCTAGGTGCAGCGCCATCCCTGAAAACATGGCAAAAAGGTGAAAATTGGAATGGTTTTGACCCTTTTGAGGGACCAAAACTGCTCCAAATGCTCTGAAATTTGGTGTGCATGATTTCCTTGCGCTCATGAATCCAAAAATGTAAACTTTACCTCCATTGGATTCTTATAGGGAAAGCGTAACGCCAAGGGTGTTGCGCTTTCGGCCCTTAATATTAGTCAAAAAACAAAAAATGTCAAAAACTTGCCAAAATTTACAATTTTATTCCTCACGGGTTTTCGGAGGCTTGTAGGGAAGATTGAGAAAGAATTCCAAATTTTTCTTGGTCTTTTTACTCCTTGAGTGCTTGTATTTTGGCAAGGGGCCTTTGATCTTGGCCCTTGCAAATTTGTTCTTCAAGGCATAGTGCTCGGCCATCTTTTTCTGTAGGCCAAGGTCCCTTTGTGTCTTCTTCAACTGCTTGTTTTAATCTTTGTATTATGCAATGATATACTTTACCATGCCAAGTTTTCTTTGTAGGTCTCTGATATCTGCATCCTTGCTTTAGAGAAATATTCTTGTAATCCTCTCCTCATCTTCATTTTCACTGTCAAGGTCAATGAATTGGCACTCCAGTTTAATTTGATGCTTTCCTTTCTAATCTCCAACAGTGACCTTTTCCTTGCCTTTGTCAAGTTTATTTTTTTATGCAAAAGGCATGGTCCCTTGCCTTTTAGAGGCAACAAACACATGCCTTTCTCCTCTTTAGTAAGTCAAAATAAGAGGTTTTATTGTGACCATTTCCGTGTCTTCATTATTTTTTCCATCTTGACTGTCATTATTAGTGATATTCATGCTATCCTTATGGATTTCATGGCTGATGTCATGACTGTCATGCTCTTTTTTGTCTTCTTCTTCACTGTTGCTATCAACCTCTTCTTTTTTTTCATTGTTATCATCAGCTTCACTGACATTCATATCCTTGGTATCACTGTTCTCATTAGGATCATTATTTCTATCAGTTATCATGTTTTATGCTTCATTGTTGTCTTCTTTTTTTCCAACATCACCACTGCCCTTATCACTACTAGGAACCTCACTATTTTTACTGTCACTGTGGCTCTTTGTTTTACTATCACCATTATCATCATCTATCTCTTTGTCACTTCCTTCATTTGTGTCCATACTATCTTCTGCCTCTTCATCTCCAACATCATCATCATTATCTTGGCTGCTCTCTTTACCATCTTCTTGATCTTCATTGCCATCTACCTCTATGTATTTTGTTTCATTGCTAACCTTAGCCTCTTCACTCTCTTTTTCTTCAATGCTTGTTTCATCATTATTTCTCTCTCCTTTATTAGTATTTGATTGCTCATCATGGTCACTTCCTTATTGATGTGATGCATTGGGAGAAGGTGAGGAAGGAAGGTTTTATTGAGGTGAGGATACATGTCTAGATGATGAAGCATGATCAATAAGAGATGATGGGGGAGTAGGGGGAGGAGGATGAGATGATGAGCGGAAATTTTGTTGAGGATGGGGCTGAGGGTTTATGAAAAAATCATGAGCAATGAACACTTCCCATGGTATGCCTTTTTTCTCTAACTGATGTAGCACAACCATCTTGATTAAAGAATGATGAAATAAACTTTGAATTTGTTGGGAATAGTTCCTCCTTTGAACAACATAAGACATATTATTGATATTCCTATAGAGGTATTAGGGTAAATGAAGCATCTTAACCCTAGTGAGGTGCATGAGTAATCTAATATGATAGGAGGAAATTCTAAAGTATCTTCCCTCACGTGTAAAGTATTTCAGGATGAACCTCATCAAGGCTGCATAACTCTCCAGCAAATGTGAAAAAGGGAAGATAGTTTTGCAGCCTTCTTCGTATCTGGGTTTGAGAAATGGCTCATAGTAGCTTATATCTAAATTTTCTGTTTTGAACCATTTTTCACCAACATTGGGTATGCCTGTAGCATGGGAAATGGCATTGGAGGAGAGTTCAAAGGTCACCCTTGCAAAGCTTGATTGTTTTTCATGTAGGGTAAGGATGAATAACCTTGTGAGCTTTGGGTGACTTTGTTCCTGTTGTACTTTTTCACAAAAGTGAAAACATCCCACGTTTTGGAAGCATGTGACAATCATAGTGGAGACATTAAGCTCCATAATGTCTTGGGGTTCAAACCTATTAACCTTCCCACCTCTGTGTTTCTGCCTCCTAGGCACTTGGCCTTCTTCACTACTAACATTTCGTCCTTCTCCTGACATTTTTATTACTGTTGTTTTTAAAAAAACCCTAGCTCCATTTGTAAAACTTGATATGAGAATTTAATTAGAATGATGGTGAAAGGAAGCCTTTGCAAGTGAGTGAGAGGAAGGTGTAGGTGTATAACTGAGCCTTTCAAGCTTTGATGAATGGTTAACTTAAAATCACTGCAACCATACTACTTCATACCCTAATTGATAGATATATCTTGGTTTGTAGGTGATGGAGGTTTAAACAAGGTTTTGAGCATGAATATTAGGGTTTTTCACTCCTTAGGGTTTGGTCAATTTATTTTGATATTAACCCATAAAAATTTACTAGAGGAAAAAGCAAGACATCCACCTACCAATTTGAAATTCCCTTGAAATTCCTTTAATTTCAGGTTGAAGGAGTTTTTTATTTTAATGTTTTTTGGGAGCTTGCAGATGAAGGAGGAGCTCCAGGTGAAAGCGCAGTGCCTGCACCAAGAGTCGGGTCCTCCCTACCCAATGCGCAGTTCTTACACATGCTTTCGAGTCCTCTCTTCCTAACACATAGTGCCTCCACACATTTTCAGGTGACGAGCTTCCCTGGGCACAACGCCTAAACGCAGTTTGGGCCTGTCGGACTCTCCTGGGTGCATCGTGTGAACGCAGTTTGGGCCTATTGGGCTTTCCTGGGTGAACGCATAGCACCTGCACGAATGCGCAGTGCATGTCTCCAAACACGTAGCACAGTGTAATTTTTCATTGGAAAATCCTCTGAACGCACAACGCCGGACACTAAACGCATAGCACCTGCGTAAACGCGCAATGCCGGGTAGACTTGCCCAAAATTTGACTAAAATTCCCAAATTTTTTTGTTGGATGCTTTGATTGTCTTTGCAAGTGCACAATGAGTTGGGTGAAGGAAAAAATGGTCCCTTACATCCTAGGAAAATAAATAAAAGTTTGAGAACCCACTTTCCTAATGTTTTTCATCCTCTAACTTTTCACTAAGTCCTTCGACACTTTGTTGGGTAGGAGACTTAAAAAACCTTTGAGTGATTTTTCTTTTTGCTCCTTGTGAATTTATATGCTCATTTGATGTATTTTTTTGAGGATTGGAAATAGTAGTGTTTTTACAGTTTTATGTGTTTTCCTTCACAATTTTTTACTCACCACATTTTAGTGTTTGTATTCAGGTTTGCTAAACATGGTGAATTTTGATCTTTTTAATTCTTGGAGGTTTGATATGTTTGCTTTTGACACCTTTGAGAAAATGAATCTTTTGCCACTAGCATGGGTTTTAAACAATGCCTTTCACCTCCCTATGCCACTTCTAATTTGCAGGTGCCTAAATTTATTAAAAAAATTTCTTACTGATACTCCTTACCTCCTATCTCTGCAGATTTTGTTTGAGTCACAAGGATTAATTTCTTTGGCTTGTCTATGTCCTTGAACATTATTCACTTAGAAATTATTTATTAAAACCATGAAGTGGCTCTTCCTTTCATCTTTGAAGCCTACTAACTTTATTTTTTGTAATGTTCCCAAAATTAGCATGAAGCTAATTGGAACATTAATTTTTCTTATATCATCTAGGAGGTGAATAAATGGGTAAGGAGGCCCATGATTAGAAAAAAAATACCTCATAGTGTGAAAGGGATCATCATAGTAGCTACATTTTTCACCCTCAAGTGTGAAAAGGGGAAAATGTATGAGGCCAAGGTCAAGTTTGACCAAGTCAACAACGCTACCATAGAGGGAGTGGATCACTTTGAAAGACAACACAGTATGAATGGGGAAAAGATCATTTGGTGGAGGAAACCCTAATGTGTGGGAGCCAAGGCAAGAAGGCTTTCATTTGTATAAAGGGAGGACAAGGTAGCCATAGAAGGATATGTTATTGAGTATAGAATTTGGTCTACATGACTATTTTATTTCTCTAGTTGTTTAACTGAGATTGTCGTGCTGCTTAGCTCAATGGATTTATTGTTTAGGAATCCTTCTCCCTTCTTGAGAGGCCTCTTGAGGGATTTTACTTCATTTCCCCACATTCAGGCTCAAGGCCAAGCCACCTCCTTCAGCTACAACATTATTCCTGTAGCAGGAAACGTTGTGTTGCATGGTGTTGCAGTGGAGGGTTCCACAACACCACTTCTAGAGCTTATATTTCAGAGGAGGGAGCTTCTATACCTCTGGGAGGTCAGTGAGGAAGATTCAGTAGCTGATTTCACATCTTTGGCATTAGGCCAAGCACTTCCCATCTCCTACAGCGCAGTCCATCTCCTTGACTGCATTATTTCTAAGTAGATTTGCAGTGAGGACTTGCACCACTATTTTGGAAGGTGATATCTTCAGGGATTGGATCAGCCTTTCACCTAAGAGATCCATTGGATGAGATCCATTCATAATATGCATCATCATTAGTTATCTCCATCCATTTCCAGTTCTTGATTTGTAGCTGCTACCCTGCAACTCCGGCATTTTGTATTTTTCATATTTCAGCCAATCCTTCCAGGATTGTCTAGAAATTGTCTTTGGGAGTCTATATATTTTCTCCCCATATTGTATTAGCTGTATATTGATATATCTATGTATTGAAATCATTTGGTAGCATTTATTCTATATAGACTGCGTAGTGATAGCCTTGGCATTTTCCTGTATAGCAGTGTATTCCATATTTCATGTACATGTTCCTTTGAGGTTGGTTTGCCTAAGCTTGAGTGACTATTTCCTCAAGATATTGTACACATTCATCTGTTGTAACATTAATAAGATGGATATGAGTTCTTCTTACATTTTATGATTTGGTTTATCACTGCTACTGCAGTTTATGTTTATGTATTGTTGTAGCTCCAACTTTGGATCATCTTAAGATGTTCTTATTGTTGTAGAATTTCCCTATTTTGGGATATTACAGTGGTATTGGAGCATGATATTTGGCTCAGACTGTGAGTGTTAGCCATAAGAATATAGAAGAGATCAAGATGATGAAGAGGATGAGATTTCTCTTATCAATTTTCAGATCCAGAAAAGTCCTCTCCAAGGAGGTTAAGAAGATAGAAGAAGGAGAAGAGGAATGACCATGCACTTCCTACTCTCACAGAGAAGAAAAAATGACGCATGAAGAAAAATTGGAATCTAAAGTTATAAGTGAATACTTTTCTGAATATCGAGCTAAACCTAGAGCCTTCAAAGATACTCTATCTTTACCACAATTTATTCAGCTGGAAGAAGAAAGAAGACCCCACAGATATGGGATGATGAGAGGCAATATATTTCTATTGTCCAACTTTGATGGATCACTCACATGTGTAGCAGAGGCTTGGGTGATGAATCTAGATGTTTTCTTCCTGCTACATCCTATATTAGATAGAAAGGTTGTAGAAATTGTAGCGCTGCACCTTGAAGGTGAAGCAAATACTTGGTGGTTCACCCATTGGAGCCATGGAAGAGTGTCAACTCTTGTTGAGTTTTCTCAGAGATTGATCAAGGAATTTGGCAAAGGGGAGGAGGAGCCCTCACCACCAGTTGCAGAGGCATGTACCAGTGCTATTGTAACCATGGAGAAGTATCCTTCATCTTCAGCAGTTTGGGAATCCCACAAATATGAAGAGGAAACTCTTGCAGCCCTACAAGGAGCTTCCAAATTTCACCGAGGTATGCCTAAATGTCCCTCTTTTTTCATTTCAACAAAAAATATGTATGGATCTACATCATTTCATACTATTGATTTAGAGCAGTAGAATTGCACTGCGTTTTACAAGGGCATTGATGAAGAAAATAGGGATCATTCCTCATGGGGGCATTCAAATGGCAGCTTCATTCCGGAAGCAATGGAGGGAGCATTAAGAAGGAGTAGAGATCTTGAGATAAGAAGCTATTTCTCCTCTCTAGATGAAACTCTCTCAATGAGAATGCCACAACTGAAAGAGAGAATTCTACTTGAAGCAGATCCAAGGCCTCTTTGGTTTTCGAAATCCATGCATGAGAAGGATATCTCATGGAGAATTTTCAATGGAGGTGCACTTCAACATATCATGGAGTGAAAATTTCATCAACACATGGAGGATGATAGCCCTCATGAGAGGAGTACCAAGATAAAGGATGGAAGGAGACATCCAAAAATGATTGAGTGGATGCGGATGAAGAGCAAGAGGCTAATAATCCACTTGCAGATATATGACACCGGATAGCGGGAGGCTTGGTTGCGCTGGTTACTCTTGAAGGAGTTTGGCCATCACTTTGCATATACTATTCCTAAGGGTATGGGGATGGAGAAGATGTGGCAGGATTCTCGCATCATTGAACAGAAAAGAGTATGGATGCATGATGTTTATATGACATTCATATCATTCATTATGTTTTCATCAAATGACTTATATGATGAGAGCATGAGGAGGCAACAAATACTTTTGTTGCTTGGGTTGTAATTGAGAGAGCAAGGGCAGATTTTCTCTCACATATTGTATGATGTTGCAGGAGTAGGGGATGGAACTATCATGGTCCAAAGGGGCTACTCCTTGGCCTTAGATGAATATGAAGTACTCCCATTTCGGGAGGGATTTCCTAATTGCAGCAACATTATTAGAGGAGTATTTGACAATAATCATGTCAAAGAATTGAGTTATGGGTTGGTAGGAGCCTATTTGCATAGGCCAAAAATGTTGTTCTTTTGGAGCATGGAAATATTCATGTATTCATGCATCACTTTACTTTCAGCACATGGTGAGAATGTTTTTTTTTTGCATCTATTGATTATGTAACATAGTATTTGCATCTTCTCACCATTATCATACAGTGCATTGTTCCACAAGAGGGAAATTTTATTGTTGAGCCCCATAAACAAAATTTTGCCAACTATTATGATGGAGACAACCATCCTTTTTATAACCATGGGCATGTGTTTCATTATTTCGTGTGTGCTCAGTTGACACATTCAACCATTTACTATTCACTAGTAGATGTGATGATTCATACAACTAGCCATTTGTCAAAGCATCACTTGCCATGTTATTTTCTGAAGTTGTAGTGGGAGAGACTGTGCTATGTCCACTTGAGACATTTTTTGTATCATGTAGCATCACGTAAAACCTTCAGCAAACTTCTCATTTGGATACCCTATGATGATCATGTCCTATTCATCATGGATGAGATGCTTTGGGCCAGCTTGTTCTTCAATGTTGGAGAGGAGATCCTTGGGGGATTGTTCTTCATTCTGCCACTTGAGGGCAATAATATTGCAGCCCAATATCAGCACATACTCTACACTTCTCATGAGTGGAGAGAAGGATAGCATGGGGTAGACTACCTTGTCTACCATGATCAGATTTTCAGTCCACCTACTTTGCATAAGCCAAAGGTGGAGGAAGAATTTTAGGATTTGCCATGTTGGAGGGTAACTCATTTTGTATGGATGATTGCTTGGGGATGGGAGATTCATATGGGGATGGAAGATTCTAATTCATTTCAGCCCACATGCCTCAAGAAGGCCCTTCATTTCTATCCTTGCAGTTGCTTGAGGACAAGCAAAATTTGGGAGGGGAGGACTGTAATGTTCCCAAAATTAGCATGAAGCTAATTAGAAAATTAATTTTTCTTATATCATCTAGGAGGTGAATAAATGGGTAAGGATTCCCATGAGTAGAAATAAAATCCCTCATAGTGTGAAAGGGATCATCAGAGTAGCTACATTTTTCACCCTCAAGTGTGAAAAGGGGCAAATACATGAGGACAAGGTCAAGTTTGACCAAGTCAATAGCATTGCCATAGAGGGAGTGGATCACTTTGAAAGACAGCGCAGTATGAATGGTGGAAATATCATTTGGTGGAGGAAACCCTAATGTGTGGGGGCCAAGGCAAGAAGGCTTTCATTTGTATAAAGGGAGGACAAGGCATCCATAGAAGGATATGTTATTGAGTATAGAAATTGGTTTGCATGACTATTTCCTTTCTCCAATTGTTTAATTGAGATTGTCGTGCTGCTTAGCACAAGGAATTTCCTATTTAGGAATCCTTATCCCTTATTGAGAGGCCTATTGAGGGATTTTAATTCATTTCTCCACATTCAAGCTCAAGGCAAAGCCACCTCCTTTAGCTACATTGTTATTCCTATAACAGGAAACGTTGTGTTGCAAGGTGTTGCAGTGGAGGGTTCTACAACACCACTTCTAGAGCTTATCTTTCAGAGGAGGGAGATTCTATTCCTCTGGGAGGTTAGTGAGGACGATTCAGGAGCTGATTGCACATCTTTGGCATCAGGCCAATAATTTCCCATCTCCTACAGTGCAGCTCACCTCCTTGACTGCGTTATTTCAGAGTATATTTGCAGTGGGGATTTGCACCACTATTTTGGAAGGTGAGATATTCAGGGATTGGATCAGCCTTTCACCTGAGAGATCCATTGGATGAGATCCATTCATCATATGCAACATCATCAGTTATCTCCATCCATTTCCAGTTCTTGGCTTGCAGCTGCTACCCTGCAACTATGGCATTTTGGTATTTTTCATATTTCAGCCAATCCTTCTAGGATTGTCTAGAAATTTCCTTTGGGAGTCTATATCTTTGCTCCCCGTATTGTATGAGTTGTATACTGACATATCTATGTATTGACATCATTTGGCAGAAGTTATTCTCTATATACTATGCATTCATAGCCTTGGTATTTTTCTGTATAGAAGTGTATTCCATATTTCATGTACATGCTCCTTTGAGGTTGGTTTGCCTAAGCTTGTGTGACCATTTCCTCAAGATCTTGTACACATTCACCTGCTATAACATTAATAAGATGGCTATGAGTTCTTCTTACATTTTATGAGTTGGTTGATCACTGCTACTCCAGTTTATGTTTATGTATTGTTGTAGCTCCAACTTTGGAACATCTTAAGATGTTCTTATTATTGTATAATTTCCCTATTTTGGGATATTAAATTTTTTGACAACTTCAGAAACTTACATAGTGGCAGCATTTCCAAAAATTCTTTTGTCCTTACCTTGAAACTCAAATCATCTTTCTTCTTGGCAGGGTGTTAAAAAATTATGTCTTCACCTCCTTTACTAATTCTTAGTCATGGTAAACTTACCTTTAACAAATTATGGGATGTTACAGACAACAATCTCTTCAAACCTTCTTTCTGTTGTCATCATGGATGCCTAACAACTTTATTTTACCTCCTTTGGCTATCTTTCCAACACCCTAGGTTTCTGTGCTGCTTGAGAACAATCTTCAGTGTTGTCCTCTAAGTTCTCTATAGCACTTTCAAGTTCATTCATTTCTATTCAGTTCACCTCAACTTTTTCCCTTTTTTATTTATAATTTATAACAAACTTCTTCCATGTTTGGTTTCCCTGGAATGCCTCCTTCATGTGATTTGTTGCATTGTATCTTTGCTTGTCATACTGCTGGCCCATTAAGCACAAAACCCTAATTCTTTTCAAGAAAAAGTGCTTTCCTTTCTTTTTTCCATGATTTGTCTTGATTCAGGATTAGACCTCCTACCTCATCAAATTCCTACTGATGGATCTCTTAACACTCCTACAAAAGTGTCAAAATATTGGCATTTACAAAACTTCAATTTTGACAAGGTAGTCTTCTTTGGAGACTTTCAGATCTTCTTTGAATAACCATGTCTCAATATTCCAATACATTTGGGTCAACCATTTTCAGAAGAAAAAAAATATTTGGAACACCAATGATGACTTTACAACCTATGAAACCCTAATGACTTAGTAGGAGGATCCTTTGAATTGATTTTTGACTAAAACCTGGTTTAGGATCTTTAAGTGAAAAAATAGAGTTTTTGACAAACTGATATGTTAGAGACCCAAAATCCAATGTACTTGATTTATTAAAGATCCTACAAATATGGTTCTGAGACCATCAACCCTTGAGGGACCTCATGAACATGGAAATCAAGGGTTGTTTGGTAACCCTAGATGGGAAGTGGAGTGATAAGCAAAGGAAAAACATGGTATTGAGGTTATAGGTGGGAAAATAGGATATAGATGAGTGGAACAAGCTCATGAAGGGTCTTTTAGGAGTGCTAGTTTAACCATGGAATGGAAAAATAGTATAATAGTAAAAAAAATGGTATAAGGATAATGAAGGCAGTGAGATTTCTAAAACTCACAATATTCAAGAATCTTGATTTTAGAAATCTAGAACTGATATTTAGTCATCCACAGATAGTAAAAATTACTGATGACTAATAGAAACTTAACATCTATCCTCTCATAAGGTGAAAAATCATCAATATATGAACCGTTTGCAAAAAACATGAGTTCATAGCGAATTCAGTTATAAAGTTGGCATATTTGCTATGAACTTATCAAGTGAGTTCATAGAGAAAATCACATGTTTTCCATAGAATTCGCCGTGGACTTAGGAAAAAGCTGACAGGTGGCTAAAAATAAATTTTAAACCAATTCATAGAGATTTTTAATGGATTTATATGGATTTTACCATCATGGCATAACATGTGGGACTTTTCAAACTTAATATTATGATCAATTCACAAAATTTTATCAATTTCATGAATTAATTTACTAAGACAATAAAACCTATGCCTAATGACCTTCCTAATCAAAAAATGAAATTTTATTGGTGATAAAATGTGTCTTGAGGGTTCTTTTGAGTGCATCTATGTATCTTCTAATGTTTCACCTTGCTCTTCACTATCTTGATTGCCATGATGATAATGATCTAGAGGGTTAATAAAGCATATTCTTTTGGTTTTATCCTGTAATTATTCATCGAATATTACATCGATGCATTCCACAATATTATGTCGCCTCTTATTATACCACCTGTATGCCTTACTTTTTGATGAATATCCCAAAATTTTTCCTTCATCAGATCTAGCATCATAATTTCATAGTTTTTCATCATGATTTTTGATAAAGCATTTACTACCAAAAACACTAAAATTCTTGATTGATGTTGGTTTCTCATGCCACAGTTCATAAGTTGTCTTGGCACAGTTTGATCTGAGATGTGCCTTGTTGAGGATATGTACTGTTGTATGCATTTCTTCTGCCTAATAGTTTTGAGAGATGTTTCTTTCTTGCATCATAGCTTTGGCTATTTTCTGAACAAACCTATTTTGTCTATCTGCAACTCCATTCTGTTGTAGTGTATCTACAACAATATAAAAATTTTTATCCCAAATTCATTACACAGTTCTACAAACTCATATGATGTGAATTCAACTCCTATATCTAATATGATGCACTTTGTTTTACAACCTATTTTCTTTTTTTCGAGTGCCTTAAATATTTTGAATTTTTCGAATGCTTCTGAATTGTATATGAGAAATGCCACCCATGTTAATCTTGAATAGTCATCAATTATGAACATGAAATATTTTTCTTCTCCTAGTGCATTCGTTCTAGAAGACCTGCATAGATACATGTGAACTAGTTGTAGAGGCTTACTTCTTGATAGCTTGTCCTTGATTTTGAATGATGTTCGAGTTTGTCTACCCATTTGGTAGGACCTACATATAGTGTTTTGAGTCTTCTTTATTGTTGGTATATCTCTAATTTCTTTATTATTTCTTAGTTTGATGATGTGATAAAAGTTGAGATGTCCCAATATTCTATGCCATAGCCAAGATTCATCAAGTTTGTTGATGTAGAATCCTTCACTCTCATATTTCATGATATATACATTACTCTCTCTTCGAACTCCTTTAAGTACAATATTTCATGTAGTTATTGAATTGACTTCACAATCATGAGCTCTAAAGAGAAGTTCACAACCTTTGTTGCACATTTGAGTTACACTTAACAAATTTTGTTTTATACCATCTATAAACAATACATCCTGAGCCTTTCCTCTTCCATTATTTAGACCGACAGTTCATTTTCCTCTAATTTTCCTTACTTTATCATTTCAGAATGTGACATTTACATATTTATTTTCATCCAAGGATACAAAATTTCTTATGTCTCTGGTCATATGTATAGACAAGCCACTGTCAACATAGCATTGATTGTTTTGATCTTGAGCATATAGAACTAAATCACACTTATTAACTATCTCTTCATCCTTCTTCTTTCTCCATTGCATGCAACCTTTTGTTCTATGATTATTCTAAGATGAAGGTTTATTGTCCTTAAGATGACATTCATATGACTTGTGTCCAAAATTGTGATAGTAAAAACATTCCATAATATTATGGAGATGAGCATATACACATGCGAATCCATTATCATCCCTAATTCCTTTTAAATTTCCAAAATCAAATCTTTTGACATAAGCTCTACAATATATGGCCTTATGTCCATTTTTTTTACAAGAGTAGCAGTACTCGTAGAAGAAATATTTTTACCTGGTAGTGGATGATGTTTGGGGATATAATCATCTATACATTTGAAAATTCCTTCTTTTGAAACAATATCATCTATGCTCATTTTTTATTTGGTTGTTCACTCCTTTTGTCTCCTGTATTTTTCCACTAGTGTTTCTTTGAATGTTGTGTAACCAGCTCCAAAAAGAGAAGAAAAGAGATATCAACGCCTTAGAAATGAGCCACTTCGAGGGGGAAACCTCCAATACATTACATAAATGAACAATTCTTGGATGATACAATTTACAAAACCTCCTTTCTATATATAGGAGTCCATGGGGCCATGATGTAATCCTAGTGGGCCACAATGTAATCCTAGCCGACCTAACAATAATAATTTAAGGGCACAATAATAACAAAATGGGGGTTACAAGGGTACAATAATAACAATAAGGGGGTTACACTAACAACAATAAGGGACTATACTAGTAATATAGGGACCTAACATGCCCTCTCCTTCAAAAAAGTGTTGTCCTCAACACTTGAGTAGCTCTGGGTGCTTCTGTATAAAATTCTCATCCTCCCATGTAGAATCTTCAGTGGGTAAGTTCTTTCACTTGATGAGATACTCTGAAATTGATCGATTCCGTAGTTGTCGAGTTCTTGTTTCCGTGACCGCTTCAGGTTCCAATATGATTTTTCCTTCCTCATCAAGTTCTGGCAATATTGTTTGAACTGGAAGATTTTCACCTATAACCTTCTTTAAGCGTGAAACATGGAAAACTGGATGTACTCGCGAAGAAGCAGGAAGCTCCAATTTGTATGCCATAGTACCAATCTTTTGCAACACCTTGTAAGGACCATAGTACTTTGGCGATAATTTATTATCCTTCTTAGCTTGCTTGAGGGACATTTGTTTGTATGGTTGTAGCAGTAAAAATACCCAATCTCCTACATCAAAACTTCTCTCGCTGCGATGTTGATCTGCCTGTTGTTTCATTCGATTTTGTGCCAAATTTAGGTTATCCTTTAAGAGTTGGAGAACTTCTTCTTGATGCTCGATGTGATCTTCCACTACTTGAACCTTCGAATTTTCTCTTAAATATGATGTGATGGATGGTGGATGATATCCATAAAGTGCCATAAATGGGGTCATTTTGCTGCAGTATGGAAGGAAGTGTTATACCACCATTCAGCAAGAGGTAACCACTTGACCCATTGTGTTTGTTTATCAGATACAAAACAACGAAGATATCCTTCCAAAAATTTATTTACTATCTCGGTTTGACCATCAGATTGAGGATGATAAGATGAGCTATGAGCTAATTGAGTACCCAAACAAGAAAATAACTCCGTCCAAAAATTTCCAGTAAAAATGGGATCTCTGTCACTCACAATAACCCTTGGGCTTCCATTTAGCTTTTGAATTCTATCCATAAATGTAGTAGCAACTATACTTGCTTTAAATGGATGAGATAATGCACAAAAGTGTGCATACTTGGTAAGTCTATCAACTACCACCATGATGACACTCTTTCCTTCGTACTTAGGTAAACCTGTGATAAAATCCATTGAAATATCCTCCCAACGTTGACTTGGAATGGATAAAGGTTGTAGAAGTCCCAGGGTCTTAATTGTTTCCACTTTATTCTGTTGGCAAACCAAACATTCCGCCACAAACTTTTCAATATCAGATTTAAGGCCATCCCAAAAAAATTCTTTCTTCACCCTGTGGTAAGTTTTTAAAAATCCTGAGTGTCCTCCTAAAGGAGAAGTGTGCAATTCCAAAAGAATATTTTGTTTTAGTTGGGAATTCTTACAAAGATATAAGCGATTTTTGTACCATAAGGAATCATTTTTCCAACTAAATGTATCAGACATACTAGGATCTTGCTACAACTTTTGAATGAGTGTCCATACATCTTTGTCCTTCTTCCATTCATCCCTTGCTTCAGTTATCCAATCTAGTTGGATAATAGAAATGGCACAAAGCAATGCTTCCACCTCTTCATTCTTTGTTGAGAGTGCATCTGCAACCACATTAAGCTTTCCTTTTTTGTAGATTATTTCAAAGTCATAACCCAACATCTTTGTGACCCATTTTTGCTGCTCTTCTGATGATAGTCTTTGTTCCAAAAAGTGTTTAAGACTATCATGATCAGTTTTTACCTTGAAGTGTCTTCCCATTAGGTAAGTTCGCCATTTCTTTAGTGCATGCAGTATTGCTAACATTTCTTTCTCATAAATAGGTTTCTGTAAATAATTTCCTTTGATTGGACGACTTTCAAAAGCAATGGGTCTTCCTTCCTGCATTAAAACTGCACCAATTCCATTTCCTAAGGCATCACATTCCACAATAAAGGTTTTTGTGAAGTCTAGCGTAGCTAAGATCGGTGCTAGGCACATTGCCTCTTTAAGCCGTTCAAAGGCCTTAGTTGCTCTAGGAGTCCATGAAAATGCATCTTTCTTCAATAATGTTGTTAGAGGTGCTGCTATTCTCCCATAATTCTTAACAAACTTGTGATAATACCCTGTTAACCTGAGAAATCCTCGCAACTGCTTTATGGTTGTGGGGACTTTTCATTCCTTAATGGCTTTAATTTTGTTAGGGTCTACCTTAACACCCTCGTGAGATACAATATGACCCAGATATTCCACCTCTTTTACTCCAAAGAAACATTTGGATGTTTTTGCATATAATTGTTTCTCCTCCAATAGTTTGAACACCCTGTCAACATGTTGAACATGATCCTTCCAAGACCTCTTGTAGATTAGTATATCATCAAAAAATACTAGCACAAATTTTCTAAGGAAGGGTTTGAAAATGGAATTCATCAACCCTTGAAATGTAGAAGGTGCATTGGTAAGGCCAAAGGCATGACCAAAAATTCATAATGACCCTCATGAGTTCGAAATGCTGTTTTTGGAATATCTTCAGTCTTCATTCTAATTTGATGATATCCTGAACGAAGATCCAACTTGGTAAAATTAATTGCTCCATGTAATTCATCCAATAATTCATCAATCACAGGAATGGGAAATTTGTCTTTAATGGTGAGCTTATTGAGCTCCCTATAATTCGGACACATTCTCCATGATCCATCCTTCTTGTGTACCAATACTATAGGAGCAAAGAAATAACTTTGACTAGGTTGAATTATACCCGCCTCTAACATTTCTGCAATCATACGTTCAATTTCGCTCTTTTGGAAGTAAGGATATCTATAAGGCCTGATCTTTGGAGGAACACTTCCTGGAATCAAATGAATAGCATGATCATGATCACGAATAGGTGGGAGTCCTTTGGGAGTTTCAAACACCTTGGAATGATTATCCAAGACTTGTTGGAGATCTGCATAAATAGATGATTTTGATGTTGGAACTTCTAGTGAGCATAATTGTGCAATTACGCCTCGCTGTTCTTTCTTTAGAAGCTTTTTCATGACATTAGAGCTTATTATCCTTCCTGGCTTCCCCGCAATACCCCGTAATTCGGCTTCCTTTCCTTCTGAAAAAAATTTCAAGAAAAGTTCTTGAAAATTAAAAGCTACCGTCCCCAAAGATTGTAACCATTGTACTCCTAGTACAACATCAGCACCTCCATAGGAATGGAAAGCATTGGACTAGTCAATACATATTCCCCCATGGTTAACTTGATATTATGGCATTTTCCAGAGCAATTTATAGTTCCTCCATTTGCAACCATCACTTGACATTCTGGTGCTGGGTATAGGAAACAATTTAATTCCTTGGCTACCTTACAATGAATAAAATTATGGGTGCTACCTGAATCAATCAACACTATTACCTTTTTCTTCTTGATCTGTCCTGCTATCTTGAGAGTTTGAGTGGTAATTCCTGCCAGTGCATTACATGATATGGTCGGATTCATTTCTTCCTCTTCTAGGGCCGGTTCCTGGTGTATATCCTCTTCTTTT
Source organism: Pinus albicaulis (assembly GCA_034641835.2). Lineage (NCBI taxonomy): Eukaryota > Viridiplantae > Streptophyta > Pinopsida > Pinales > Pinaceae > Pinus > Pinus albicaulis. The sequence goes on along the minus strand of CM076580.1, from coordinate 1,532,205,793 downwards.
TCATTTTCTTCTTCTTCTTCACAATCTATGTAAAATAATTTCTTTTTAGCACACTTATGACCTTTAGTGTATTTTCTATCACAACTATAGCAAAGCCCTTTTGCTCTTTTTTCTTCCAATTGTTGTGGTGTCAACCTTGTAGGTTGTGGAAATCTAGGCATGGCAACACTTCCTTCTTTATAGAATTGAGTGGTAGGCTTCCTTGTCGCCATAATTTTATATTCAACTTTTCTTGCCAACCTGAATGCCTTCTCCAATGAATCAGGCTCCAAAACACAAACTTCATGTTGGATGTTATCCTTTAGAGTGCCTATGAAGAGATCAATCATGTGTTCCTCTGGAATACCAGTTACCCTTATATTCAATTTTTGGAAGTCCTCAATGTGTTGCCCCACTAAACCCTTTTGTTTGAGATTTATCAATTGGCTAAAGAAGGTGTTGCTCTTTGTATCCTCATATTGTGCTATCATTTCCTCCGTAAAAATTGACCAAGTGACAATTTTTTTACGGGAGCAAATCCATTGACACCATACAAATGTATTTTGTTCTAAATGTAAAGTTGCAATGCGTACCTTTTGTGTGTTTTGTACGTTATGGAGATCAAAATATTGCTCCATCTGTAGTATCCATGTTACAGGATCCTTTCCATCAAACTTCCTCATATCCATCTTTGGAATATGGTGGTTCTTCACGCCAACATTAGAGTTTATGAAATCACAATTAACATTTATTTTGTTCTCATCATGAGGTTCTTCTACTATCTTTTCACCATTAGGAAACCTTTCTTGTATCAACTTTGTCAAACCTTCCATGTCTGCTTTTAGAAAATTCTTCATGTTTTCCATTTTCTCATCGATCTTAGCTTCCACGCCATCCATCTTAGCTTCCATGCCTTTCTTCAAAACTTCCATTTCATTTTTTTTTGATCTTTGCAAGAGTGAAATTTGTTGCACTTTCTCTTGTAATTTTGATAGATCATGTTGCAAATCTTCGTCTTCATGAGTCATAGTAGAGCTTTCCAAAGGCTTAATGGGTGTTGAATTCTTTTTTGGGACCATTTTATAATCCAATACTGATATCTATTCTAAAATATGCCCTTGCAATCAATTCAACTTGATTCTTCAAACAAGACTTATGCAATTCGAAAAAAAATACACACCTTTTACTTACTTTTGAGGAGCTCGATATTGAAATTGTATTATCTCTGTGATTACAGCTCTTCTATATCTGAAATTTAGCACTAAAGTAGCCCTATGAATTATCTTTTTAATGCCACAGGTCTGACCTGATTTGGATTCTCCAAGACAAAATTGTGTCCAATCTCCCACAATGACCTAATTATGGACTGGTTCAGTAGAGAAAACTTGTACGACTTGCCACGTGTCACTGTTTTTTCCTTTGTCTCTGAAATTGATGTCCAAGAAACTACAATCTGTTTTCTTGCAACCAATTTTTACGGCACTCCTATCCGATGAAGAGAGAGAGAGTTATTTAACATTTCCCACGATGACCTCTTTGAGATGAAATTCAGGAGCCTGAAAAAGCACTACCTTCCACAGATCATATCTCCAAAAATATTGCGAACCAAGATCTGAAATTTTTTGAAAAATTTCCTCAGGATTTCAGCTTCGTACCATACGAATTTCAGATTTTGAACCTTCGTAGAAAAACAGTTATAGCGCAAATTCCACGATGACCTGTTTAGGAGCCAGAAAAAAGACCTAACTTCCACAGATCATGTCTCCGAAAATATTGCGAACGAAGCTCTGAAATTTTTAGAAAATCTTCCTCAGGATTTCAGCTTCGCACCCTAAACATTTCAGCTTCTGAAACTTCGTAGAAAAAAATTTATAGCGAAAATTCCACAATGACCTGTTTGGAGCAGCGAAACCCTAGAATCCAAAGCTCTGATACCAAATGTTGTGTAACCAGCTCCAAAAATAGAAGAAAAGAGATATAAACGCCTTAGAAATAAGCCACTTCGAGGGGGAAACCTCCAATACATTACATAAATGAACAATTCTTGGATGATACAAATGAACAAAACCTCCTTCTATATATAGGAGTCCATGGGGCCACAATATAATCCTAGTGGGCCACAATGTAATCCTAGCCGACCTAACATTAATAATTTAAGGGCACAATAATAATAAAACGGGGGTTACAAGGGTACAATAATAACAATAAGGGGGTTACACTAACAACAATAAGGGACTATACTAGTAATATAGGGACCTAACATTGAAGCTATTCATTTGATGTTGGAGTGCTGCCGAATTTTTTTTCTTAGATTGATGAGAGCTATCATTGTCTCCCATGACAGCTTTTACAAAAGTGATTTCCCTTTTATCCTCTACCTTAGGCTCACTAGATTCTCCTTCATAGCCTAACCAATTATTTACAAGTGGATATCTTTGAGCATTTAATATCTCATCCAAATTTTCAGAACATTTTATCCATTGAACGTTCATATTTAATTCATTTTGAGCATTTTATAATTTCTTCCTCAAACTTACCACCTCTTCTTCCAGTATTTCACACTCCTAATTTTTCTCTTTCATTTGTTGCATGAGAATATATTCCACCTTATTTTCTTCTTCAATTTCAACTTTAAACTTAATAATGTATTATTAATTTGATTCTTATTTTACATATTTGAGTAGAATCTCTTTATGTTTTCTATTCTTGAGTTATGCCTTTCTATTTCATCCCGGACATTGATCAACTCCCCCTCAATATCTACCTCACCTTCTTCTTCATATTCCAGAAAATATTTTTCAAGCTCTTCCAAGGCCATAAAAGTGAATTCAGAGGTTCCATATTCACTAGAGGATTCATCAGAGCTTTTAGATGCACTGATATCATGTTGAGCATAAAATGTTTCTTTATTAAACTTTTTCTCTTTCTTCATTTTAGGATTTGTTTTTTTCTTTCCCTTTTTGCTGCTTTTCTTCTTTCTTATAGGGAATTTTTGAGGAATAATTCCCCACTCTTCCACAATTAAAGAACTAAAATGGAAATTTCCCTTTGTACTTACCTATGCCTTTCTTCAATCTTCTAATGAATTTTGCTTCTTCTTCATCAGAACCTGAGCATGAACTTTCATTTTCTTTTATGCACTTGTATGCCTTGAAGGTTGCATCCCTAATGTTTGACTTCCCTTTTGGAATTCTCATCTCATATACTATCAAGAACCCAAGTAATTGGTCCCTATTCAAAAATTCGAAGTATGTTGTTTCTTCTATGGATGAAACCTTAGGATTAAATTTAGATGGTAATGATATCAACATTTTCCGAACTATTACACTTTCTTTGACTATTTCCCCTAGACCTATCATGATATTCAGGAATTTGGCAACTCTTAAGAATAATTTTGATATATCTTCACCTTCATTCATTTATAAAGTTTGAAACTATTTTCTATATACTTGCAATTTGGCCATCTTTACCATTTTATCTCCTTAATGAATATTTTATAATTTATCATAGATTTCTTTGGCTATCTGACAATGCATTACTTTGATAAATTATTACTCACATAGATCACTCAGGAGTGCATTCATAGCTTTTGCATTAGCTACGAACTATAATTTGGCATCAATTTTGTAAATGAGTGTTTTGCTTCTGTTGTCCACTTCATGTCATCTCCTTTCTTCAACATCTTTGTTATGGCTTTTACAATCTCAACAAAATAGGAATAAACCTCCTCACAAAATTTACCTTTCAAAGGAAAGACTGAATTTCCTTTCTGCTTCTAGGCAGATCCACTTTATGAATTGCATTGACCTTTTCTGGATCAATCTTAATCCTATCTTTAGAAATATTATTCCTAAGTAACTTCCCTGAAGTCAGATAAAAACTTATTTTAGTGGGATTGAGAGAAATGCTAAACCTTCTACACTTCAGCAGAATCTTTTCTAGGTGCTTCAAGTGATCTTCTTCTCTCCATGAGAAGACTGTTATATCATCTCGACAGACAACCACCATATTTCCCTTCTCCTCAACAAAGAAAATTTCCATTGCTCTCTGAAAGGTAGCCCCTGCATTCATCAGACCAAAGGGAATTTTGGCATAAATGAATGTGACCCATGGTGTGGTAAAGATTGTTTTCTCCTGATATTCTGGATGCACAAGTATCTAATTGTACCCTGAAAAACCATCAAGCATAGACATCCTTTGTGAACCAACAATGTTCTGCAAATTTTTTTCCATCTTTGGGAGAGGGTAGTTTTCCTTCAGAGAGGCTTTGTTCAAGTTTCTGAAGTCAATGCAGATTCTAATTTCTCCACTCTTTTTTCTGATTGGAACCAAGTTTGCAAGCCATTTTGAGAATATGATTGGAACAATGATTTTGGAATCAAAGAGATTCTTGATTTCCTTCTCAATCAGAGGCATGAGAAGTGGATTAAACCTCCTCAAATTTTTCTTGAAAGGATTTTCATTTTCCTTAAATGGGAATGGTATGTTGAATGATAGTAGGATCATACTTCTTTAAATCAGCATAACTCCAAGCAAAAACATCCATGAACCTTTTCATCATCTCAATATATTTCTGTTTCATGTCAACTAAAAGAAACTTTGAAATCTTAATCATTTTTGGCATTGCTACTTTACCAAGGTTACAACTCTCTACCTCTTCATCATCAGCTTGTATCCTATGAGACTTGAACACATCATTATGATTAAAAAGCTTCTCAAGGGGTATGATAACTTTGGGTATAGAGTTATTCTTCAGCTGTAACACTTGAGAATTTCCCTTTGATTCAACAAGCACGTTTTGTTGATCTACTTGTGTACTTTCAAACTCTTCTTTCAATTCTAAAAATTTTCTTACTTGTTGGTCATCCTCAAAAACTTGCCAATGGATAATGTTATCAAGGATAACAGGTCTATGGTGAACTTAAACCTCATATATTTCAGTGGAATGTGAAGGGATGATAAATAGACTTGTAGAGACAACTTGGGAGTCAGCTACTGATTTTTTCTCCCTATTCTTCCCAATAAATGAATATTCTTGGAAATTCTCTAACATCTCCATTATCAAATTTATGTATGCCGTAGTTCTCACATATTTAGTTTGATACACACCCTCAACTTGCTTAATAACTAATTCAGAATCTCCACAAACAAAATTATTTTGAACACCCATTATTTTCAAAATTTCTAAGCCCAAAAGTAAACATTCATACTCAACCATGTTATTTGTGCAATCAAAATTCAGTTTGTAAGAAAATAACTTACTTAAATTGTGATCCAAATTCCTCCTCCTGCCCCCTCTCTTCCTTCTGATCCATTAAAGTGTAACAACCACCAAACTTCCGCCTTCTCCTCACTGATTTGCTGATTTTATGTCTGCTGAATTACAGTCTGTTGATTTTCTGGTTTCTTTTCATCCTCTGCTTCATCAGTCAATTCATTGAAAATAATAGAAGATCCAAGTTCAGTATGAACAACATATATTGGAAAGTTCTAAGGTTTATCTTTACTACTTACCATGTAAGCCATCCTTGTTTTTCTATATAGTCTCCTTTTCTCACCAAAAACAGGAATGGTGGCATAAGTTAGGTCCATCTGCATTGTACCTTTGATTTTTTCTGCCCATGACCTTGATAACAACATGCCAAACTTAGGTGGAATGTCTATACCATAATTTCCATTACCACTGTCTTGGTAGGGACTTGTGTAAGACCAACAACAACATATTTTATTAAACCAATGCACTGAGCTCTTTTTGAATCAAAGGAAAACAAATATTTATATGGTGTAGTAATTCCAATCCCAACATTTCCATGATTACTTTGGGCATAATATTATGAGAGGCTCTTGAATCCAACATGGCATTATGCAATGTCATGTCATGAATATTGAGGCTAACATAAAAAGGAGGCACCTCTTCATTCTGCTCATCCTCTAATCTTGGACCCAAGTATATTGTTGGATGATCTTCTTGAACATTTATGATATCAGTAGCTCCTTGTTGGGAATTCAGCATTTATAAAATCTTACTTTTATATTCATTCACCTAAAGAATTTCTCCAAATGGTACTAGGATTTTGATCTTAGAGATCTCATTCTCCAAACTGAAAACAGAAGCAGATTTTTTAGTCTCTTTAGCAGGAAAAGGAGGTGATGTATCTTTCCTAACTTCAGCAACCTTGGGGGCATATCTCTTGGGCTGTGTTTTGTTTGCAGTTTCTATTTCTAAGGTTGTAATGTTTCTACATCTCAAAGCTTGCATGTTGATACCCTTTAAGATAATCCAATGGTTCCTCACCCTTGTTTACTTCATGATCTAACTCATCATGTTACTCCTTAGTCAAAAACATCTTTGACATGTTTTCATCTAAGAAATGAATTGATTCTTCTTTTATTTCAGGCCGCTCTTCTTCATCAACTATTTTTTTTCTGAAAATGAGGCCTTACTTGAGGGTCAGGTGGTTGATTTATGTTTTCCCTTGGTCTCTGTTGGTTTTGAGGTCTTCTGAACTGAGTACTTCTAAACTGAGGTTCATGTTGTGCGGGAGGAGTAGAGGCATTCCCAAGGACAAGCCTATCCATCAGTTTTTCCATTGTCTTCATCATAGAATCAAATTTTTCATCTGAGGTGGAAATCTTACCTTCTTCTTTCAATGTAGTCTTTCCCATCTTGGAATTTTTGGCTGCTATCATATTGACCTCCACCTTCATTGCATCATTTCAGAAAGTGAAGGAGATTCTTTTTCTCTTAGCAGGATAGAAAATTCATAATTAAAAGCTTCAACATATCTCAGTTGAGCTACTCCTGGTGGAGGTTTAATATGGGCAGGGATGGAATCATACACTTTGTTAAATATCTTTGAAATGTTTTGAATAGTTTCATCAACAACTCTCTTCAAAATATTATACTCAATGAGGGCTTGTACAAGGTTGGTTCTATTTCCCCACTTCCTCAAGAATCTATCTTCAAATTCATTCCAATTATGTAGGCTTCCTGGAGTGAGGGCTTTGAACCACTTCCTAACTTCACCAGTAAAGCTCTAAGAAAACAATATCATATTGACATCCTCATGGTCAACCTCCTCCCTGTCTATAAAGTCATTGAAATGATCTATATGCTCTTCAGCTGTAATCTCTTCACCACTTCCCCAAGTTTTGATTCTAGTAGAATATTTGCTAGGAAGGGAATTTAGGACAACTAGAAGAGTAAGGGGGCCATACCTAGTAGGTGCAACAGCAGGTGGAGGTGGCACATTTCCAATCATGATGACTGGGATTGTGGTAGTTTTATGGACAATAGCAGTAGAGGAAGAGAAATTTTTAGGAGGAAGGTTGTTTGGTCTTTTTTGTCCAATCATAATTGAACTCCAATAAGGAAGAGGGACACCAGTTTTACTTCTTAACAAAATTCCAAATGGGTCTAGTTCCTTCAACCTATCCAAATATTCTTTCTCTATTAGTAACTCTAAAGTGATTTCTTCCAAAAACTCTTCTTTATCTTTTTGAGTTACTAAGGCTAAGGTATCAATACCTCTTCTATGTAGGTCTAAGACAATTTCAATCAATTGTTTTTCACTTTCAGACCTAAACAAGACTTCCTAAATTTTTTCATCAATATTTTTATCTTCAAGACTTCTTAAAACTTCAGAGGAAAAGGATTTTTTATGTAATGGAGTACCTAATATTGCAGAAATGCCTTGAATACCTCTAGATATGGTGTTTGGATTTTCCACAATGGTAGATGGTTCTAGATTAGGATTACTCCTCATGTATATCCTTCTCAAAGCCACCTTTGATCACATGAATTTTGAATTGAGTCACCAAGGTAGATGCAGCCTCGAACAACTTTCTGAGCTCCTGCTACCTTCAGAAGTTCAACTTTAAAATTTCGGGAAAGTATAATCTTCAGGCTCCTAGCAGACGCGCCAAAATATTATCACAAAATTTCACTTGATTGGCTTCTAATCAGAAAACTTCATGTAACTGTTTCAAACCAACTTGTAACTGAAGCTTAGCCTCTTCAGTTTGAGAGGGCTCTCTCAAAGGGTTTAATGATATTTGATAATGATGAAACTAGATGGCTAACTCTACTTGGAAAATAACTTGCTTGTGATGTGTGTAGGTTGAAAAGAGTACAATTCTGCAACCATTGGGCTTATGGAGTCAAAAAAATAGTAGTTCAGTGGTAAAGTATCTTGACATGGAAGCTCAGGCAAGTAAGATTTTTTAGCAGAGGTAAATCATACATGGAACATGAAATAACACAACCATTTCATCCATAAAGGAAGTCAGAGAATACACCTATGAATTCTAAGTATTAAAGACAAAAATAACTATAAATGGTACACATAGAAAATATAGATCATGTAAGTACTAAAAACTCCATTAGAATCTCAGGTTGGTCAAGAAAAATTCTTCTGTATTACTAATATCAATCAAATTACATAAAGCTGCAGTATCACAAAAAATCTCCAACCCTCTAGAATTTTGAATATCTACCCTTTAATAGACCTTATTACATCCAATATGATCTGCCTATTGGTTATTTTCATCGAATTTTTCCTAATGACACCTTGCATAACATGAAAACATGTGCTTTAATGAGAAAATGACAGCTACAATATAATACAGTCCTTTTCCTAATATGACTCAAACTACTACTTATTACATAAAATACCTTATGTCTAAAAAAAATTATACATCTGACTGTTAATGATTCACATGTTCTAATGATATATTAAAAAACTCATCACTACTTCACATCTTAATTACCCTCCTCAAAATCTGGAAACAAACCCTATTTTTTAGGAAAACGGGTCCTTATCTTCAACGAATGATTTAGCTGATGGATTGTCTTCATTTCATCATCTTCAAGTCATGAATGATTGCTAGCAAAGTCCCTTGACCCTTTAAAAGTTTCCACCTATGCAAAAACACACATAAACCTATTCAGAACCCTTCAAAATAACTCGCTACGAAATTATGGCAATTTTGTAGCGTACTTTCGTAGCATACAAAAATTGACCTTTGTAATTGAATTTTCTACTTCTTTCCTTTTGCATTGTGTTCATCATGCCCTAAAACATCCTCCATATCATTTCCTCTCCTTGGAAGCTACCCAAAATGGTTTTAAAAGAAAAAATAAAGCTACAGGTGGTTTCATAGCGTTTTCCTAGCTTCAACCCTTGGAAACGCTACAAAACCGTGGAAAACTATGTAAATTCCAGATTTTTGCCTAGTTTCGAAAATGTACCTTCCAGATATAATAATTTGGTTTTCAACATGACATTGACCTTTCAAAATATAAACTAGCTCAAACTAGGAGTCTTGAGGTAATTCTTCTTCATTGATGATGAGTTGAGCTATTGGCTCCTCAACTACTGTCATTTTAAGACCCTTCTTCTCCAGAACCTCATGGATCAATTGTAGCTATTCTTGGAGGTCTTTAACCTGATCCTTTGGCTTTTTTTTGTAGTTTTCATGTGCAGGTTCATTCTTCTAACATATTTCACCTCTTTCCTCAATTACATAGTCATTTTGATTAATTTTTGTGTGTTTTCTAGGGTCTTTGATACACTTTCAACCTTCTCTTCCCAAACCCCTTTCATCTTTTCAAACTGAACCTTCTACATATTATGTTTCCTTGCCTCCTTTTTCATAACTGCTATTTCATGATTAGATAACCTCAACTGTTCTTCAAGGAGTTCAAACTCTATTTTTTCAGTGACTTTCTCCTTTCCTTTCTTTTTCTTGCTAACTGGATCTTCTTTTGCAGGTGAATATAAGTCAATGATAATTGGTGGTGGCTCGGAAATGTCAGTGGTTGGATGAAATTATTTACTTCTTTCCAAAAGTTTTCTAGAATTTCTTATAATGGGCTTCCTAGCCTGAAACATAAAACCTGCATCCTCACCTTCAAACTCTAACTTCTTTGTTGATTTATATTTCTTGATCTTCTATCCACCTTCATCTATATCCTCAGCCTGAACTATAGGAGTCTCTTCAATATCAATGGCATGTAGTATGTCTTCTAAATTTCCTTTAGCCATTTTTTGATTCCCTATAATCCTTTTTCCACCTTGTTTACTCATAGATGGCTCTTGTTTTGCAGGTTTTCTCATTATTAACTTTTGTTTTGCAAGTGGAACAATGGGTGTATCAAATATCTACAACTACTCTGTTTCCATCATAGTTGGTTCACTTTTCTCTACCCCTAGTGGTTCACTTTGTTCTACCACTGAAGGTGATGGTATACCTCTAGGTTTAGGAGTTCTTTTAGGGGTAATGGTATCCATTTCAAAACCACTAACAAACAGAAAAGAAGACTAGCCTCTGCCTAGTCTTTGTAACTCATCTAAAACTAGAAATTTTATTAAGCCATGATGAAAGAGTGAGATTTCACTTCCCTCAAAATTTTCTTGAACATTATCTAACATTTTTTCTAAGCTTCTATGTAAATAGAAAGGTACATCAAGATATATCTTACCAACAAAGTGTAGGAGAAGCTTGAACTGGTAAGAATAGAATTTATGATATCTCCCTTCACAAGTCAAATATTTCTAGATGATAAGCAGTAGCTTTGAGAAATTATCCTTCATGCAACTCCTTTGAATGGCATTTGTAAGGTCAAATTCACTATTTTCCGGCTTGATAAACTCTTTACATTTCTCCATGTTGAATTTGATCCCTTTGAACCATTTTTCTTTTCCTCTTGGAATCCATGTTGTTGCTGCAATGATCTCTGGTGTTATAGTGAGATTCATCATTCCCACTTTTGTAGTTGTTCCATTGAAGTTTAGGGAAAATTATTTGGAAACCTATACATAGCATCCTTGTAATATTTCACAAAACTGTAAACATATTGTTCTTTTGAAAACCTCTATAGTTGTTGGGTCTTCATTTATCAGGTTCATATATGATGTCTCATATCTAAGACAGTGGCCACCTTTATTTTTCTTCCTTTTTTCAGCCATGTTTCTTTAATATCTTCTCTACCTCGCTTGATCAGTGATATTTGAAAACCTTTGAAAATACTAATCACAGCTTGGGCTCAATGAAAAATCTCTCCAGAGCTCAATAACATGCAAAGAGGGAACGAAGAATGACAAATGATTTAATTTAGAAATATTTTGATGTTCGATGACCACTCATAACATAATGATGACTCATACATGGTTAAAATGGTGATGGTGACTTCAGCCCTGACTATGTACCTTGATATATACCCTAATTGACTCGAATGGCATCTAAATTATCATTTTCAAATAATTTTCTGACACCTAACAACTAATTTGACATGAAAAATAGGAAACCTTACTTTTGTAGCATACCTAGTGTATTTCTGGGAATTTTTGCTACGAAAGTACTAGCAATTTCATAGCGAAAAGTGCATTTTATCTGTGTATTTTGCTACAAAAGTGTGGTTTCTGGGCTAAAATGACTGTTTCGGTGCTAAAAACCTTGTAAAATGAAAAATGTCTGAAAATCATGATTGGTGTGACATGAGAGGATTTGAATGAGGGTGGGTTTAGACCTTAGTATAAGCTGAATAAGAAAAATTAAAAATTTTCCTTGACCAAGTAATGAAAAATGAATCCTATAACCCTACCTTTGACACATGAATCTCTAGGACTTTGTCAAATGATGCTTCATTTTTTCTGAGTGATAACAGTGGCTCCACTAGGGATGGTGTGCCCCTGTGGTACAACAAAGAACCTGTAGTTCCAATGCTCCTATCCATCTTCTTGAAAACAAAAAAATTGAAATTTGCCAAGCTTTCCTTCAAACTCTAATGGCCTTCACCTCGGGCTCAATATTGATGGTAATATTGTATTTATCAGTATAAAAACATATAAAATTGAATATATACAATGGAATGAATGATCGATAGAATTTAAGAGGAATAATTCTTCAAAAACCTGCCACTGACAAGCCCTCCAGCACATGGTTGTCCATCCATCTCCTACAAAATTTAAGTGTTGTTCCCATGAAATGCACCTACTCTAAATGGACCTTTCCAAATGTTCTCAAACTTACCATGTTTCCCATTTTGTTATATCCTAGCCTCCCATTTCAAAACCACATCTTGGATTTGAAGGTTTTCCTCCTTGACCTTCCCATCAAATGTATTCTTGATTTTTTTTGAGATTGCTGATTAATATTATAGACTTCCTCCCTTTTCTCCTACAAAGGTATCAAATGATTACTCCTCATTTCAATTGCATTTTGCTCCTCCTCTAATCCTTGCAACGGCTTCATGACAAGAACTCCCAAGGATGTGGGAAAAATGGCTTCAGTTCCATATACTAACTCATAAGGTGAAGTTCCAATTGATCTCTTTATGCACACTCTATCAGCCCATAGAGCATACTTCATCTTCAAATTCCATGACGTCTATTGGTTCCCCATTATTTGCAAGATTGTCAAGAAAAAAATCTACAGGGAACCACATCAGAACCACTTTAGAATCCTAGGACCTAGACTTCCTGGACTCGGAGATAGGTCTCTCTATATATGTTTTTGTAAATGATATGTATTTATGCTTTTGTTTTATGATCTTAGGCTAGTTACGAAGTTCTAAGGACTTGTTTGTTTTGATTGATTGATTGATAGGTTGATAGATCGAATGGTGTGATTAATTAGGGGAGTTTTTCAGTTGAATAGATAGACCATAAGAGACATTAATCCATTGGGCTATGGATTCATAAAAATATTTAATTGTTCATAAACTCTGCAAGGGTTTTCATAGGGCAAGCCAACTATGTCAAGTGGATCTCTTATATTATATGGCATATGAAATGAAAATAAGTTGTGAAGGCGACAAAAAAAAAGTTAGTTAAGAATCTTCTAGCTCTACTTCAACAAGAAAATCCTTCGAGGTAATTGTTTGAAGTGAACCAGAGGAAAAGGCATACCATAGACTTCTTTGGACAGACTGTAATAAGCAAACCTTTAAGAAAACAATCCAACAATGCTAGGATTACTTACAGATAAAGAAAAAATTTAAGATAACAGTGAGTGCAGCTAAAGAGTAAGCTAAACCTATATTCTTTAACCAAACACTCTAAAAACCTTCAAAGCAATAGTTTAAGACATACTAGAGGACAGGGCATACCATAGACTTCTCTGGGTGGACTCTACTAAGTATAATTCAAATAAGGGCCTTAAAACAATATTTCAAGCTACACCAAAGGACAAGGCATACCATAGACCTCTTTTGATTGACTCTATTAAATTATTTCCAAAACAACAAGCTAGGTGGAACCAGAGAGAAATTAAGAATTCTCCAATAAAACCTTGCAGAGGAAAACATTAAGATAAAGAATGCAAATAGAAATAGGGTGCCAAGAAAACATATCCTACTCTAAAGTTTTTGTTCTTTTATCAGACAAATAATGGAAAAAATGGAAAATAGAAGGAAAACACTGAAAAAGAAGGAAAACATCACCATTAACATAGCACAAGAATCTTGTGAACGTGCTTGTATTACTGATGTTCAAAATAGTTACATTACTCCAGTACAATAAATCTCTGCAACTCAGAGCTTTCTCAAATCCAGCCTAGCAATCCATCAACTAACTCAGCAACAACAATCAGTCAACTAACCAACCAACCAAAATTAAAAATGAATAACACATGCAATATTTATCTACAAAAGGAGGAGGTGGTCCCAAGCTAGGGTTTTAGATGTTATTTATTACAAAGTTAATTATTTTTTGACCTTGGAGACCATGCAAGGCCCAAGGCAAAATATCTAAGACATACTCACTGCAATTTTAACTCTTAGTTTAACTATTTGAGCTAACTTTTTGGAAATATTTGACTTTAAGGCTTTCTCAATAACTTTTTCAATAACTGATGGGTAGATGAGAAATATCTCTGACTGTCTTAATAACTGTTGATGTCTTTATTGAAGGAAAACATGTTGTAGGTGTCCAAATGTGTCCTTTGAAAAATTAATTGCTTTGATATGATCATTTGAATCTGCCTCTATGTTTATCTGCCTTTGTTTTATCCTTTAAGAACTGTTTGGGTATTAAAACTTGGATTTATCCTTTAACTATCTGCCTCACAATCTTTTCCTCTACTTTGTGGCTAATCTTTTTTATTTGTCCCTTAATCCTTGATTTAATATTTTTAATAATTTGTACTCATCTCTGTATTTTGTTTTTACTTTGATCTTCGTGTGCTTGCACCTTTAACTTTGTTTTAACCTTCTTAAACCCTTGGATTATCCTTAATCCCCTGATCTTCACGGTACTTTGACTATCTTTTCCCCTTTACTGCGTATTTGTCTGTGTTTAATGTGAAATGTGGAATTCTTCTGCTGCTAGAGGGTTTTGATAACACCAATGATCATGATTCATCCATCATTACATTTGATTTGGTGCCCCTGGTCTTTTCAACAAAATGAGATCTCTAGATCGTCACCCAGATCGCTCATTAAAATGATTTTGGACCTTTGAAATTCATTTCTCGCATTTCTGCTATGAAACCTACACAAAAAACAAAGTGTGAGTTTAAAACCTATGTAGGAGGGATTTTCTGCTTTTATTCAGGATTTTTCGGGCTTTTGGAGCATTTTACAGAGGTACGTGGTGGAGGATGGCTTCATCGCGAAGGCGGAAACCTTTGGGAAGTTTGAATGGAGGCGACAGTGTTAGATTTTGGCGCGAAGAGAAAAGGCAATTTCTGCAAGCGGGAAGGTGGTTTTGGCACGGAGGGAGGGGCGGTAATGGTTTTGTGAAATCAGGTGTGATTCCATACAAAAGGTGATGCATGGCGGTGGGATACCACCTATTTCGTGCGTTTGGAAAATGCTAACCCCGACACAAATAATGTTTCGATAAGGGATGTGGGCCGTTGGATCTCGGGGATGAGATAAACGATAGTAGGGGATTAAAGGGGATGGGAAAGTCAAAGGGAGTGGGGTCTGGGAAAACAGGTGGCAGGGTTTAAGTGGGCCGTAGGTTTTAATGACGAGCGGGGCCCGGCGGGTCAATAAAATAAGTGAAAGCACTTATTTATAAAGGTAAGGGAAGGGGTCATATGAGGATTTTAGCATAGGTGGAAGGGCTTGTATTAGAGAGTCGGGTTTATATTAGAACAGGGTTTTAAATATAAAACAGAAGGTCCCGATAGGTTAATTTTTTATTTAAAACAATGTAAAAGAGGATATTTTACATTGTTTTGATGAGATAAGGGAAAATGATTAAGGTGATGGGGTTATGAGGGTTTTATGGGAGAAAATTATTGAAAATGGGAGTTTTAGGATGGAGAGAAGGGTGATAATGAGGGAAGTAAGCCCAAAATGAATATTTTAAGAGCAACAAAGTGATTTTTAGAAGGCAAACTGAGAGATAGTGAAAGAAAAATGATTTAGAAGGATAATGAAGGCAAAGATATTTCTAAAGTTAGATGATAGCCAAAGAATGGTATCTTCAACTAATTATGGAAAATCAATATTCACCTAGTGAATCTATAAAATACAGGAGGATAACAGTGGCTCCAACTGGGGAGGGTAGCTCCTTTAGGAGGTGTCAAGAACCTCGGAGATCAAATCTCTGGAATTTGTAGACCAGTGCCTTGATTTTCCTTGGCAGATTCCTTTCTTCAATTTGCTGATTTTTTATTTTTCTTTTGAAGATGTGATCTTAAAGATCTGAAAAACATGATTTCTTCAACTCAAATTCTACCTACCCATCATACTTTTCCTATAATTTTTTCTTCATTTGCGCACATTTATATTGGTAAACCCTTGACATCATTTTTCTTTTGAAAACAAGAAACTATCTATTTCTACACTTATATCATCCAAAGGCTGAGATTAGACTGATGAGCTCTTTTATTCTCTACCTAATCTACTTATCTGTCAAGTTTAAACAGTTTGAAATATTTCCATTCTCTAATCTATTAACATGAAATTGAAAACATGAGCAAATCAAGATTAAGCAGTTTAATTTGTCATGAGTTGTGGCATTTTGGACAAGCTGCACACAGATTTTTATTTTGCACAAAGTAAAACTAAAAAACTTGAGGGATATAATTTGGAATTTGATGCATCCCTCTCTTTTTCCTTGGTTCAGATTTGAATTTTGGAACCAATATCTTTTCCTATCAATCTACTGATAAGCCAATTTTAAACAGTTTGGAAAATCTTCTTTTACTAACTTATTAGAAGAAATTTAAAATTTGTTCAATCATGATTAGGCTGTATGATTGAGAAAGGCTTATTTTCTCAAAAAGTAGTGGCATTTAGACTTGCACATTTTCAGAAACATTCTTTTTTGGTATGGGGCTTTACCATTTCTTTTTATTGTCCCTCTTTTCTTCTTTTCTTTGTTTTTATGTGTTTATTTTTCTAGTCTTTTATCCAAGAAGTGTTATATACAACGAATGAAGCTTTAAACTGAGATTTTTCAACTGAAGTAATGCTTAAGCATCTTGCCATTGACGGGACCTCCAAATAATTATGTTCCATCCATTTCTTGTAGAAAAAATGCATTGTTACCTCTAGCAGAATGGATGATATATGGATCTTTCCATAGATTGTCAAATTTTCCATGCTTGCCTTTGTGCCACTTCAACACTTTGTCACCAATGTTGAAATCTTTTTCCTCGGTCCTCTTATCAAACATCCTTTTGATGTTTTCCTTCACGTGTTGTGTTCTATTATACACTTCTTCTTTGGTTTGATGCAGCTAGACAACCTGGTTTATTCTTCTTTGCATATCATTTCCTTTAGACTGTGCTTCTTGGATGAATTTCATCACTGGCACCCCCAAAATTGTTGGAAAAATTGCATCTGCTCCATACACTAGCTGATAGGGAGACATTCCAATTGATTTTTTATTTGTTAATCTGTATGCCCATAGTGCATGTACTAGTTTTTCGTGCCATGATTTCTTGTTATCTTACAGTAAATTTTTGATGATGTTCACCAAACTGTTGTTTGAGGATTCAACCAACCCAATACCTTGAGGGTAATAAGTCGTTGAATGTCCCAATGTAATATGATATTTTTGGCATAATTCCACCATTTTCTTGGATCTAAAAGCAGCAACATTGTTAGTGATAGTATTTCTAGGACAACTAAATCTAGACAAAATGTGGTTTTCAAGGAATTTGATGATTACTGAGTCTGTGGCAGTCCTAGAAGGAATGACCTCTATCCATTTTGTAAAGTAGTTAGTTGTAGTGAGGATCCATTTGTGTTTGGTAGAGGAGGCAGGATGGATTTCTCCAATAAAATCAACGCCCCATTGTTTTTTTTTTCTAAATAAGCTTAATCTATTAATCAACAGAAACACGAATATTTACATCAGGAGTTAACCAGGACTAGGCCTGAGGTCGAGGCCTGTTGAGCAAAATTCATAGTTGAGCACTGCCCTCTGAGAGGGAAACCAGTGCATAAGGTGTTCCAGCAGAAAAACCCACGCAGGGGCAGCGTCTATTTCTAGAAAAAAGCCTATGAAACTTTGACCAAAACCAGAAAGACATACATAAACATTTTGCATAAAGAAGACAGTGCCATAGCAAAAAACCAGGAATAGTGGAGGCGCTACTCGTCCGGTTCCTCTTCCACAACCCTGCACCAAAACTCATCTGGTTCACCATCAGTATTATACAGGTTCTCTGTGGAGTGAATGACCTTTTCAGCAGCTGGGGTGCGTTGTCCATCGCCCGGATGAGGCTGGTGCTGAGCATTTGCAGTGTCAGGGTCTTGAGTAGCAATTTGCTGCTCATCCTGCTTCAGCTCAATATCAATATTCATTTCATTGCCATGACTAGAATCTTCCACGGTTATTTCCATGTCCTTCTCATGCACATCTTCAGCATTCTGCCTTATGTCATTCATATCCGCAAATTGTCCAGCCCGCCTTCCTGAAGTGGGAGCCTCATCTTGAGGGGACTCACGGAAAACTATGGTGACCGAGGCGGTAATGCGAGGGCAATTAAGCGCACTTAGGAAAGAGAAGTGCCTTGTTTGAGAATGGGCAGGAGCGTACTGGGGAGTGGGATCCCATTGCTCAGTCCGAAGGATTCGACCATGTGCAGCTTGTGAAGTTCTTGCAGAGGCATGAGAGTCCGCAGTAGAGGTGCTGGAGGACGGGGAGGAGCGCCTAATGAATCTCCGGGAAGAGCCTCGTCTGCATCTCATCCTGTGCCAGAGACGAGGCATTCTTTCATTCGAAGCTGGAGAATTGGAAGAGTGCTATAACCCAAGAGAGACGTTGGCCAATTGTGAGAGAGGAGGCGGGGCAGAAGCTCTGGACAACTGCGCAAACCAATTCCCTGACTCTCGCATGCAATTCCCTGCAATAGAAATATGAAGATTGTCGCCGAGCTCTATGCAACCATGAAGCCTGGTTCTCTTGCCGGTGACTGTGCGTTCGAAGGAGAGCCGCACAGTGGGCGAGCAATACACCGTAATAGCCCTGGGGAAGCTACTTCTGGGTTGCTCGTTCGCCATCCCGTTAACTATAACCCCAAATCTGCTGCCAACCATCGGCATTAACCTCTCCATTAATGGAGTAATCACCATGTCCTATTTAACCTGCGTGGAGATATCTCGAACTTCGCTTATGGAATTGTGAACCGCGCCAGGCTTTAATTGCCTTAAATGCTTCATGCTCGAGTTCATGTGCCGTCGGACACTTGCAGGTCCTCGTGGCCAACGTCTCGCCGGAGTGCTGTCTGTCCGACGCATTCCTTTTACCATTTTAACCACCCGCATCCGGTTAATCAACGCCCCATTGTTGAAAAGGAGCTTCAACAGAAATTGGATGCAAAGGTAATGGCAGTAGTTTTGTTTTGCCTTCAAATATTTGGCATTTATGATAGGAAATTACCATTTCATGGATGTCTTGAAAGAGGGTGGGCCAATAGTAACCAGCTTTAAGGATTTTATTGACAATAGTTTTCTAATAGAGGTGGCCTCCACATTCTCCTTCATGAAACTTGTGCTTGATCTTATTTGCATCATCCTCAGGCAAACATTTAAGCAATATACCACTAGCATTTTTCCAATATAAGACTTTATCTAAAATGCAAAAGTTTACAACCTTTAACTTTAAGAATCTAGACTTTTTTTTTGGACAAAATAGGAGGAACGTTTAGATTTAAAAGCACATACAATATATCACCATACCAAGATGAATTTAGAAATGTTTCTTCAATAAGTGGAGTTGCCAACTCCTCCTGTTCCTCTAATGCATCAATCATGTTTATGTCCAGTGCTTGAAAGTTTTTTTCAGCCATGAGTTTAGCTAGTCCTTGTCCTTTGATCAATTTAGTGGGTTTGATTTCTAAATCATACTCTAATATAACAACAATCCACTTACCTCTTTTGTGATCAGGATCTTTTGTTAAGATGTCTTTACCACTATGTGAGGCACAAATGCAATGATGTGTGAGTGTAGAATGTAAACTCTGAAATCTTTCAATGCCTTGATTAAGGCGAAAGCTTGTTTCTCCATTATGTTGTATTTCAGAGGTGCATCTCTTAATTCCTTGCTAAAAAATGAAATAGGTTGTTCGTGTCCTTTTATATTTTTCTGCAATAGGACAGTAGCAACTGTATGCTCTAATGCAAAGGAGAATATGAAGAAATATTTTGTAAAGTTAGAGCTAATTAGAACCGATGTTTGGGTAAGTGATTGTTTTACCATTTCAAAGGATTTCTTTGCTTCTATGGTCCATTTGACTACTATTTCTCTTTTCAACATGTTTGTAATGTTTCTTAGGAGTTCTACAAGGTTTGGTATGAACCTTCTTAAGAAATTTATCTTCCCAATGAAAGATTGCAGTTCTTTGATATTCCTAGGATGATTGATTTGCAATATTCCTTCAATCCTTTTTGGGTCAATCTTGATCCCTTCTTCAGATATGATATGGCCTAAAAGTTTTCCTTCTTAAAGTATAAACAAAGTTATCTTGGGATTTAAAGACAAACCATATGTTCTAAACTTTTCAAAGACTTTTCTTAAGTTATCTAGGTGTTCTTCATCTGTTTTTTAGTAGACTGTGATGTCATCAAGATATATCACAATGAAGTAAGCTATCTCTTCTGAGAAAGCAATTTCGATGGCTCTTTGGAAGGTGGTACCAGCATTTATTAGTCCAAATGGCATTTGAACATACATGAAGGTGCCCCATGGTGTACTGAAAGTTGTCTTGTGTTGATCATATGGGTGTACTAGCACCTGATTGTATCCTGAAAAGCCATCTAGCAAAGAAATTCTTTTAGAAACTACTGCCCTTTATAAGATGTGATCCATTTTTGGTAAAGGGTACTTGTCCTTTAAGGAGGCTTTGTTTAAAGTTCTGAAGTCTATGCATAGCCTAATTTCTCTTTTTTTCTTCCTCACTGATACAAGATCTGAAACCCATTCTGAGTATCTCAGTGGGGCTATTATTCCAGCATCATACATTTTCTTGATTTATTTCTCAAGCAGGGGTAGTTGCACAAGGTTTATTCTGTGCAATTTATGTTTAAAGGGATTCTAGTTTTCTTTGAGAGGGATCTTATGCTAGATTATCTCAGTGTCATATGAATTTAAATATTCATAACTCCAAGAAAAAACATCACTAAATTCTCTAAAAAGCTTAAGATATTTATGTTTTATGTGAGTTGGTAGTGTTTTAGTCAATTTTATCATTCTGGGTTCTTGTACACTGCCTATATTGCATTCTTCTATTTCAGCTTCAGTGGGTTCCATCTTTGGCTTCCTAGCAACATCATTAAAGTCAAACAGTTCCTCTAGAGGAACCAGTCCCTTTGGAAAATTATCATTATTGGACTGCAACACTTCAAAGTCTTCTTTTTCTAAATTAGTGCACATCTTAGTTTTATGTGTGTGTTATTTTGTTAATAGATTTATATCATCAGTATCAGGAGGTTCTTCTTTGTAAGTATGTTCCTTAGTAGGGAATTCTTCTTCATACTCTAAGTCTGAACTTCACACTTCAAACTCATTTCTGGACTGCAGGAAATCCTCTACCTATTTATCTCCTTCAAAATCTTGCCAGTATTTTATGTTGTCATGGACTGTTGGTCTATATTTGACTTGGATTTTGTATTGTTTGTTTTGATCAAGTTTTTGACATGTACTGGCTGCAAATGCTAGACCATTGGCAAGGATGTTTTGATTCCTAGGGACAAAGGTGAGATCATATTCTATGAATGATTTCAAGGGGTCAATGGCATCATCTCTATATGCTTTTAATCTAGGATGCTTAGCCGTGTATTCTCATTTAATCTACCTAGTGACTAGCTCAAAATCTCCATGGACAGTTATCACTTTGGCTCCTAGTTTCTTTAGTAATTGTAGCCCTAGGAGGAGTGCGTCATATTCATCTATGTTATTTATGCATTGAAAGCTTAGCTTTTATGAGTGACCTTCTGCATGATTGTTCTCTATGTTATGCACCCATATACCTTCTCCTAATCCATTCTTGCCACAAGAACCATCAAAACTCATACTCCAAAGAGGTTCAATTTCAGATTTATCATTATGTTGGTCATTGTGGCTGCCACTATGTTTGTAATTGTTTTGTTCTTTGTGGTCTTCACTATGTTTGCTATTATATTCTGTTTGGGCCACTTGTTTTAATTTTTCTTCCTCCCTTTTCTCTTCTTGTTCAACTATTTGCTCATTTTTTGTCACTTTTTCATTAACATTTTCATCATTGTAATGGATAAATGAGTCAAGGTCAGTGTGGATGGAATAAAGAGGGGATTTATCTAGCTTTTATTGACTTCTAACCATGTATTTCATGTGAGTTTCCCTATACAATCTCCTTGGTTGGCAAAAAACAGGGATGGTAGCATAGGTCATGTCCATTTGGAGGGTACCTTGGAGTTTAGCTCCCCATGATCTTGAAAGGAGCATGTCATATTTAGGAGGAATATCACCCACTAGAATATCCATTACTAGGCTCTTGGCTAGTATTTTTGCTAGGTTGACACATAGATCTTTGATTAGGCCTAGACATTTAACCCTACTGGAATCAAAAGAGTATAAATCTTTGTATGGTCTAGTTATCTCAAGGCCTAGTCTTTCGATCACTACCTTTGGCATAAGGTTGTATGGAGCTCCAGTGTCTAACATAGCATTATGGAGAATTTTATCATGGATTTTTAAACTGACATAAAGTGGAGGAACACCTCCCTCTTGGAATTTTCCTTCTACTTCTGGTCCAAACAGAAGTTCAGGGTTTTCATCATTTAAATTAATAGAATCAGCATTTTCTCCTATGTTTAAAGCTTTCAAAAGTTGATATCTATATACATCTTGAGTGACGAATTCAGTAAGAGGAATCGAGATTTTAATCTTGGAAATTTCATTTTCTATACTGAAAGGTGTCTGAGTTTTTGAAATGTTTAAATCATCTTTTTCAGACACTATTTTCACAGCAATTTTAGCTTGCTATTTTTTATTACGAAACTCAGTTAAAACAGTTTTATCAGGGGCACTAGCTTTGTTGCTAGTGCTGATTTCGTCACCACTTTGTTTGGGAATTTGTTGACTATTTTTTCTTTTATTTTTATCAGAACTTTCAGCCACTGTGTTTGTATTTTCTGTTGTCTTTTTAGGAATGTTTTTAGGGGTCTTCCTAGCAAAAATTTCAGAGGTCTTTCTTTTGGGAGTGTCTTGGTTTTTCTTACTCCTGAGGTCATATTGTCTATGTACTTCCATGATGGAAATTTCAAAGCCTTGTTTATAGTCTTCAGATTCTAGGCTTTCTTCCTCATATTGAGTTTGGGAAAACATGCCTTGTTCTTCCTCAGTGAGGAAAAAAGTATCCTCATTGTTTACTACCATTAAATTTATGTGATTTTCCTTTGTTTCATAAATTACCCCCTCATCCTCATCAACATATTTTTCTTGGAAAGGAGGTATGGTTTTTTGATTAGGACCTCTTTGTCTTATTTGAGGGGGGTTTCTCCTAAAGTTTTGGTTTTGGTTATGCTTTTGATTTCTGTTTTGAGGAGCTATTTGGTTTTCTCTAGGATAAGCTCTCTCATTTACATTCATCATCTCCATCATCCTCTCCATGGTTTTGACTAAGTTATCAATATTTGTATCAGATGTGGAGGGTACTTCTTCTTCCCTATCTGTGACTCTTTTTTCATTTTTTATTCTAGCTCCCTTAGCAATCAAATTGGCTTCTACAATTACTACTCCCCTTTGCATGTCTTCTAATGTGAGGGGTTCTCTTTCTCTTAATTGATAAGCCATCTCTAGGTCAAAACCATCAGGGAATTTCACTAGAGCTAGACCTTGTGGGGGTTTCATGTGTATAGGTAGGGTGTTATATACACTATTGAATCTAGTGCATTATTCTTGGACACCCTCTCCAATGTTTCTCTTAATGTTTTCATACTCTAACAAGATTTGGAGAGGGTTTTTCTTGACTTCCCACTTGTTTAAGAATAATTGAAGAAAAATAGGGACGTCATTAATATTATTAGGCGTTAAGACTTTAAACCATTTTCTTACCTCTCCCCCTAAGCTTTGAGCAAAAATTCTAAGTTTAACAGTTTCATCAACTATTTCTTGTCTTTCAAAGTAGTCATTCATTCTGTCCACATGTTGTTGAGTTGTAGTAGAGCTAGTTGCATCATATAAGGGGATATTGGACTAATATTCTTGTGGTAGAACAAAGAAAGGTTGTGGTAGCACTAGTGGAGCATACCACGTTGCCATGATCTATGGTTGGGGAAATAAAGGAGGATTAGCAAGTGGAGGATTGCCAAAAGGAGGTACAGGGTTAAATGGAGGAAGGTGAATAGTGGGGGATGGAGTTAGCACAACATAATTCTCCTTTAAGGTGGATGGGTGTAAAACTATCTGGGTTATATAACTCTGAGATCTAGTCCTAGACAAGCTTTGTTCTAGGGGTGAGTCAGATAGGATATTATGCAAGTCTTTAAGGTTTTTAGGTAGGTAACTTGCTTTGTGGATTGGTATGCTAACAATTGGATTTTTGGATCTAAGATTCTTTCTAAGGATGCTTTCATGATTTTCAACTATTGCAGGAGGATTTGCATCTTGATGGGATCTGGTTCAGATTTTTCTAGAAGCCAGAACATGGACCCAAAAATGAAGAAAGGTTTTAAATATATAATAGTCTTAAAGGACCAACCAAACTGTATAATAAATACTTAATCCACAAAATATTATTGACTGGGTTATTTTGATGTTTAATGATAAATTAAGTTTCACAGTGGATTCTATGGAAAACTAGTGGAGTCAGCAGGCCTACTGAAAACTAGTGGAGTCACCAGGTGGAGGATTTTTATTTGTTTTATGGCTGGTTGTTGTTCACCATCAGCAACCAGGTACCATTCTAGGCTAACACTTGATTCATCTAAGTTAAAAGGAGGTTTTATTAGTTTTTGAGGTTTTTATGAAGATGTTTATTACTCAGTATTCCCCAATATCGTTTCCACTATGTTGGCTCCCCGTGATTTGCAATATTGGAAAGAACAAACTATGCAGGGAACCACATCAGAACCACTTTGGAATCCTAGGACCTAGCCTTCTTGGACTCAGAGAGGGATATCTCTCTATATGTGTTTGTAAATGATATGTCTTTATGCTTTTGTTTTATGATATTAGGCTAGTTATGAAGTTCTAAGGACTTGTTTGTTTTGATTGACTGATTGATAGGTTGATAGATCAAATGGTGTGATTAATTAAGGGAGTGTTTCAGTTGAATAGATAGACCATAAGAAACATTAATCCATTGGGCTATGGAGTCATAAAAGGATTTAATTGTTCATCAACTCTGTAGGGGTGGGCAACCTAACTATATCAAGTGGATCTCTTAGATTAGATGGCATATGAAATGACAATAAGTTGTGAAGGCAGCAAAACTAAAAGTCAGTTAAGAATATTCTAGCTCTACTTCAACAAGAAAATCCTTTGAGGTAACTGTTTGAGGTGAACCAAAGGAAAGGGCACACCATAGACTTCTTTGGCCAGACTATAATAAGAAAACCGTTAAGATAAAAATCTAGCAATCCTAGGATTACTTTTAGATAAAGAAAACATTTAATATAATAGTGAGTGCAGCTAAAGAGCAAGATAAAACTATATTCTTTAACCAAACACTCTAAATACCTTCAAAGCAATAGTTTAAGACATACAAGAGGACATGGCATACCACAAACTTCCCTAGGTGGACTCTACTAAGTATAATTCGAAGAAAGGCCTTAAAAACAATATTTCAATCTACACCAAAGGACAGGGCATACCATAGACTTATTTGGCTTGACTCTATTAAATTATTTCGAAAACAAAAAGCTAGGTGGAACCAAAGAGAAATTGAGAATTCTCCAATCAGATCTTGCAGAGGAAAAGATTAAGATAAAGAATGTAGATAGAAATAGGGTGCCAAGACAACATATCCTACTCTAAATTTTATGTTCTTTTTTCAAAGAAATAATGGACAGAATGGAAAACAAAAGGAAAAAAATGACAAATAAGGAAAACTTCACCATTAACATAGCATAAGAAACCTGTGAATGTGCTTGTATTACTGATGTTCAAAACACTTACATTACTCTAGTACAATAGATCTTTGCAACTCAGAGCTTTCTCAAATCCAACCTAACAATCCATCAACTAGCTCAGCAACAACGATTAGTCAACTAACCAAACAACCAACACTAAAAATGAATAACACATACAATATTTATCTACAAAATCAGGAGGTGGTCCTAAGCTAGGGTTTCATATGTTATTTATTACAGAGTTAATGATTTTTTGAC
Organism: Pinus albicaulis; assembly: GCA_034641835.2. Classification (NCBI taxonomy): domain Eukaryota; kingdom Viridiplantae; phylum Streptophyta; class Pinopsida; order Pinales; family Pinaceae; genus Pinus; species Pinus albicaulis. The sequence continues at coordinate 1,532,180,037 of CM076580.1, read as the reverse complement.
CTTGGAGACCATGCAAGGCCCAAGGAAAAATATGTAAGACATACGCACTGCAATATTAACTCCTAACTTAACTGTTTGAGCTAAATTTTTGGAAATATTTTACTTTAAGGCTTTCTCAATAATGCTTTCAATAACTTTTGGGTATATGAGAAATATCTCTGACTGTCTTAATAACTTCTGATTTCTTTATTGAAATAAAACATGTTGTAGGTGTCCAAATGTGCCCTTTGAAGAAGTAATTTATTTGATCTAATCATTCAAATATGCCTCTGTGTTTATATACCTTTGTTTTATCCTTTAAGCACTATTTGGGTATTAAAAATTGGATTTATCCCTTAACTGTCTGCCTCACTATATTTTCCACTATTTTTTTGCTAATCTTTTTTATTTGTCCCTTAATCCTTGATTTAATATTTTCAATCCTTTGTAGTCATCTCTGTATTTTGTTTTGACTTTGATCTTCCTATGCTTGCACCTTTAAATTTGTTTTAACCTTCTTAAACCCTTGGATTATCCTTAATCCCCTGATCCTCATGGTCCTTTGACTGCCTTTTCCCCTTTACTGCGTCTATGTCTGTGTTTACTGTGAAGTGTGGCATTCTTCTGCTGCTCGAGGGTTTTGATAACAATAATGATCATGATTCATCGATGATTACAATTGATTTGGTGTCCCTGGTATTTTCAACAAAACGAGATCTCTGGATCGTCACTCAGATCACTCATTAAAATGATTTTGGACCTTTGAAATGCCTATCTCACATTTTTGCTATGAAACCTGCACAAAAAAAAAAACTGAGAGTTTAAAGCCTACATGAGAGGGATTTTATGCATTTATTCAGGGGTTTTTAGGCTTTTGTAGCAGTTTACAGAGGTTCATGGTGGAGGAGGGCTTCATCGCGAAGGCGGAAACCTTTGGGAAGTTTGAATGGAGGCGGCGTTATCAGATTTTATCGTGAAAATAAAATGTGGTTTCCGCGAGTAGGAAGGTGTTTTTCTCACGGAGGGAGGGGCGGTAATGGTTTCAGGGAATCGAGTGCGATTCCATACAGAAGGTGATGCGTGGTGGTGGGATACTGCCTATTTCGCGCATTTGAAAAATGATAACCCCGGCAAAAATAATTTTGCGATAAGGGTTTCGGGCCATTGGATCTTGAGGGATGAGATCAATGATGGTAGTGGATCAGAGGGGACGGGTAAGTCACAGGGAGTGGGGTCCAGGAGAACATGTGGCGGGGTTTAAATGGGGCACGGGTTTTAATGAAGAGCGTGGCTTGATGGGTCGATAAAAAAAGTGAAAGTGCTTATTTATAAAGGTAAGGGAAGGGGTCATATGAGTATTTTAGCATAGGAAGGAGGGCTTAAAACCTTAGAGAGTCAGGTTTATATTAGAACAGGGTTTTAAATATAAAATAGGTGGTCCCGATAGGTTAATTGTTTAATGAAAACAATGTAAAAGAGGATCTTTTACATTGTTTCGATGAGATAAGTGAAAAGGATTTAGGTGATGGGGTTTACGGGAGTTTTGTGGGAGAAAATGAGTGAAAATGGGAGTTTTAGGATGGAGAGAAGGATGATAATGAGGGAAGTAAGCCCAAAATGAAACTTTTAAGAGTAGCAAAGTGATTTTTAGAAGGCAAACTGAGAGATAGTGAAAGAAAATTGATTTAGAAGGATAATGAAGGCAATGAGATCTCTAAATATAGCTAATAGGAAAAGAATGCTATCTTTAGCTGATTGTAGAAAATCAATAATCACATAGTGAATCTGTAAAATAGAGGAGGATAACAACTTCTTATTTTCCTTCAACACCTTCTTAATAATCCTCACAATGCTCTTGTTCGAAGATTCAACAAGACCATTACCTTGTGGATAATATGCAGTAGAATGCCTAAGTGTAATGTGATATACATGAAAAAAATTGAACGGATTCTTAGATTTGAATGCTTGTGCATTATCAGTGATGATCTTCATAGGGCAGCCAAACCTAGACAATATATTATTTTCCAAAAAAGAAATGATAACTGAATCATTTTCTTGAATAGTTGGGATTTCTTCAATCCACTTGGTGAAATAATCAGTTGCTATTGGAATCCAGTGATACTGACCTGAAGATGATGGATGAATCTCACCAATAAAATCTAGCCCCCGCTGCTAAAATGGCACCTCAACATAGATAGGCATCAAAGGTAAAGGAACAAGCTTCTTCTTACCATCAAAAATTTGGCATTCATGGCAGGCATCAATATTTTTGTAGACATATTTAAACATATTAGGTCAATAATACCCTGCTCTAAGAATCTTATTTGTTGTAGCCTTCCAATAGTGATGACCTCCACAATCTTCTTTGTGAAACTCTTCAATCACTTTTTCAATTTCCTCTTCTAGCAAACAATTCAAGAGATTACCACCAGTGTCTTTCCAATACAAATTTTTATCAATGATGTAGTCCCTCAAAGACTTTAGCTTCACAAATTTTGCCTTGGACTTTGTCAACTTAGCAGGTGCTCTATGATAATGTAAGACAGAAACAATGTCTTTGTACCAATCTGAAACAATGTACTTTTCCTCAATGGGAATCAGCTCTTCATCTTCATCTGATAATTCTAAAATTTATGTAATTAAGTTCATGTCATTACAGTCAAAGTTTGACTATGCCATCAGCTTTGCTAGGCCTTGACTTTTGACCAATTTTGTGGGCTTAATTTCTATATCATATTCCAGCAAGTTAGCAATCCATTTCCCTCTCTTACAATCAGGATTAGCTTGAGTTAGAATGCCTTTCCCAACAACATTAGGAACAAAAGCTATAACATGAGAATGCATAATGTAAATTCTGAAATTTTTGATGGAATTGACCAAGGGATAAGCTTTCTTCTCTAATATGTTGTACTTCAGCTATGAGTTAGCTAATGTCCTTCTAAAAAATGAAATGGGTTTCTCAGAACCTAGCTGTCCTTTCTGCAACAAAACTCCAGCAATTGTATTTTCTGATGCGAATGTAAAAACTAGAAATTATTTTGAAAAATTCGAGATGATCAACATTGGTGCTTGAGTGAGTGCCTTATTAATATCCTCAAATTATTGTTTTTCTTCTGTTTTCCACTTCATGTCAGCTCCTTTCTTCAGCATATTTGTTATGTCTTTTACAATCTCAACAAAATTAGGAATAAACCTCCTCACAAACTTTACCTTTGCAAGGAAAGACTAAATTTCTTTTCTTCTTCTAGGTAGATCCACTTTCTGAATTGTATTGAACATGTTTGGATCAATATTAATCTCATATGTAGAAATAATATGCCCAAATAACTTCCCTAAAGTTAGTGCAAAAATGATTTTAGTGGGATTGAGAGAAATGCCAAGCCTTCTACACTTCAACAGAATTTTTTCTAGGTGCTTCAAGTGATCTTCTTCTCTCCTTGGGAAGATTGTTATGTCATCCAAGTAGACAACCACCATCTTGTCATTCTCCTCAGAAAAGGCAATGTCCATTTCTCTTGAAAGGTAGCCCCTGCATTCATCAGACCAAAAGGAATTTTGGCATACATGAATATACCCCATGGTATGGTAAAGGTTGTTTTATCCTGATCTTCTCTATGGAAAAGTATCTGATTGTACCCTGAAAAACCTTCAAGCATAGACATCCTTTGTGAACCAACAATGTTTTACAAAATTTGGTCCATCTTTGGGAGAGGGTAGTTGTCCTTCAAAGAGGCTTTGTTTAAGTTTCTCAAGTCAATGCAGATTCTAATTTCTCCACTCTTTTTTTTTTACTGGAACCAAGTTTCCAAGCCACTTTGAGAATATGATTCGAACGATGATTTTGGCATCAAAGAGTTCATTGATTTCCTTCTCAATCAAAGGAATGAGAAGTGGATTAATCCTCCTTAGATTTTGCTTGAAAGGCTTTTCATTTTCTTTAATGGGAATGGTATGTTGAATGATAATATGATCATACTTCTTTAAATCAACATAAATCCAAGAAAAAACATCTATGAACCTTTTCATCATCTCAATATATTTTTGTTTCATGTCAACTAAAAGAAAATTTGAAAGCTTAATCATTTTTGGCATTGCTACTATACCAAGGTTACAACTCTATACCTCTTCATCATCAACTTGTATCCTATGAGACTTGAACACATCATTCTGATAAAAAATATTCTCAAGGGTTATGAGACCTTTGGGTATAGAGTTATTCTCCAGCTGTAACACTTTAGAATTTCCCTTTGATTCAACAAGCATGTTTTTTTGATCTACTTGTGTACTTTCAAACTCTTCTTTCAATTCTAAAAAGTTTTTTACTTGCTGGTCATCCTCAAAAACTTTCCAATGGATAATGTTATTAGGGATAGTAGGTCTATGGAAAAATTCAATCTCATATATTTTAGTGGAATGTGCAAGGATGATAAATAGACTTGCAAAGACAGATAGGGAGTCAGCTACTAAGTTTTGGTCCCCGATCAAATTCCTGTATTCCCTCATTCTCACATATTTAGTTTGATACACACCCTCCACTTTCTTAATAACTAATTCAGAATCTCCACAGATAGAAATATCTTGAGAAACCATTCTTTTCAAAATTTCTAAGCCCAAAAATAAAGATTCATACTCAGCCATGTTATTTGTGCAATCAAAATTCAGTTTTTAAGAAAGGAATTTACTTTCATCCTCTGGAGTTGTGATCCAAATTCTTGTTCCTGCCCCCTCTCTTCTTGTTGATCCATCAAAGTGTAACAACTACCAACCTTCCGCCTTCTCCTCAATGATTTTTTGATTTTCTTTTTGTTGAATTACACTTTTTTGATTTTCTACTTTCTTTTCATCCTTTGCTTCATCAGTCAATTCATTGAAAATAATAGCAGATCCAAGTTCAGTGTAATATCCCTGTTGTGGCCAGCAACAACCCCCCTTCTTATTTAGTATTAGTGTTAATACTAAATAAGTTGGGACCCTTAGTCAGAAAAAATCCAAAAAATCAATTAGTGCTTGTTTTCTTTTTTTCAATAAAACTTACTATCACAAACTTAGGAGAAAATTCCTTGAAAAATCTGAAAAACATAATTTTTATGATAGCTTAGAATAAAATCATTCTTTGAGGAATATCGTGTCACAAAAAGGTAATGAAGGCCTCTTTATAAACGGAACACAAAAAATATTGAGATCGCGATGCGAAATTACATTCATCGCATTGCATGCTTAGAATGTCATATCTTATGCTGAAAACCACAAATCACCAATGTGCGATAACATATATCGCAAATCGCGTCTCGCAGGAAAATGTATTAACGGATGTTTTTCATCTATTATGTCTTGTGATCTTGCGATATTGCGATATAGTGATTTCGCGATGTTACGATATTGTGCTATTGTGATTCTACGAGACTGCGATCTGCGATATTTCCATTTTGCGATATTGCGAAGAAAATCGTAGATCGCCTTATCGCAGATCTTTAAAGGCTCATTACACGAAGAAATATTTTTATAAATCGATACCTCGTTATGCGATTTAATGTTAAATTAATGAATTGGTTGTCATTCACTAATGAGAAATGGTTTTGTTCTGATCAAAGGGTTATTTCACGTAAGGTGATATATTTTATACGTCTTCAGCATTTAAAACTTTCCCGTCACCTTTTTCATATCATTATTCTTACTTAATTCGTAAACTGTAGGAGTGAAGAAAAGAGAACTATACAAAGTAGAATTCAGAATATTATGGGAAAGAAAGACAAAGCTCTAAGTTCTGAAGATAAAGAAATGACGTCCTTGTACACAGACACCGCCTGCAACAAAGACAATGGTATCACTACTTGGGAGGGAATGTATAATCTATTTGAAGAAGAGAACCCCAGCGTAATGGAGGTTACGGCTACTGCAGGCTCACATGGGTCTTCTGAAGCATATCTTACAGAGCTAGCTTGTTCATTCTTGCACCGAGTAGCAACGAGACCTAGAATTATTTCATACACAGACATGATTAAATGGGTGCTAGATAGCACTGATATTACGAATAGACAGTTTAAGACTCAGGGTCAAGAGCTCATTGGCTCATTTACTCCACAAGATTTGAAGCTTATGTATCATTTTACGAAGCCACAGGAAACTTATAACAAATAGTTCATGGAGAAGTTGGCCAAAGAAAATGAAAACTTGGCAGAATGCACCAAGGACTGGTCCAAGAGAGACGAACCACTGAAGAAAGATAAACACGGTATGTATAGTACTATTTCTCTCACTTCTCCATATTGTTTTGCTGCTGCTATGCTCTATTAGCTTTTTGGAAAGCCAAAAATTAATAATTTTTCACCTAAATGGCTTCCGTTATTAAATGCTGCTGTTAATGCTACTATCGTGGATTGGGCTAAAATATTATCTAACAACTTAGCCACGGCTATTTTGAATTACCAGTCTAAACAGACTGTCTCTCAGAGGATTTATCCTCCTTTTTATTTATCTTCTTATGTGATGGATTCAATCTGTTATGTTTCTAAGTTTCTGTTAATGGGTTGGAAATGGACAACTCAAGATCCCCTACCCATTCATGTTTATCACAAAGAATTGTGGGATTCAGAGTTCATTCCCTATTTTTACAAGATTTTCCATGGCATCATGTTGCCTCTGCATAGAATATTGTATGATAAAGATGCTCCAAGGTTTTCTCCTGAAGTAGAGGTAGACATCTTTCCTGTTGCGAGATGGTTTGGAGAAGAATTTTTTACATATGTTAGGGTTTTTGGAAGTTTTGCTTCCCCTCACGTTTTACCATTGTATGTTCCTGATAAACTCATCGCCTGAGAAATTTCTTATCAAACCTACGGAGAAGGAGGTTTGACTAAAGATTTGAAGGATAAAAAGAAGGCCATCTGGCCACAATTTCCTATGGCCTATGGGGCCTTTTCATTATTTGATGTTGGTCATGCATTTAAAGAAGTAAACAACATTACATGTTTACATTTGTTCAAGTTTCCAAGAAGATCATTTGACCCCTATGATATTATTAAAAATTTCACTACTGCAGTAAAGGTAAGAGTATTTTCTAAAGAAGATGATATTTTTGATGACATATTCCAAGAAAAAGGCACATTTAAAGATATTATACATTCGTCTCAAATACGATTTCCTCTGGCAGAGTTTCAAGAATTCAAAATGTACAGAGAAATGAGGTTAACTACTATCCCTTTGGATAAATTGCGCTTGGAACCCGTAAGGGAACCAACTCCTAGTATCAGTCTCAGTAGAAGTTCAGATACAAACAGGTCTAAGTCAAAGTTTGGAAGAGAAACCTTTGAACACTCAAAAAGTGAAGGGTTAGTAAGGGATACTGCCCAGTCTAAAGAGCTCTCACAACAACAGATTTCAACCTCTCCAAAGTTAAATCTTCCCCCTCTCGTTGTAAAGCAGTCATCAGTTATAACTCAATTAGATAAGGAATGGGAAACATTCAATGATTTGATTAATATTGAAGCACAAAACACATAGACACTTGTGAGCAATGTACAGACAACAATAAATATAGTCACAGGAGTAACTACCAATGTCTCAGAAACAGAACATATTCCCATAACCCCATCCTTTGAACTCATGCTCAAGATAGAGGAAATTCCTCTTCTTTATGTGTTCTATAGTCCACAACACAAGGCAGTGGTAAGAAGACAAAGGAAGAAAAGGAAATTAGAAAATGTGCTCTCTCATGATACAGAACACCTAGATGTTCTATGGCAAGATCCTACTACTGATCCAACTGAAAACCTCACTAAATTATCTTAGATCACAGGAGCAATTATTGAATGAGAAAGAAGAACATGCACAAGTCTTGCAACAACAACTGCAACAAGCCAATGCTAACAGTGAAGCTCAGAAACAACTTGAAAAATTAAAGTTAGATTTTCAACAAATGCAGATCAAATATCATAACAGTTTGGCTAAAAAAGAGAAACAGCTACAAGTTATGCAAGAGGTGCACAAAGACGACCCCAAGCTCACAGAATTTATCACAGAGTCTATTTACTTAAATGAACAACTACTACAACAACAAGAAATGTTATGCAAAAGAATATCAGAATGGAACTCTTATTGTGAAGAAAGTGATAAAATCACTAATCATGTCGTAGAATTACGACATGATTATGATTTAAATGATAAAAGAGTTACTGACTATTTGGCTTGGAAAAATACAAAGGAGTGGAAAAGAGCAGATGCACCTATAATCAATGAAAATCACAAAGAAATACTTTTTAATAATTGGGATGCATAGATCAGGAAGGCAGATCAAGCGGCAGAAGAAGCAGCCACAACAGCCAGCAATATTATCGATTGTATCAATGAAAATTTACACAAGGAAAATATAATCTCTGAAACTACTCCGGGGTACCTACCAAAAACACAACAACTGCAGACAGACTAGAAATAGAAAGCCCAAGAAAAGGCAGAATTGATTAAAGGATTAACAAAGTTAAATTGAGATTCTTACTGGGCATGTCTGGTAAAACCACATAGCCAATGTATGACTCTCAAGTGCATCATTAATTCTGCCGAGAAGATGGCGTCAGCTCTTGCCGATTTCGTTTTCACAGGACAGTTAAAGTCTGAAGTTGGATAGCCTATTCTTCTCAGATCAATGCTAAACGCTTGCAATTCCAAAGAATAGATTCACAATTATTTAGTTGTTAAGTTTTATTTTTAGATTTAGTATTAGTTTTTCTTTATTTTTTCCTAAAAATATGACGGTTTTTTGAATCGTATCCTACATTTTTGTAATTAATTATTTTTAGATTTAGTTAATAGTGTTTAAACCCTTCTCATGCATTTAGAGAAGGGTCCAAAAATTTGTCAAAAACTTGTCCTTAGAACATGCACTTTTGCACCCTCAGAGGAGGTTTTGATGAATGAATGGAACATGATTTATTGATATCTGCGTTTAATATCTACTACTGATGTTGCACTTCTGTACTCTTAGTGGATGTTGGATTAAGAAGAGATAAGTCATTATTGCTTGAAGCTCATGAGTAGAACTAGTTATAAATGGTACTTTTATCTCTTAACTATTTCTGCTTCTGTGTTAAAGTGATATTTATGCTCAATTATTTATATATCAATGCTTGGATTCTTGAGTTATCATTTGGCACTTTTGTACGGTGATAGCTATTTATTTATGCTTAATGTATGAATAGCTTATTATGTGATATGTTTTTCACTACTGTTTTGTCTAACTTTTTATACGAAGTGGTTTATCTTTATTGAATTATTTTCTTAAAATAGTTGAATGATATTTATTACCAATTGTTATTTGAAATCCTTTTAGATCACATAATAGAAAGATTACATCCCGGGTTAGTTTAGAATTAGATATTTCTGTTTAATTAGAATACAATTTGCATGTTATTAGATTAGAAATAGAATAAAATAATTTCACCTAGGAACTTTTTAGAAAGGAAATATCTATTCTCAAACACACACACATATATTGGGAAACTGGTCCCATTATCCCCAGTCAGACCCACTACACCAAATGGAAAAGGAGCTACTAACCAAGGTCCGGACCGGGTGGGTATCCCCCTTGTTGTATACCCGATTTTTGGGGCTTCAACATATTTGGCGCTAGAAGGAGGGCCCCAAACTATGAATGGCAAGTAAGTAAAAATCTAAATACCATTCTGAGAGTAAATCGCCCTCACGATCTCCCCCAACTTCTCCATCGCACATAGAATTTTTTAATCTAGAGCCAGAAGTCGAAAGAACAACAACCACTACCACAAACCCTGAATTTTGAGAAGAATCTGCTATTGAACCTCCCGAAGTTGAATCTTTAATTCATAAACTTCAACGATTTTCAATATCACCTCAAAGATCTGATAAATCTCAAGGCAGTGTGACTTCGCAATATAATCCTGCTCATCCTCTTATCAGATTACAAAGCGAAAATCTTGGCATTCAGCCAACTGAGTTACCTCTACCTACAAGGAAGAGAGCGAGGAAATCACCTAAAGGGTCTAACAGTGAGACTCTTTCATCATCATCTTCCATCTCAACCTCTTCACCGCGAAGTCAACCATCCACCCCTCCACTTCAGGTTACTGTCCATCAGTTCACTCAAACTTCCGCATCTCCTTCTTAAACATCTGGAATCGTAATATCCTCATCTTCCCAATCACAAGGATCGTCTTCTACATTTTCCTTTGTTAGTAGTTCAGTGATGGCCCAAATGCCATGGAATAACCCAGGGGCAGTCCTAATGCATGCACCCTTGAGTCAATTACCAGTCCATCCTGAAAAATGGCTGCCTAAGTTTAACCCTGAAGCATGCATGCTAGCAGAAGAGCATATAAATAACTTTATGTTATCCATAAATCTCAATGGAGTTATTAATGAAGATGTTGTTGTCCGACTTTTTCCCTATACTCTTCAAGGAGCAGCCGGATCATGGTATTTCTCATTACCATCTGGATCTATCACTAGTTGGGATATCTTCCAAGATCAATTTTTGACTAAGTTTGGTGATGACAGGTCTACAGCGACATTGATCAATGACCTCTCTAGTCTTATAGCTGAGTCAAAATAACCTATCAAGGATTTTAATTCGCGTTTCAATAAATTGTTAAATAAAATTCCTGTTGCTTCCAAGCCTAGTGAAGAAGTGCGAAGTGAATGGTACATTTCTTCTTTACCATCAAACATAGCAATCTTCGTTGATAGGGCTAGCAAAACAACTTTAGCAGACAATATGAAGGAAGCAATAGCAGTAGAGAAATGTATCATTGCTTTAGAAAAGAAAAATGCGATATAGGAACTAAAATCCAAGAAAGTTACTTTTAAGGAAGATCCCAAGAAAAAACAACCGAAAGATCCATTCGATTTAGAAGGATTACAGAAAGTTTTGAAAACCATGTCCAACGAAATGGTTGACATTAAGAAACAAGTGGCAGAAACATCTTTTAAAAAGTCTTTCAAGCCTTTTAGAAGAAACCCTTCAACTGATTCAAAGCCGCCAAATGCTATTACTAACGCTAAATCAGAAGAAGAAGAGAGGAGATTTCTACTGAAGAAAATACCGATGAAGAAGAAGTTGTAGAAGTACAAGTTATGTGGGATTTCATCCTCCCAGATGAGGAATATCAAGAAGCATCCCCGGTTAGCACTCGAAGTAGAAATCAACTTGATCCTCCTCAACCTACTCCTAAGCCAAAGAGCGCAAGCTCAATGACTAAGGATAAAGTTGCAGCCAAGAAAACAACATCCAATGCAACTCATACTAGCCCAGTCCAAATAGATTCATCAACTCCATCAAAAACACTGATCATTTCGAATGAAATGGAGTATAATATCATAGAAGACATGAAGAAGACTAGGGCTAACATCACTTTTTATGAATTGAGCAAGTTAAAACACCAGCAAAAGGTACTTTTGAAAAAATTACATGCTGTACCAGAAAAACCTTTGCCCGATCCTGTAATTTCTCAAGCTTCCAACGAGATGGGAAGACCTCCAACTAATGCGATTAGTAAAGTTGATCTAGAAAATATCGCTTTAATTGGAGGGAGGTCGAGATCTCATACTCCTCCATTTCTTCTTACTTATGAAGTTTTCAATAAAAATTTGCATAATTTTTTAGTGGATTCTGGAGCTTCATCTAATATTCTACCAAAATCAATATGTGCAAAATTGAATATTCAACCACAAAAATCTGCTGTGCGCATAGTCCAGCTAGATCGATCACAAGTTGAAGTGATTGGAGAATTAAATCAAGTTACCATAAGACTGTCATCTAATCCAAAGGTATGTCAAGTTATCGATATTTTAGTTGCAGATATTCCAGAATTTTATGGCTTAATTCTTAGCAGAGATTGGTCGGAAAAACTTCATGGATACTTTGCAACTGATTGGTCGCACATGTGGCTTCCTTACAATGGTAAACCAAATCAGATAAAGGTTGAGAGTGAAAAACATCATAAGTATATAGTAACAGAATTGGAAGGAGAAAATGAACCGGTTGCATACAACAATAATATCATTGGCAATTATTTAGTTGATTATTTCTTAGGAAATTTCAATGCTCATACTTCACCTTACTTAGAAAATTCTGTTTTATCTCAAGTAGAAAATTTTTCTCAAACAGATAGTTCTAAATGCATTAATTTTGTAGATACTCCTGTAAATAAATCTTTATTTTGGAAGTTATTTTTTGATGGTTCTAAGTCTAATGAAGGAGCAGGAGCTGGGTGTGTGTTGGTTAGTCCAGAGGGAAACAAAATAATGCTAACTTGCAGACTCAAGTTCGATTGCACCAATAATACCACAGAACATGAGGCTTTAGTCCAAGGATTATACAAAGCAATTGGATTAGACATCAAATATTTACAAATTTTCGGAGATTCTGAAATTGTAATCAAACAGGTACGCAATACTATACATTTTTTATCAGGTCATTTAAAGCATTATCAATCTTTAGTTCAAGATCTAACTGAACATTTTATAGCATTTAATATTTCATCAATTCCTAGAATCCAGAATGCTAGTGCAAACCTCCTAGCTAACATAGCCTCCAAGCTTATTCCTGCAGAAGACTATAGCCCTGATTGATTTTCAATCGAATTAATCTTTAGACCCTCGATTCCTGATAACATTACCAATTGGAGGATTTTCAATGATGATCCTGATATTGTAAGCTTCCTCACATCTGAAGGATCTTACACCAATCAGATAATTGATGAAGACCAACATGACAGACAATTGCAACAAGATAGCACTAATAATGATATGCAAAAGTCAGAAGTCAAGTTAGAAGACCTTTATGATTTGAAATATCGATTCAAAATATCTACCAATTCAAAACTGCAAAGTTCAACTTTGAATTATGACTTAGTAAATCTAGGAACTGATACCAAACCACAGAATATCAATCTAGGCCTTGGTCTAGCTCCTGAAGAAAAGTTAGCGTATGTTCATCTTTTGAAACAATACAAAAGTGTCTTTGCTTGGAACTATGATGAACTCAAAACTTATGACACTTCTATCATCCAAAATACTATCCCAATGATAAATGATGAAAAACTTGTCCAACAAAAGCTGAGAAAGATCCATCCCAATCTAGAAAATCAGATCAAATCAGTACTCAATAAGTTATTGAAAGCCAAGATTATTTTTCTCGTTCGACATTCTAAATGGGTTTCCAATATGGTTCCCGTTAGAAAAAAGAACAGAGACATTAGAATTTGCATTGACTTTCGAAATCTTAACAAAGCCTTCCAGAAAGATAATTTTCCTTTGCCTCCTATGGAGAAAATATTGCAGGCAGTTGTAGGATCAGAATTAATGTCTTTCTTAGATGGTTTCTCTGGCTACAACCAAGTGTTGGTTCATCCTGATGACCAATTGAAAACCACATTTAGGACCAAATGGGGCACTTATGCATATCAAAAGATGCCTTTTGTTCTGATCAACGCTGGTGCCACATTTCAAAAAGCCATGGACATTGCTTTCAAGGGATTAGTGAACAAATTAGTGGTAATCTACTTGGAGATATAACTGTATATTCCAAGAAACGAAGCAATCATCTTAGATATTTAAAATAGATCTTTCAACGTTGTCAAAGGTATGGAATTTCACTTAACCCAAAAAAATCCTTTTTTGCAATAAGTGAAGGCAAACTTCTTGGATTCATAGTGTCAAAATCTGGAATTCATATTGATCCTGATAGAATCAAGGAAATTTCTAAAATACCCTTACCTCACAACAAGAAATCCATGCAATATTTCCTTGGCCAAATTAATTTTGTAAAGAGATTCGTGCCAGATTTTTCAAGAATTGTATCTCCTTTACAAGCAATGATTAAAAAGAATTCAAACTTCAAATGGGGCCAGAACAAATATGAGGCATTCAATCTGATCAAACAAGCAATTGTTAATGCTCCATCTTTAGCAACTCCAAATTTTTCCGATCCTTTTATTTTGTATACATTTGCCTCTGATAAATCATATGTTGTGATACTCACTCAAGCAAATCAAGACAAGGCAGAAGCCCCAATTTCTTTCTTCAGTTCAAATTTACAGGGGGCTGAATTAAGTTATTTAGATGTGGAGAAACAAGCTTATGTTGTTTTCAAAGAAATTAAATATTTCAGACCCTTTCTACTTAAAACCCATACAAAAATCATATTACCCTTTCCAGCGGTAAGAAATATTTTAGTTCAGAAAGATGTGGGTGAGAAAAGAGCCAATTGGATTACTGCCTTACAAGAATATGATGTATAAATCAAACCAGCAAGTACTGTAAGAGGTCAAGGCTTTTGAAAAATACTAGCCGGGGCATCACTTATTTCTGAGAATCCATCTACAAAGATACAAATGTATGAGGTAAGCCTAAACGATGTTGAATCATTATATACTGATATCATTTTTTATCTAAAGAATGGATATGCTCCTCCAAATCTCGACTACACCAAGAAAAGAGCTCTAAGGTTGAAGGCTAAACAATATCAGCTTGTGAATGATGTTCTTTTTAGAATGAATTATGATTCTGTTCTCCTTAGATGTCTTGAGAAATCTGAAGCTGAAAAAGTCTTGCAGGAACTTCACGATGGGCTAGCAGGTGGACATTATTCTGGAGATACTACTGCACATAAAATCCTTCATGCATGCTATTACTGGCCCGCACTATTCAAGGACTCACATAGCTACGTAAGGAAATGTCAAGTTTGTCAAACCGCTGCTGGAAGACAAAAGAAACCATCATTTCCATTACAACCAATTAACATTGAATAGCCTTTTGATCAATGGGGATTGGATATAATAGGTGAGATCTTTCCTCACTCTTCTAAGCAACATAGGTATATCATTACAGCAAATGATTATTTTACTAAATGGGTAGAAGCAGTTCCTCTCAAGACTGCTAATGCTGAGCATATCATTGAGTTCATAGATCAGTTCATAATCACCAGGTTTGGTTTACCTTCTACTTTAATGTTTGATAATGCATCATATTTTTCTGGTAATTCTATGACTGAATTTTCACTTAAAAGAGGTTTCAAACTTAAATACTCTTCCAATTATTATCCACAGGGAAATGGGTTAGCTAAATCTACAAATAAAAACTTAATCAGAATCATTAAGCGAACCATTGATAAAAATCATAAAAATTGGCATAATTCTTTAATATATGCCTTATGGGCAGATCGAATAACGCAGAAGGCCTCCATTGGCACTTCTCCCTTTAATTTAGTTTATGGGAAAGAAGCGGTTCTTCCAACTCATCTAGCAATTCCTTCTTTAGCCTTAGTTCAATATATTGATGAAGCACCAACTTCTTCCTTACAACTAAGGCAGATGGAAATAATTAAGCTAGAAGAACAACGAGAAAAGGCCAAAATAACTCATGATCATCACCAAGCGTTAATTAAAGCTTCTTTTGATTCAAACATGACTTCCAGAAAGGACTTTCAGGTCAGAGATCTAGTTTTAAAATGGGACAAAGCTCACGAGGAAAAAGGGAAACATATGAAATTTCAATGAATGTGGCTTGGTCCTTTCCAAATTACGAGTCGACTTATCATGATCATAGATATTATAGATTGCTAACTTTGCCAATACTGTATACCATAACAAGGCAATGACTCAAGATTGTTGCAATCAAAAGACAAGGGGTCTCATCACGAGCCCGCTTGTTCATCAAAGTTATAAATCAAGTGAATGGCACTGTCATAAATTGGCTACCAAACCAAGACATTTTTCTTTAAGGATTAAAAAGAAAAATGAAATGCAATAAGTGTGAGTATGGATTTATCTTTGAAAATTGTATATTTCTCTATGTGGGACACAGGATCATTGTTGGATAATAGGTAACCCTGTCGAGGCTATAAACGCCTACTGGCAGCAAAGGCTCTACCTACGACAAATGAGCATATTTAAAACTGATTTATAGAGAAGCCTTTTGTTTTTATCCTTATAAACCAAGTAATGACTGATGTAAATACAAGGACTAGCTTGAGGAAGTAAATAATCAAAGTTGAATATAGAAGAAATGAAATATCATTGATAGATAAAAGCATAATGTACTTTGTCTTTTTAGTATAAAGTTTGATTTTCTGAAAAATTTTCTATTTTGAAAGTTTAGAAAATTCAAAAGAAAAACAGAGATAACTTGTTCTTCCGAGTGAATCGCCAATTGTTGTGGCCAACAACAACCCCCCTTCTTATTTAGTATTAGTGGTAATACTAAATAAGTGGGGACCCTTAGTCAGAAAAAATCCAAAAAATCAATTAGTGCTTGTTTTCCTTTTTTCAATAAAACTTACTATCACAAACTTAGGAGAAAATTCCTTGAAAAATCTAAAAAAATTAAGTTTTATGATAGCTTAGAATAAAATCATTCTTTGAGGAATATTGCGTTGCAAAAAGGTAATGAAGGCCTCTTTATAAACGGAACACAAAAAATAGCGAGATCGCAATGCGAAATTACATTCATCGCATCGCATGCTTAGAATGTCATATCTTATGCTGAAAAATGCAAATCACCAATGTGCGATAACATATATCGCAAATCACGTCTCACGGGAAAATGCATTAACGGATGTTTTTCATCTATTATTTCTTGCGATCTTGCGATATAACGATTTCACGATGTTACGATATTGCGCTATTGTGATTCTACGATACTGCGATCTGCGATATTGCCATTTTGCGATATTGCGAAGCAAATTATAGATCGCCTTATCGCAGATATTTAAAGGCTCATTACACGAAGAAATATTTTCATAAATCGAGACCCCATTATGCGCTTTAATGTTAAATTAATGAATTGGTTGTCATTCATTAATGAGAAATGGTTTCATTCTGATCAAAGGGTTATTTCACGTAAGGTGGTATATTTTATATGTCTTCAGCATTTAAAACTTTCCCGTCACCTTTTTCATATCATTATTCTCACTTAATTCGTAAATTGCAGGAGCGAAGAATAGAGAACTATACAAAGCAGAATTCAAAGTATTATGGGAAATAAAGACAAAGCTCTAAGTTCTGAAGATAAAGAAATGACGTCCTTGTACACAGACACCGCCTGCAACAAAGACGATGGTATCACTACTTGGGAGGGCATGTATAATCTATTTTAAGAAGAGAACCCCAGAGTAATGGAGGTTACGGCTACTGCAGGCTCACATGGGTCTTCTGAAGCATCTCTTATAGAGCTAGCTTGTTCATTCTTGCACCGAGTAGCAGCGAGACCTAGAATTCTTCCATACATAGACATGATTAAATGGGTGCTGGATAGCACTAATATTACGAACAGACAGTTTAAGACTCAGGATCAAGATCTCATTGGCTCATTTACTCCACAAGCTTTGAAGCTTATGTATCATTTGCTGGAGCCACAGGCAACTTATAACAAACAGTTCATGGAGAAGTTTGCCAAAGAAAATGAAAACTTGGCAGAATGCACCAAGGACTAGTCCAGGAGAGACGAACCACTAAAGAATGATAAACACGGTATGTATAGTACTGGTTCTCTCACTTCTCCATATTGTTTTGCTGCTACTATGCTCTGTCGGCTTTTTGGAAAGCCAGAAATTAATAAGTTTTCACCTGAATGGCTTCCGTTATTGAATGCTATTGTTAATGCTACTATCGTGGATTGGGCTAAAATATTATCTGACAACTTAGCCACGGTTATTTTGAATTACTGGTCTAAACAGACTGTCTCTCAGAGGATTTATCCTCCTTTTTATTTATCTTCTTATGTGATGGATTCAATCTGTTATGTTTCTAAGTTTCTGTTAATGGGTTGGAAATGGACAACTCAAGATCCCCTACCCATTCATTTTTATCACAAAGAATTGTGGGATTCAGAGTTCATTCCCTATTTTTACAAGATTTTCCATGGCATCATGTTGCCTCTGCACAGAATATTGTATGATAAAGATGCTCCAAGGTTTTCTCCTGAAGCAGAGGTAGACATCCTGCCTGTTGCGAGATGGTTTGGAGAAGAATTGTTTACATATGTTAGGGTTTTTGGAAGTTTTGCTTCCCCTCACGTTTTACCATTGTATGTTCCTGATAAACTCATTGCTCGAGAAATTGCTTATCAAACCTGCAGAGAATGAGGTTTGACTAAAGATTTGAAGGATAAAAAGAAGGCCATCTGGCCACAATTTCCTGTGGCCTGTGGGGCCTTTTCATTATTTGATGTTGTTCATGCATTTAAAGAAGTAAACAACATTACATGTTTACATTTGTTCAAGTTTCCAAGAAGATCATTCGACCCCTATGATATTGTTAAAAATTTCACCACTGCAGTCAAGGTAAGAGTATTTTCTAAAGAAGATGATATTTTTGATGACATGTTCCAAGAAAAAGGCACATTTAAAGATATTCTACATTCGGCTCAAATATGGTTTCCTCCGGTAGAGTTTCAAGAATTCAAAATGTACAGAGAAAGGAGGTTAACTACTATCCCTTTAGATAAATTACGCTTGGAACCCGTAAGGGAACCAACTCCTAGTATCAGTCTCAGTAGAAGTTCAGATACAAACAGGTCTAAGTCAAATTCCAGAAGAGAAACCTCTGAACACTCAAAAAGTGAAGGGTTAGTAAGGGATACTGCCCAGTCTAAAGAGCTCTCACAGCAACAGATTTCAACCTCTCCATAGTTAAATCTCCCCCCTCTCATTGTCCAACAATCATTAGTCAGAACTCAATTAGATAAGGAATGGGAAACATTCAATGATTTGATTAATATTGAAGCACAAAACACACAGACACCTGTGAGCAATGTACAGAAAAAAATAAATATAGTTACAGGACTAACTACCAATGTCTTTGAAACAGAACATATTACCATAACCCCATCCTCTGAACTCATGCTCAAGATAGAGGAAATTCCTCCTCATGATGTGTTCTATAGTCCACAACACAAGGTAGTGGTAAGAAGACAAAGGAAGAAAAGGAAATTAGAAAATGTGCTCTCTCATGATGCATAACACCTAGATGTTCTATGGCAAGATCCTACTACTGATCCAACTGAAAACCTCACTAAATTATCTCAGATCACAGGAGCTTATGCCTCTGTAGCCATTGACAAAGCATCTAAGGTACGAAAATTATTGAATGAGAAAGAAGAACAGGTACAGGTCTTGCAACAACAGCTGCAACAAGCCAATGCTAATAGTGAAGCTCAGAAACAACTTGAAAAACTACAGTTAGATTTTCAACAAATGCAGATCTAATATCAGAACAGTTTGGCTAAAAAAGAGAAACAGCTACAAGTTATGCAAGAGATGCACAAAGATGACTCCAAGCTCACAGAACTTATCATAGATTCTATTTCCTTAAATGACCAACTACTGCAACAACAAGAAATGTTATGCCAAAGAATATCAGAATGGAGCTCTTATTGTGAAGAAAGTGATAAAATCACTAATCATGTCGTAGAATTACGACATGATTATGATTTAACTGATAAAAGAGTTACTGACTATTTGGATTGGAAAAATAGAGAGGAGGGGAAAAGAGAAGATGCACCTATAATCAATGAAAATCACAAAGAAATACTTTTTAATAATTGGGATGCACAGATCAGGAAGGCAGAGAAAGTGGCAGAAGAAGCAGCCACAATAGCTAGCAATATTATTGATTGTATCAATGAAAATTTAGACAAGGAAAATCTGATCTCTGAAACTACTCCAGGGTACCTACCAAAAGCACAACAACTGCAGACAGACTGGAAACAGAAAGCCCAAGAAAAGGCAGAATTGATTAAAGGATTAACAAAGTTAAATTGGGATTCTTACTGGGCATGTCTAGTAAAACCACACAGCCAGTGTATGACTCTCAAGTGCATCATTAATTCTGCCGAGAATATGGCGCCAGCTCTTGCCGATTCTGTTTTCACATAATAGTTAAATTCTGAAGTCGGCCAGCCTATTCTTCTCAGATCAATGCTGAACGCTTGCAATTCCAAAGAACAGATTCACAATTAGTTAGTTGTTAAGTTTTAATTTTAGATTTAGTATTAGTTTTGCTTTATTTTTGCCTAAAAAGAGGACGGTCATTTAAACCGTATCCTACATTTTTGTAATTAATTATTTTTAGATTTAGTTAGTAGTATTTAAACCCTTCTCATGCATTTAGAGAAGGGTCCAAAATTTTTTCAAAAACTTGTCCTCAGAACATGCACTTTTGCACCCTCAGAGGAGGTTTTGATGAATGAATGGAACAGGATGTATTGATATCTGTGTTTAATATTTGCTGTTGATGTTGCACTTTTGTACTCTTAGTGGATGTTGGATTAAGAAGAGATAAGTCATTATTGCTTGAAGCTCATGAGTAGAACTAGTTATAAATGGTACTTTTATCTCTTAACTATTTCTGCTTCTGTGTTAAAGTGATATTTATGTTCAGTTATTTATATATCAATGCTTGATTGCTTGAGTTATCATTTGGCATTTTTGTACGGTGATAGCTATTTATTTATGCTTAATGTATGAATAGCTTATTATGTGATATGTTTTTCACTACTGTTTCATCTAACTTTTTATACGAAGTGGTTTATCTTTATTGAATTATTTCTTAAAACAGTTGAATGATCTTTATTACCAATTGTTATTTGAAATCCTTTTAGATCACATAATAGAAAGATTACATCCCAGGTTAGTTTAGAATTAGATATTTCTATTTAATTAGAACACAATTTGCATGTTATTAGATTAGAAATAGAATAAAAGCATTTCACTTAGGAACTTTTTAGAAAGGAAATATAAATTCTCAAACACACACACACATATTGGGAAACTAGTCCCATTATCCCCAGTCGGACCCACTACACCAAATGGAAAAGGAGCTTCTAACGAAGGTCCGGACCAGGTGGGTATCCCCCTTGTTGTATACCTGATTTTTGGGGCTTCAACAATCCCAAAATGGGATTATCAGCTATCCATGTCTGAAAAACGCATTTTCTAGAAATGGATGCTACAGAAAACCAAATAATCCCTTGGATCTTTTAGATCAAGTAATATGGGACTCACACCCAGAAAAGATTCATAAAAAAATCTCTTTTACTTGTTTAAACAAATCTCCCAATCCCGATATGGCTCAAAAACACTGAGATCCCATGACTTGACTAAACAAAAATTTCATGAAGCATGGAAAACATCATTTAAATAGGGTTTCTAATACAATATGCTGCAAATAACAAATGTAGAGTTTTATTGCTAAAAAAAAGAATAAAAATAGGGATCTAGCCCCTTTTACACATCGGGAAGATGTTTGTAATGTTTCTTAGGATTTCTACAAGGTTTTGTATGAACCTTCTTAAGAAATTTATCTTCCCAATGAAATATTGCAGTTCTTTGATATTCCTAGGATGATTGAATTGCAATATTCCTTCAATCCTTTTTGGGTCAATCTTGATCCCTTCTTCAAATATGATATGGCCTAAAAATTTTCCTTCTTGAAGTCCAAACATAATTTTCTTGCGATTTAAAGACAAACCATATATTCTACACTTTTCAAAGACTTTTCTTAAGTTATCTAGGTGTTCTTCATCTATTTTTTAGTAGATTTTGATGTCATCAAGATATATCACAATGAAGTAACCTATCTCTTCTGAGAAAGCAATTTCGATGGCTCTTTGGAAAGTGGCACCAGCATTTATTAGCCCAAATTGCATTTGAACATACATGGAGGTGCCCAGGGTGTAGCGAAATTTGTCTTGTGTTGATCATATGGGTGTACCAACACCTAATTCTATCCTGAAAATCCATCTAGCAAAGAAATTCTTTTAGAACCTACTACCCTTTGTAAGATGTGATCCATTTTTGGTAAAGGGTACTTGTCCTTTAAGGAGGCTTTGTTTAAAGTTTTGAAGTCTATGCATAGCCTAATTTATCTTGTTTTTTTCCTCACTGATACAAGATTTGAAACCCATTCTAAGTATCTCAGTGGGACTATTATTCCAGCATAATACATTTTCTTGATTTATTTCTCAACCAGGGGTAGTTGCACCAGGTTTATTCTGTGCAATTTATGTTTAAATGGATTCTGGTTTTCTTTGAGAGGGATCATATGCTGGATTATCTCAGTGTCATATGAATTTAAATATTCATAACTCCAAGTAAAAACATCACTAAGTTCTATAAAAAGCTCAAGATATTTCTATTTTATGTGAGTTGGCAGTGTTTTAGACAATTTTATCATTTTGGGTTCTTGTTCACTACCGATATTGCATTCTTCTATTTCAGCTTCAGTGGGTTCCATCTTTGGCTTCCTAGCAACGTCATTAAAGTCAAACAATTCCTCTAGAGGAACGAGTCCCTTTGGAAAATTATCATTATTGGACTGCAACACTTCAAAGTCTTCTTTTTCTAAATTAGTGCACATCTTAGTTTTATGTGTGTGTCATTTTGTTAACAGATTTATATCATCAGTATCAGGAGGTTCTTCTTTGTAAGTATGTTCCTTAGTAGGAAATTCTTCTTCATACTCTGAGTCTGAACTTGGCACTTCAAACTCATTTCTAAACCACAGGAATTCCTCTACTTTTTTATCTCCTTCAAAATCTTGCCAGTATTTTATGTTGTCAAGGACTGCTGGTCTATATTTGACTTGGATTTTGTATTGTTTGTTTTATCAAGTTTTTGACATGTACTGGCTGCAAAGGCTAGACCATTAGCAAGGATGTTTTGATTCCTAGGGAAAAAAGTGAGATCATATTCTGTGAATGCTTTCAAGAGGTCAATGGCATCATCTCTATATGCTTTTAATCTAGGATGCTTAGCTGTTTATTCTCCCTTAATATTCCTAATGACTAGCTCAGAATCTCCATGGACAATTATCCTTTTGGCTCCTAGTTTCTTCAGTAATTGTAGCCCTAGGAGGAGTGCGTCATATTCAACTATGTTATTTGTGCTTTGAAAGCTTAGCTTTTATGGGTGACCTTCTACATGATTGTTCTCTGTGTTATGCACCCATATACCTTCTCCTAATCCAATCTTCCCACAAGAACCATCAAAACTCATACTCCAAAGAGGTTCAATTTCAGATTTATCATTGTGTTGGTCATTGTGTTTGCCACTATGTTTGTCATTGTTTTGTTCTTTGTGGTCTTCACTATGTTTGCTATTATATTCTGTTTAGGCTACTTGTTTTAACTATTCTTCCTCCCTATTCTCTTCTTGTTCAGCTATTTTCTCATTTTCTGCCACTTTTTCATTAACGTTTTCATCATTGTAAAGGATAAATGAGTCAAGGTCGGTGTGGATGGAATAAAGAGCAGAGTTATCTATATTTTCTTGACTTATAACCATGTATTTCATGTGAGTTTCCCTATATAGTCTCCTTGGTTGGATAAAAATAGGGATGGTAGCATAGGTCACGTACATTTGGACGGTACCTTGGAGTTTAGATCCCCATGATCTTGAAAGGAGCATGCCATATTTAGGAGGAATATCAGCCACTACAATATCCATTACTAGGCTCTTGGCTACTATTTGTGCTAGGTTGACAAATATATCTTTGGTTAGGCCTAGAAATTTAACCCTACTTGAATCAAAAGAGTATAAATCTTTGTATGGTCTAGTTATCTCAACGCCTAGTATTTCCATCACTACCTTTGGCATAAGTTTGTATGGAGCTCCAGTGTCTAACATGGCATTATGGAGAATTTTATCATGGATGTTTAAACTGACATAAAATGGAGGAACACCTCCCTCTTGGAATTTCCCTTCTACTTCTGGTCCAAATAGAAGTTTAGGTTTTTCATCATTTAAATTAACAGAATCAACATTTTCTCCTATGTTTAAAGCTTTCAAAAGTTGATATATATATACATCTTGAGTGACTAATTCTGTAAGAGGAATAGAGATTTTATTCTTGGAAATTTCATTTTCTATATTGAAAGGTGTTTGAGTGTTTGAAATGTTTAAATAATCTTTTTCAGACACTGTTTTCACATCAATTTCAGCTTGCTGGTTTTTATTAGGAAACTTAGTTAAAACAGTTTTATCAAGGGCACTAGATTTGTTGATAGTGCTGCTTTGGTCACCACTTTGTTTGGGACTGGGTTGATTACTTTTGCTTTTATTTTTATCAGAACTTTTAGCCACTATGTTTGTATTTTCTGCTGTCTTTTTAGGAATATTTTCAGGGGTCTTCCTAGCAGAAATTTCAGAGGTCTCTCTTTTGGGAGTGTCTTGGTTTTTCTTGCTCCTGAGGTCATATTGTCTATGTACTTCCGTGATGGAATTTTCAAAGCCCTGTTTATAGTCTTCATATTCTAGGATTTCTTCTTCATATTGAGTTGGGGAAAACATGCCTTGTTCTTCCTCAGTGAGGAAAATAGTATCCTCATTGTTTACTCCCATTAAATTTATGTGATTTTCCTTTGTTTCTTCAACTACCCCCTAATCCTCATCAGCATATTTTTCTTGGAAAGGTGGTATGATTTGTTGATTAGGACCTCTTTGTCTTATTTGAGGGGGGTTTCTCCTAAAGTTTTGGTTTTGGTTCTGATTTTGATTTCTGTTTTGAGGAGCTGTATGGTTTTCTCTAGGATAAGCTCTCTCATTTACATTCATCCTCTCCATCATCCTCTCCATGGTTTTGAATAAGTTATCAATATCTGTATCATATATGGAGGGTACCGCTTCTTCCCCATATGTGAATTTTTTTTCATTTTTACTTCTAGCTCTCTTAGAAATCAGAGTGGCTTCTACACTTACTTCTCCCCTTTGCATGTCTTCTAAAGAGGTTCTCTTTATCTTAATTGATAAGCCATCTCTGGGTCAAAACCATCAGGGAATTTCACTAGAGCTAGAACTTGTGGAGGTTTCATGTGTATAGGTAGGGTGTCATATACACTATTGAATCTAGTGTGGTATTCTTGTACACCCTCTCCAATGTTTCTCTTAATTTTTTCATACTCTGACAAGATTTGGAGAGGGTTTTTCTTGACTTCCCATTTGTATAAGAATAATTGATGAAAATAAGGGAAGTCATTAATATTATTAGGGGTTAAGCCTTTAAACCATTTTCTTACCTCTCCCCCTAAGCTTTGAGCAAAAATTCTAAGTTTAACAGTTTCATCATCTATTTCTTTTCTGTCAAAGTATTCATTCATTCTGTCCACATGTCATTGAGTTGTAGTAGAGCTACTTGCATCATATAAGGGGATCTTGGACTAATAGTCCTGTGGTAGAAGAACTAAAGGTTGTGGTAGGACTAATGGAACATACCATGTTGCCATGATCTGTGGTTGGGGAAACAAAGGAGGATTAACAAGTGGAGGATTGACAAAAGGAGGTACAGGGTTAAATGGAGGAAGGTGAATAGTGGGGGATGGATTTAGCACAATAGAATTCTGCCTTAAGGTGGATGGGTCTAAAAATATCTAGGTTATATAACTCTGAGATCTAGTCCTAGACAAGCTTTGTTCTAGGGTTGAGTCAGATAGGATATTATGCAAGTCTTTAAGGTTTTCAGGTAGGTAACTTGCTTTGTGGATTGGTATGCTAACAGTTGGATTTTTCAATCTAAGAGACTTTCTAAGGATGCTTTCAGGATTTTCATCTATTGCAGGAGGATTTACGTCTTGATGAGATCTAGTTCAAATTTTTCTAGAAGCCAGAACTTAGACCCAAAAATTCAGAAAGTTTTAAAAGATATAACAGCCTTAAAGGACCAACCAAACTATATAAGAAATAATTAATCCACAAAATATTCCTGACTGGGTTCTTTTGATGTTTAATGATAAATTAAGTTTCTCAGTGGAGTCTATGGAAAACTAGTGGAGTCAGCAGGCCTACTGAAAATTAGTGGAGTCACCAGGTGGAGGATTTTTATTTTTTTTTATGGTTGGTTGTTGTCCACCATCAGCAACCAAGTACCATTCCTGGCTAAAACCTTATTCATCTAAGTTAAAAGGAGGTTTTCTTAGTTTTTTAGGTTTGTATTAAGATTTTTATTACTTAGTATTCCCCAATATGGTCACCACTATGTTGGCTCCCCATGATTTGCAATATTGGAAAGAAAAAATTATGTAGGGAACCACATCAGAACCACTTTGGAATCCTAGACTCAGAGAGGGATCTCTCTATATATGTGTTTGTAAATGATATGTCTTTATACTTTTGTTTTATGATCTTAGGCTAGTTATGAAGTTCTAAGGACTTTTTTGTTTTGATTGATTGATTGATAGGTTGATAGATCAAATGGTGTGATTAATTAAGGGAGTGTTTCAGTTGAATAGATAGACCACAAGAAACATTAATCCATTGGGATATGGAGTCATAAAAGGATTTAATTGTTCATCAACTCTGCAAGTGTGGGCAACCTAGCTATATCAAGTGGATCTCTTAGATTAGATGGCATATGAAATGAAATTAAGTTGTGAAGGTAGCAAAACTAAAAGTCATTTAAGAATATTCTAGCTCTACCTCAACAAGAAAATCCTTTGAGGTAACTGTTTGAGGTGAACCAAAGGAAAGGGCACACCATAGACTTCTTTGGCTAGACTATAATAAGAAAACCGTTAAGACAAAAATCCAGCAACCCTACAATTACTTTCAGATAAAGAAAACATTTAAGATAACAGTGAGTGCAGCTAAAGAGCAAGCTAAAACTATCTTCTTTAACCAACCACTCTAAAGACCTTCAAAGCAACAGTTTAAGAAATATAAGAGGACAGGGCATACCATAGACTTCCCTGGGTGGACTCTAGTAAGTATACTTTGAATAAAGGCCTTAAAAAAAATATTTCAAGCTACACCAAAGGACAAGGCATACCATAGACTTCTTTGGCTTGAATCTATTAAATTATTTCCAAAACAACAAGCTAGGTGGAACCAGAGAGAAATTGAGAATTCTCCAGTCAGACCTTGCAGAGGAAAAGATTATGATAAAGAATGCAGATAGAAATAGGGTTCCAAGACAACATATCCTACTCTAAATTTTATATTCTTTTTTCAGAGAAATAATGGACAGAATGGAAAAAAGAAGGAAAACAATGAAAAAGAAGGAAAACTTCACCATTAACATAGCATAAGAATCTTGTGAACGTGCTTGTATTACTGATGTTCAAAATAGTTACATTACTCCAAGACAATAGATCTTTGCAACTCAGAGCTTGCTCAAATCCAGCCTAGCAATCCATCAACTAGCGCAACAACAACGATCAGTCAACTAACCAACCAACCAACACTAAAAATGAATAACACATGAAATATTTATTTGCAAAATCAGGAGGTGGTCCTAAGCTATGGTTTCATATGTTATTTATTACAGAGTTAATGATTTTTTGACCTTGGAGACATGCAAGGCCCAAGGAAAAATATGTAAGACATATGCACTGCAATATTAACTCCTAACTTAACTGTTTGAGCTAACTTCTTGGAAATATTTTAATTTAAGGCTTTCTCAATAATGTTTTCAATAAAGATGAGAAATATCTCTGACTGTCTTAATAACTTCTGATTTCTTTTTTGAAAGAAAACATGTTGTAGGCGTCCAAATGTGCCCTTTGAAGAAGTAATTTCTTTGATCTGATCATTCAAATCTGCCTCTATGTTTATATGCCTTTGTTTTATCCTTTAAGCATTGTTTGGGTATTAAAACTTGGACTTATCCCTTAACTATTTTCCTCACTATCTTTTCCACTGCTTTTTGGCTAATCTTTTTTATTTGTCCCTTAATTCTTGATTTAATATTTTTAATCCTTTGTACTCATCTCTGTCTTTTGTTTTGGCTTTTATCTTCCTGTGCTTGAACCTTTAACTTTGTTTTAACCTTCTTAAACCCTTGGATTATCCTTAGTCCCCTGATCTTCATGGTCCTTTGACTGTCTTTTCCCTTTTTCTATGTCTATGTCTGTGTTTACTGTGAAATGTGGCATTCTTCTGCTGCTCGAGGGTTTTGATAACAACAATGATCATGATTCATCGGTGATTATATTTTATTTGGTTTCCATGGTATTTTCAATGAAAAGAGATCTCTGGATCGTCACCCAGATCACTCATTAAAACGATTTTGGACCTTTGAAATGTATTTCTCGCATTTTTGCTATGAAACTTGCAAAAAAGAAAAACTGAGTTTAAATCCTACGTGGGAGGGATTTTCTGCGTTTATTCGGGGGTTTTCAAGCTTTTGGAGCATTTTATAGAGGTTCGTGGTGGAGGAGGGCTTCATTGCGAAGGTGGAAACCTTTTGGAAGTTTGAATGGAGGCAGCGTTGTCAGATTTTGGCACGAAGAGAAAATGCGGTTTCCACGAGCGGGAAGCTTGTTTTCTCACGGAGGGAGGGGCGGTAATGTTTTCGGGGAATCGGGTGCGATTCCATACAGAATGTGATGCATGGTGGTGGGATACCACCTATTTCGTGCATTTGAAAATGCTAACCCCGGCACAAATAATGTTGCGATAAGGGCTGTGGGACATTAGATCTCGAGTGATGAGATCAACAATGGTAGTGGATCGAAGGGGATGGGTAAGTCAGAGGGAGTGGGGTTTGGGAGAATGTCTGGTGGGGTTTAAATGGGGCATGGTTTTTAATGAAGAGCATGGCTTGGTGGATCAATAAAATAAGCGAAAGCACTTATTTATAAAGGTAAGGGAAGGGTTCATATGAGGATTTTAGCATAGGAAGGAGGGCTTAAAACCTTAGAGAGTTGGGTTTATATTAGAACAGGGTTTTAAATATAAAATAGAAGGTCCCAATAGGTTAATTTTTAATTTAAAACAATGTAAAAGAGGATCTTTTACATTGTTTTGATAATATAAGGGAAAAGGATTTAGGTGATGGGGTTTATAAGGGTTTTGTGGGAGAAAATGAGTGAAAATGGGAGTTTTAGAAGGGGGAGAAGGGTGATAATGAGGGAATTAAGCCCAAAATGAAACTTTTAAGAGTAGCAAAGTGATTTTTAGAAGGAAAACTGAGAGATAGTGAAAGAAAAATGATTTAGAAGGATAATGAAGGCAATGAGATCTCTAAACATAGCTAATAGGAAAAGAATGCTATCTTTAGCTGATTGTAGAAAATCAATAATCACCTAGTGAATTTGTAAAATAGAGGAGGATAACAACTTCTTATTTTCCTTCAACACCTTCTTAATAATCCTCACAACTCTCTTGTTTGAAGCTTCAGTAAGACCATTACCTTGTAGATAATATGCAGTAGAATGCCCAAGTGTAATGTGATATACATGACAAAAACTGATCGGATTCTTAGATTTGAATTCTTGTGCATTATCAGTGATGATCTTTGTAGGGCAGCCAAGCCTAGACAATATATTATTTTCCAAAAATGAAATGATAACTAAATAATTTTCTTGCCTAGTTGGGATTGCTTCAATCCACTTGGTGAAATAATCAGCTGTTGTTGGAATCTAGTGATACTGACCTGAAGATGATGGATGAATCTCACCAATAAAATCCAGCCCCCGCTGCTGAAATGGCACCTCAACATAGATAGGCATCAAAGTTAAAGGAACAAGCTTCTTCTTACCATCAAAAATCTGGCATTCATGGTAGGCATCTATCTTTTGGTAGACATATTTAAACATAGTAGGTCAATAATACCCTGCTCTAAGAATCTTATTTGTTGTAGCCTTCCAATAATGATGACCTCCATAATCTCCTTTGTGAAACTCTTCAATCAATTTTCCAATTTCCTCTTCCTGCAAACAATGATGCAGTACCTCAAAGACTTTAGCTTCACAAATTTTTCCTTGGACTTTGTCAACTTAGCAGGTGCTCTATGATAATGTAAGACAAAAACAATGTCTTTGTACCAATCTGAAATGATGTACTTTTCCTCAATGGGAATCAACTCTTTCATCTTCATCTGATAATTCTAAAATTTCTGTAATTAAGTTCATGTCAATACAGTCAAAGTTTGATTGTGCCATCAGATTTGCTAGGCCTTGACCTTTGACCAATTTTGTGGGCTTTATTTCTATATCATATTCCAACAAGTTAGAAATCCATTTCCCTCTCTTACCATCAGGATCAACTTGAGTTAGAATGTCTTTCACAAAAACATTACGAACAAAAGCTATAACATGAGAATGCAGAATATAAATTCTGAAATCTTTGATGGACTTGACCAAGGGATAAGCTTGCTTCTCTAAGATGTTGTATTTCAGCTTTGAGTTAAATAATGTCCTACTAAAAAATGAAATGGGTTGCTCAGTACCTTGCTATCCTTTCTGCAACAAAACTCCAGCAATTGTATTTTCTAATGCGAATGTAAAACTAGAAATTCTTTTGAAAAAATCAGGAGGATCAAAATTGGTGCTTGAGTGAGTGCCTTATTAATATCCTCAAATGAGTTTTTTTCTTCTGTTGTCCACTTGATGTAAGCTCCTTTCTTAAACATCTTTTTTATGTCTTTTACAATCTCAGAAAAATTAGGAATAAACCTCCTCACAAAATTTACCTTTCCAAGTAAAGACTAAATTTCCTTTCTTCTTCTAGGTAAATCCACTTTTTGAATTGTATTGACCATGTTTGGATCAATATTAATCCCATATGTAGAAATAATATGCCCAATGAACTTCCCTGAAGTTAGCGCAAAAATGATTTTAGTGGGATTGAGAGAAATTCCAAACCTTCTACACTTCAGCAGAATATTTTCTAGGTGCTTCAAGTGATCTTCTTCTCTAGTTGAGAAGACTGTTATGTCATCCAAATAGACAACCACCATATTTTCCTTCTCCTCAGCAAAGGCAATTTCCATATTTCTTTGAAAGGTAACCCCTGCATTCATCAGACCAAAGGGCATTTTTACATACATGAATATACCCCGTGGTGTGGTAAAGGTTTTTTTCTCTTGATCTTCTGGATGGACAAGTATTTTATTGTACCCTGAAAAACCTTCAAGCATAGACATCCTTTGTGAACCAACAATGTTCTACAAAATTTGGTCCATCTTTGGGAGAGGATAGTTGTCCTTCAGAGAGGCTTTGTTCAAGTTTCTAAAGTTAATGCAGATTCTAATTTCTCCACTCTTTTTTCTGACTAGAACCAATTTTCCAAGCCACTTTTAGAATATGATTCGAACGATGATTTTGGCATCAAAGAGTTTATTGATTTCCTTCTCAATCAGAGGAATGAGAAGTGGATTAATCCTCCTTAGCTTCTTCTTGAAAGGATTTTCCATTTCTTTAATGGGAATGGTATGTTGATTGATAATATGATCATACTTCTTTAAATCATCATAACTCCAAGAAAAAACATCTGTGAACCTTTTCATCATCTCAGTATATTTTTGCTTCATGTCAACTAAAAGAAACTTTGAAAGCTTAATCATTTTTGGCATTGGTACTGTACCAAGGTTACAACTCTCTACCTCTTCATCATCAACTTGTATCCTATGAGACTTGAACACATCATTCTGATTAAAAATATTCTCAAAGGGTATGAGACCTTTGGGTATAGATTTATTCTCCAGCTGTAACACTTTAGAATTTCCCTTTGATTCAACAAGCATGGTTTTTTGATCTACTTGTGTACCTTCAAACTCTTCTTTCAATTCTAAAAAGTTTTTTACTTGATGGTCATCCTCAAAAAATTTCCAATGGATAATGTTATCTGGGATATCAATTCTATGGTGATTTTCAACCTCATATATTTTAGTGGAATGTGCAGGGATGATAAATAGACTTGCAGAGACAGCTACGGAGTCAACTATTAAGTTTTGGTCCCTAGTCTTCACAATAAATGAATATTCTTGGAAATTATCTAACGTCTCCATGATCAAATTTCTTTATGCCCTCATTCTCACATATTTAGTTTGATACGCACCCTCAACTTGCTTAATAACTAATTTAGAATCTCCACAAATAGAAATATTTTGAGCAACCATTCTTTTCAAAATTTATAATCCCAAAAATAAAGATTCATACTCAACCATGTTATTTGTGCAATAAAAATTCAGTTTTTAAGAAAATAATTTACTTTCATCCTCTAGAGTTGTGATCCAAATTCCTGCTCCTGCCCCCTCTCTTCTTGTTGATCCATCAAAGTGTAACAACCACCAACCTTCCGCCTTCTCCTCACTGATTTGTTGATTTTCTTTATGTTGAATTAAAGTTTGTTGATTTTCTACTTTCTTTTCATCCTCTACTTCATTAGTCAATTCATTGAAAAGAATAGCAGATCCAAGTTCAGTGTAATATCCAAAAATGGGACTGTCAGCAATGCATGTCTAAAAAATGAATTTTAGAGAAACGGATGCTACATAAAACCAAATCAGCCCTTGGATCCCTTAGATAAAGTAATATGGGACTCACAACCAGAAAATATTTAGAAAAAAATCTCTTTTACTTGTTTAAACAGATCTCTTGGTCCTGATATGGCTCAAAAACACTGAAATCCCATGACTTGACTAAACAGAAATTTCTCGAAGCATGCACAAAATCATTTAAATAGGGATTATAACAAAATATGCTACAAATAACAGATGTGTAGTTTTATTGCTCAAAACAAGAATAAAAATAGGGATCTATCCCCTTTTACACATCAGGAAGATAACCCGACAAGGGTTTCATGAAAGAACAAGTGCAAGATGCATAGATCTGCAAATATGGATCTGAAATAACATAGTCTACTAAATAACTGTGCATAAATATCTGAAAACACTTTTTGGGAGAAGGTTTGGCCCTTTCCTTGAGAAAGCAAGTCAAGATTGAGGGGATTGACCCTCATACTGCAACTCTACAAGAAAGGATGCAGTTCCTGCAAGGGACTGCACTGTAGATGATGGAAGTGCTTTGGCCAAATGCCAAGATATGAAAATATGCTCCTGAGCCTTCCTTACTGATCCCCAAAAGGAAAGGAGGCTCTCTCCTTTGAAAAATGAGTGTAGGAAGTGGTGTTGCGAACCCTCACTGAAACAACCTGCAACACAACGTTATACTACTACAGAAATAACACTGTAGCTGAAGGAGGATGCTTGGCCTCAAGCCTGGATGTGAGGAAAATTAGTACAAGCTCCTTCAAGAGGCCTCTCAAGAAAGGATAAGGATTCCTAAATAGGAAATCCTTGTGCTAAGCAGCACAGAAATCTCAACTAAACAGTTGAATAAAGAAGAATAGTCTAAGAAAACAAATCAAATTATCATTCATAAGATGTGTTGCTATGGCTGCCTTGCCCTCCTTTTATACATGTGTGAGGCTTCTTGCATTGGGCCCCACTCATTAGGGTTTCCTCCACCAAGGAATCTTCCTCCCACTATCTCTGCGCTGTCTCACAAGATGATCTCCACCTCCTATCGTAGCACTGTTGACTTGGTCAAACTTGACCTTGTCCACATGAAAAAGTCCCTGTTCACACATGAAGGTGTGAAATCCAACTTTTATATTTATCCCCTTTCACATTATGAGGTATTTTATTCAGATTTTTATTATTCATCGGCCTCCTTACCCATTTATTCATCTCCTAAGTGAAATCAGCAAAATTTGATATTCCAATTTGCTACATGCAAATTTTGGAATATTACATTCAGTATCAACAACATATATTGGAAATTTTTGAGGTTTATATTTACTAATTACCATGTAATCCATCCTTGTTTCTCTATATAATCTCCTTTGCTCATGAAAAACAAGAATGGTGGCATAAGTTAGGCCCATCTGCATTGTACCTTTTATTTTTTCTTCCCATGACCTTGATAACAGCATGCCAAACTTAAGTGGAATGTATGCTACCACAATTTCCATTACCACTATCTTGGCAGGGACTTGTGTAAGACCAAAAACAACATATTTTATTAAACCAATGCACTAAAATATTTTTGAATCAAAGGAAAACAAATCCTTATATGGTATAGTAATTTCTGATCACATTCTTTCCATGATTATTTTGGGCATAAGATTATGAGAGGCTCCTGAATCCAACATGGCCTTATGCAATCTCATGTCATGAATACTAAGGCTCGCATAAAAAGGAGGTACCTCTTCATTCTACTCATCCTCTAATCTTGGACCTAAGTATATGGTTGGATGATCTTATTGAATATTTAGGATATTAGCTACTCCTAGTTTGGAATTCAACATTTTTACAATCTGACTTCTATATTCATTCACCTTAAGAATTTCTCCAAATGGTACTATTTTGATCTTAGAGATCTCATTCTCCAAACTGAAAACAGAAGTAGATTTTTTATTCTCTTTAGCAGAAAAAAGGAGGTGATGTATCTTTCCTAAGTTCAGTAGCCTTGGGGGCATATTTCTTTGGCTATGTTTTGTTTGCAATAATTGGAACATTTTTTTTTCTGAGGTTGTACTATTTCTGCATCTCAAAGATTGCATGTTGATACCCTTTAAGATAGCCAAATGGTTCCTCACCCTTGTTTACTTCATGATCTGACTCATCATGTTCCTCCTTAGTAAAAAGCATCCCTGACATGTTTTCATCTAAGCAATGAATCGAGTCTTCTTGTATTTCAGGCTGCTCTTCTACATCAACTAAGTTTTGTTGATAAGGAGGCCTTACTTGAGGGTCAAGTGGCTTATTTCTATTTTCCCTTGGTCTCTGTTGGTTTCGAGGTCTTTTGAACTGAGGATTTCTAAACTAAGGTTCATGTTGTGCAGGACGAGAAGAGGCATTCCCAAGGGCAAGCCTATCCATCTGTTTTTCCATTTTCTTCATCATAGAATGAAATTTGTCATCTGAGGTGGAAGTCTTATCTTCTTATTTCAATTTATTCTTTCCCATCTTGAAATTTTTGGCTGACATCATATTGATCTCCACCTTCACTGCATCATTTTTCATTTCAACAAGTGAAGGGGATTTTATTTCTCTTAGTGGGATAGAAAATTCATAATCAAAAACTTCAACATATCTCATTTGAGCTGCTCCTGGTGGAGGTTTTAGATGGGTAGGAATGGAGTCATACACTTTGTTAAATCTCTTTGAAATGTTTTGAACAGTTTCATCAACAACTCCCTTCAAACTATTATACTCAATGAGGGCTTGTACATGGTTAGTTCTATTTCCCCACTTCCTCAAGAATCTATCTTCAAATTTATTCCAATTATGTAGGCTTACTAGAGTGAGGGATTTGAACCACTTCCTAACTTCACTAGTAAAGCTCTGAGAAAACAATATCATCTTGACATCCTCATGGTCAACCTCCTCCCTGTCTATAAAGTCATTGAACTAAACTACATGATCTTCAGCTGTAATCTCTTTATCACTTCCCCAATTTTTGATTCTAGAAGAATATTTGCTAGGAAGGGAATTTAGGACAGCTGGAAGAGCAAGATGGGCATACCTAAAAGGTGCAACAACAGGTGGAGGTGGAACATTTCTAGCCATGATGACTGGGAATATGGTATTTTTATGGACAACAGTAGAGGAAGAGGAAATATTAGGAGGAGGGTTGTTCGGTCTTTATTGTCGAGTCAGAATTGAACTCCAATCAAGAAGAGGGACACCAGTTTTACTTCTTAACAAAATTTCAAATGGGTCCAGTTCCTTCAACCTATCCAAATATTCTTTCTCTAATAGTAACTCTGAAGTGACTACTTCCCAAAAATATTCTTTATATTTTTGAGCTACTAAGGCTGAGGTATCAATACCTCTTCTATGTAGGTCTAAGACAATTCCAGTCAATTATTTTTCACTTTCATACCTAAACAAGACTTCCTGAATTTTATCATCAATATTTTTATCTTCATG
Organism: Pinus albicaulis; assembly: GCA_034641835.2. Taxonomy (NCBI): domain Eukaryota; kingdom Viridiplantae; phylum Streptophyta; class Pinopsida; order Pinales; family Pinaceae; genus Pinus; species Pinus albicaulis. The sequence goes on along the minus strand of CM076580.1, from coordinate 1,532,144,383 downwards.
ACTTCTTAGAACTTCAAAGGACAAGGATTTTGTATGTAATGGAGTACCTGATATTGCAGAAATTACTTGACTGCCTCTACAGATGGTGCTTGGATTGTCCACAATGGTAGGCGGATCTGGGTCAAGATTAATCCTCATGCGTCTCCTTCTCGAAGCCACCTTTGATGATATGAACTTTGAATAGAGTCACCAAGGTAAATGCAACCTCGAACAACTTTCTGAGCTCCTACTACATTCATAAGTTTAGCTTAAAATTTTTGGGAAAGTATAATCTTCAGGCTCCCAACAGATGCACCAAAATGTTATCACAAAATTGCACTTGATTGGTTCCTAATTAGACTACTTCATGTAACTTTTTGAAACCAACTTGTAACTGAAGCTCAGCCTCTTCAGTCTGAGAGGGCTCTCTCAAAAGTTTTAATGATATTTGATAATGATGAAACTAGATGGATAAATATACTTGGAAAATAACTTGCTTGTGAGGTGTGTAGGTTGAAAAGAGTACAAGTTTGCAACCACTGGGTTTATGGAGTCAAAAAATCAGTATTTCAGTGGTAATGTCTCTTGACATGGAAGCTGAGGCAAGTAAAAGTTTTTAGCAGAGGTAAATCACACATGGAACATGAAATAACACAACCATTTCATCAATAAAGGAATTTAGATCATACACCTATGAATTCTGAGTATTAAATATGAAAACCACTGCAAATGGTACACATATAAAATATATATCAAATAAGAACTAAAAAATCCATTATAATCTCATGTTGGTCAAGAAATATTCCTCTGTATTACTGATATCAGTCAAATTACATAAAGCTGCAGTATTACAAAAAATCTCCAACCCTCTACAATTTCGAATATCTACCCTTTAATACACCTTGTTACATGAGAGATGATTTGCCTCTTGGCTAGACTCATCGAAATTTTCCTAATGACACCTTTCATAATAGGAAAACATGTGCTTTAATGATAAAATGACAACCACACTATAAAACAGTCCTTTTCCTAATAGGTCTCAAACTACTACTTATTACATCAACTACCTTATCTCTAAAAACAATTATACATCTGAAAAATAATGATTCACATGTTCAAATGAGCTATTACATAACTCATCACTACTTGACATCTTAATTACCCTCCTCAAAATCTGGAAAAAAAAACCCTATTTTTCAGGAAAACAGGTCCTTATCTTCAACGAATGATTTAGCTGATGGATTGACTTCATTTCATGGTCTTCAAGTCATGGATGATTTCAAGAAAAGTCCCTTGACCATTTAAAAGTGTCCACCTATCCAAAAATTCCCATAAACCTGCTCAGAAACCTTTAAAATAGCTCGCTATGTAAGTATGGCAGTTTCGTAGTGTGCTTTCGTAGCATACAATAATTGACGTTTGCAATCAAATTTTCTACTTCTTTCCTTTTGCATTGTGTTCATCATGCCCTAACACATCCTCTATATCATTTTATCTCCTTGGAAGCCACCCAAAGAGGTTTTAAAAGAAAAAATAAGGCTACAGGTGGTTTCGTAGCGTTTTCCTGGCTTCAAGCCTAGGAAACGCTATGAAACTATGGAAAACTGTGTAAATTCTAGATTTTTGCCTAGTTTCAATAATGTACCTTCTAGCTATAATAGTTTGGTTTTCAACATGCCATTGACCTTTCAAAATATAAACCAGCTCAAAATAGGAGTCTTGAGGTGTTTCTTCTTCATTGATGATGAGTTGAGCTATTGGCTCCTCAACTACTGTCAATTTAAGACCCTTCTTCTCTAGCTCTTCATGGATCAATTCTAGATATTCTTGGTGGTCTTTAACTTGATCCTTCAACTTTTTGTTGGTATATTTCAAGTGTAGGTTCATTATTCGTACATTTTTCACCTCTTTCCTCAATGGCATAGTCCATTTGATTAATTGTTGTGTTGTCTAGGGTCTTTGATACATTGTAAACCTGCTCTTCCCAAACCTCTTTCATCTTTTCAAAATGAACCTTCTACACATTATGTTTCCTTGCCTCCTTTTTAATAACTGCTATTTCATGATTAGCTAGCCTCAAATTTTCTTCAAGGAGTTCAAACTATATTTTTTCAATGAATTTCTCCTTTCCTTTCTTTTGCTTGATAACTGGATCTTCTTTTGCAGGTGAAGATAAGTCAACGATAACTGGTGGTGGCTGGACAATGTCAGTGGCTGGATGAACCTCTTTGCTACTTTCCAAATTTTTTTCTAGCATGTCTTGTCATGGGCTTCCTTGACTGAAACATAAAACCTGGATCCTCACCTTCAAACTCTAACTTCTTTGCTGATTTAACTTTCTTGATCTTCTGTCCACCTTCATCTATATCCTCAACCTGAACTATAGGAGTCTCTTCAATATCAATGGCATGTCGTATGTCTTTTAAATTTCCTTTAGCCACTATTTGACTCCTTGTAATCTTTTTTCCACCTTGTTACTCACATTTGGCTCTTGTTTTGAAGGTTTACTCATTATTCACTTTTTTTTCGCAGGTGGAACAGTGGGTGTATCAAATCTATGCAACTGCTCTGTTTCCATCATAGTTGGTTCACTTTGCTCTGCCCCTACTGGTTCACTGTGTTCTACCACTAAAGGTGATGGTATACCTCTAGGTTTAGGAGTTCTTTTAGGGGTAATGGTATCCATTTTAAAACCACTAACAAATAGAAAAGAAGACCAGTCTCTACCTAGTCTTTGTAACTCATCTAAAACCAACAATTTTATTAAGCCATGATGAAAAATTAAGGTTTCACTTCCCTCAGATTTTTCTTGAACTTTATCTACTATTTTTGCTAAGCTTCTATGTAAATAGAAAGGTAGATCAAGAGATATCTTACCAAAAAAGTGTAGGAGAAGCTTGAAGTGGTAATTATAGACTTTATGATATCTCCCTTCACAAGTGAAATATTTCTGGATGATAAGCAATAGCTTTGAGAAATTATAATTCATGCAGCTCCTTGGAATGGAATTTGTAAGGTCAACTTCACTATTTTTTGGCTTGATAAACTCTTTACATTCCTCCATGTTGAATTTGAACCCTTTGAAACATTTTTCTTGTCCTCTTGGAATACCTGTTGCTACTGCAATGATCTCTGGTGTTATAGTGAGATTCAACATTCCCACTTTTGTAGTTGTTCCATTGAAGTTTAGGGAAAATTATTTGGAAACCTATACATGGCATCCTTGTAATATTTCACAAAACTGTAAACATCATGTTCTTCTGAAAACCTCTATAGTTGTTGGACCTTCATTTATCAAGTTCATATCTGATGGCTCAGATCTAAGACAATGGCCACCTTTATTTTTCTTCCTTTTTGTAGCCATGGTTCTTTAATGTCTTCTCTGCCTCGCTTGATCAGTGATATTTGCAAACCTTTGAAAATACTAGTCATAGCTTGGGCTCAATGAAAAATCTCTCTAGAGCTCATTAACACGCAAAGAGGGAATGGAGAATGATAAATGAATTAATTTAGAAATATTTTGAAGTTTCATGACCACTCATAACATAATGATGACTCATACATGCTTAAAATGGTGATGATAACTTCAACCCTGACGATGTACCTTGATCTTTACCCTAACTGACTCGAATGGCATCTAACTTATCCTTTTCAAATCATTTTATGACACCTAACAACTAATTTGACATGACAGACAAGAAGCCTTACTTTCGTAGCATACCTAGTGTATTTCTGGGCATTTTCTCTACGAAAGTATTAGCAATTTTGTAGCAAAAGGTGCATTTTCTCTGTGTATTTCGCTACGAAAGTGTGGTTTCTTGGCTAAAATGACTCTTTCGGTGCTAAAACTTGGAAAATGAAAAATGTCAGAAAATCATGATTGATGTGACATGAGATGATTTTAATGAGGGTAGGTTTAGACCTTAGGATAAGCTAAATAAGAAAAATTTAAAATTTTCCTTGACCAAGTAATGAAAAATGAATCCTATAACCCTACCTTTGACACATGAACCTCTAGGACTTTGTCAAATGATGCTTCATTTTTTCTGAGTGATAACAACCTCATAGACCATTTTGGTTTCAAATTAATTATTGAACTATTTCTCCTCTTACATTCTCTCTTCCTGTTCTACCACTTCCCATCAGCATCCTTGTTCAAGTTCATTATATATCAATAAAATTATTTTTCCACTTCATGTTGTACATTTTATAAGAAATCCCTATTGGTTGTTTGTATTCCTTAAGGAATATGAACTGAAGCATTGTCTCCTGGGCTTGCAAAAATTGCTCACTTATTTTACTTTCAGTTTTGAAAATATTTGAAATAGAAAATGATAATGTAACACCTCAATCAACAATAATGACAAGTGACAAATTGGATTTGTATTGTCTACATTTTATGTTTAATGAAATATATGTATTTCAACTTTGTCTTAATATATTATGTCCTTCTTGAAAACATTTAGCCTTCATATTGATTAGCATAGCATTTGCACTTCACATCACTTTCAACCTTTTTCAATAATAACATTGAACATACATTATCATTATTACAGTTAATGACATCAATGGCAATATTTTTAACATATGGGAATTGTATCAATGGATTTTTAGTCTAGTTCACAAGTATGTTGACTAAAATGGTCATTGTTTTAATTAGAGATAGAGTTGAGTTTGGTCTATGATCTCAAGCATTTAACAATAAAAAAAATTCACATAAAAAATATAAATTAGTATAATTGAAAGTGATATTTTGGAATCAAAATTAAAATGTGATTAATAATAAATTAGTATAAATATATTAAGAAATGTGATTAGTAAATATAGTTAATACATATTACTTGATATTATTTTTTATATGATGTAATTTATTATTTTATATGATGTAATTTGTTATTTGATAGTTTATAGGGTAATTTTATAATTGTATTACTTTAAAAATTGAAATTGAATATGAATTTTAAAATGAAAAATAATTAAATAAAAATTCAAAGATACAAAATAACTAAATACACCAAAATATACAACATTTTAAACTTTTAAATTAAAAAAATTAATTTCCAAGACATTCAACATGAATTTGGTGAGGCACTTCAGCACATTACACCTTCACCTTTTCTTAGTTTTACTTGTAGCTGAAAACCTCTGGTTGACCATGGAAATATTTCACCATTTGGAGAGACTGGTATTGGTTGACAATGGAAAGATTTCACCATTTAGAGAGACTTGTATTGCTTGCTTCAAACAATTATAAAAATATTTGTGGCATGGCTAGTGCACACAGAAATTTTTACTGATTTTAGTGTGTTTTGGGATTATATTTAATTGGCTAAATTATGAAGCATTTTCCGAAAAGGTGCAACTAGGTAAAAATAATTTTATGATTATTTCCCGTCTCCCCAGATTAGTGGTATGTATTAAGAAGTTGGATCACTTCTGGCATTAATTTATTCTATGAAAAATATGAGTGGCCTTGTGATACTTCTGGGAAGAGTCTTTTGTTCAATGAATCAGAAGGTGATGGGAAATTTCCCTCCGATGATAGCAGACGGTGACAACATCCCAACTCTTCTCTGGTGGACCCTGCACCCCTCCTCCGACACCTCGTTCCCTCTACGCTGCTCCCCCTCTGCCACTCCTGCACGCGTACGTTTCACAGATATATTTAAAATTTGAATTCATTTCTTTCGAGCAGGTAAATAGTTTGGATCATTGTTATGCCTGTCATTCTAGTTCACTCACACTGGAGAATTCAACAACCCTCCCATGGCGATTAAAAACTGGTGTTGTGTAGTTGAATTTTCCATTCCAACACCTGGTGAGGGAGATCACCTAGGACTTCAAAACAGATTTGAGGTTCCAGTCATCGGATGTGGATACTAATATTTGTGACATTCATTCCAAGAGGGTCACCATCATTCCAAAGGACATTTATCTCACTCGCCACATCCATTGAGAGAGGGCATAAATAGTCAGTCATTACCAATGGTGTTTTTTCACACCACTGCATGTCTCTTTAAAATTTGTTGCACTCTTTCCCTTTTTTAGTTCTTCATTGTTTGGTTGGGGTTCACCATTGCAAGAGTAATATGCAGACTTGATGGTTGCAGTAGGGTTAGTTTTGGCTCACCCTTGGTTTATTCTATTGCAATATATCAGTAATCTGCCTTTTTTATATGAAATATTGAAAACAAAAGAGAGCAAGAATCAAAAGACTATTTACACAAAAATAAACCAAACCAAAATCCTGTTGGACCTGTTCTTGTTGATGAATCTGATGTTTCTATGATAGAATGCTCATCATACGCTAAGCACTATCTAAACCTACTCTAGTCATTGTTTACACATTGCGATCCCTCTGGATATTAAGGGAAAGGGAAATGTTTACTGGGTCCATTGTCCTATGCTTCATATATCACTTTCTTGCCATAAAAATGTAGTCAGGAGAAGATACGATTACCAATTCATATGAAAGATATCTACAAAACAAAAATATGTCCGATATCCATTAAGTTCAAGGAAATATATAGCATGTCAAAATTTGAAGAACTCAAGCATTTAAAAAATCCCTTCAGATAGGAAATTAAATCTACCAAATTACTTTGCTTTCAATGAATCATTTTCCTTAATTATTAACAATAAGATCCACCAAGAAATGTACAAGGCATTCTAAAGAACAAGCCAGGAATTCATCAAGGTTTTGAAATAGTAGATGGCCAAGAACAAGCCATAAGAGTTATAATTCAAGTGCACTCGCTCACATTTTAACTACACATAATGGTCAAACAACCGATCCTCTATCATAACTACACATAATGGTAAAACCCTAAAACTAATTATAGGGATGTTAGTTATAGATAAAGCAATATACTTATATATTGAACCACTAAAATAAGTAACATTGCATGGATTTGTGTTATGGATATGGCAATAATATACATGTACTATTTGTTGGGGATTGAATAGGATCTTGCATCATTATTGAATTGGTTGTTGTTGTCGATGTTGATGTTGGCACTAGAAGGTGGTGGTAATATTCCTGCTCCTACAAGCTGAGAGGTGGAATAAGGGGTGGCAAAGGGTACATGTGACTGTGTATTGTTTGTGATTGATGAAATGATATTATTACAAGCACTAGCAGTTGAGAGACTAAGGGATGAGGAGTGAGAGGCAGGTGTTTCCACAGGATTTCTTGAACGATTTATGCCTTTGTGCATGTGGCGTTCACAGTATTTTGAATCAGGAAATGCATCCTTGGAGCAACGCCACTTTTTGCCATCTGTTCTTCTACATCTACCAAGTTCTAGGTCACAGTTTTTGGAAAAACCCAACTGAAATGGAGAACTCCAAGGTAGTGCAAAAAACCACCAACTAAAATATATTATATTAGGTTCTATCACAAAATAATAACACAACCAAAACTATCAACAACATTGTTTGAATCGAGGTCTAGGCATACCTAACATCCACAAGGGTACTCAAAATAAAAAATGCATGCAGTTGCAGGACCATTTACATATTTGAATGCAAATACTTACTAGAGTACTATAACTATAAGGATATGTTACAGTATGGAAATTTTTGCAATATAATTATTATCTCTGGTGAATATTTTGGTTTAAGGAGCTCGTCCTCCTAATCTTTGTCAATTTTTTTTACAACTCTGAAAAGGGTTGTAATGCTCTGGTTTTAAGAGCTTGTCAGTGAACATCAGGGTAATCATTTTTTATTCATCTATGCCATTTATAAAACACTTGTAACCTTGTAAGAATATGATCCTACTTGATAACCAACAATAAAAATCATAATAGTACGATACAGAGGTCAAATTATAATATTAATGAAAATCACACTGATATTCTTTCACCATGGTGTCCCATCTCCTAACATCACAATACATTGATAGTGGCCTCAAGAACAACCCATCCCCATCCATTTTACAACCCCAAAACTCAATACTTATTTCTATATCATCATCCACGGAGATCAAGCTAAGAAGCAGGAAAAATATCTGTTGAGCCACCTCCTCTTCTGCAAAACCAAAAAATAAAAACACATTAGTGCTTTCCTCTTCTCTATTTGCAAATATTTCTCTTAATATTGCTTTATTTATCTCTTGGTTTGTTTCTACAAGTTGCTTCAACCTAAGGGATTCTTCACATTTAGCTACTACACATTCCTCCATTTGACGTTTTGACAAACATTTCCAACATGAAAGGTATCTACCATTCTTCCTATCTACAGCTATCATAGCACTCCACTGCCGATAAATTACTTTACCGTGCTCATCATCATCATCATTTGAATCTGAATTCTCTGTCTTTAATGTTGGATGCTGAACTTAAGCTTCTAGTTGGTGATAATTTCAATCTTAAAAGAGATCTTGAAGAATCTATTAAAAAGTTTCACAGAGGCACATGAGCATGAATATTTGGTAATAGCAGAGCAGAGTGCCAATAAAGGATTGGCAGAGGAAAATGCAAAGGTCCTTAGTGAATTACAACGGTGGAAATTGAAGGAGGACCAATTTACAGAGGTTAAATTGGATTCGTGTTGGGAAAAATACTGAGAGGGGGGGTGAATCAGTATTTAGAGTTGAACAATTTTTCTTTTCTTTCTCTTAAAACCATATGTTACATTATTGCATCCAACATGTATGTCCAGATATCTTATTATGTCTTTACTTAGAGCATTGCATCATTCATTCATCAGATGAGCAGTAAGCATGAACATAAATAACAGAATAGACCATCAAACATAAACAACACATATGAACACCAGGATTTAAGGTGGAAACCCAATTCGAGAGAAAACCACCGCTGCTGCAATCTCAGTCTTCAATATTTATTATAGAGAAAACTTCTTACAATATATGCTGGTGCAAATTTATACCAGCACGCAGGCACCCACCTGCAGAAGGCTACAACCTTCTCTCATTTACCAGCCTCTCCTGGAAGGGAGCTATGACCCCCTACTCTCATTTACCAGCCTCTCCTGGAATGGAGCTACTACCCCCTGCTCTCGTTTTCTAGCTACCACTGGAAGGGAGCTACAACCCCCTCACTGAAGGCTTCTACCCTTGGCACCACCATGGACCACGTTTCATCAATTTTCATACTGGATCCACCAATTTCCACATGACATACCTTTCCGGTCATCAGATTTATTTATTTTCTTCAAAGGTGCATCCTTAATTCAGATTTCTCAGCAATCTGTTACCCATTCCATACAGATATACTTCTGAGTGAAGTATTCATTCACAACCCTTACTCATGCATACGTTCTTTATGATTTCGTCAGTCGTTTAAGCCAGGAATTAATCTTGATCAATCATATTCACTGGTGCACCATAGATTCAGATATATCAGAGTTTATTCATACATATATCTCTAAAAGAGTTTCGTTTTTTATCAACCCTTTCGCATGCCCACAGTTCTTCATGATTCTCATCACCTTATATAGTTTTCACTTTTAATAAAACCTTGGGTCAAAACCATTCAATTGCTAATGGTATTCCAGGACTGTATTTCCTTTAGCACCCTTACGTACCTCTTTGATTTATTTTTAATTTATTTATCAATTTGAAGAAATTGATAAATAAATATATTTATATTTTTGAACAGAACTTTAGGATTAAAGTTAACCCTTCGGGCTTTATAAAATATCGAACGCTTTTAAACAAATTAACCTTTGACCCCGGGGCCCACAAACATAGTCAAGTCCACTCTCCAGATTGACGGTATATATCGCTTTTCGCCATAATAAATATTTAATTTAAACCATTTTGGTTGAGCTCACAAACATTAAAGTGAAAATGACCAATTAAAATAATTCAAACTGGGCCCACATATATGATCAGTGACCCAATCACATTTCCACTCGTATCCTTGGTTAATATTCACGCCTTTTCATTATCGTCCGTGCCTCTTCATCAAGCGATCGTCGTCCGATGGCTTCCCTCCAGATCAACGACGCACAACAATATCGCTGGCCATCCTGGGTCGATCGTTAACATGCGATGGATGATCGTTAACGTGCAATGGCGCGCAGTGATGGCAGTTTTGCAGGGACGTGTGTCAACACCTCTATGGAATCGCTCCCCATCCAAGAAATACCACCTATCGTCGAAAGGTGGTGCGATGAAACTCGGAAACCACCTTAACTATTCACTCACAGTTTTTAAACAGTGATCAACCGTCCAATCAAATTCCTGCTCCGTACTCCAAGTTCCGTTTGCGTATATATATGAATTCTGCCCTTTATGTGTAATAAATTAACCAAGGTTCCTCTTATCTACTCTATTAATCTGCGCCATCTCTAAAGCATAAATTTTTTTTAAGTATTCTTCCTCAGGTTATATATATATATATATATATATATATAATGTGCCCTGTACATATAGAACCCATCCATGGCTCACTGTACTGTGGCCTTAGCAACTCGATATCGTATATAACTTCACGAATCTCCTCCTTTCATAAAATCTAGATGTTCTGAGCAACACAATCACGCTTTTCACAATTCAAGATGTCTATACGGGAATAATCCCACATGATTTCACAAGTGTCCACAGGGACTCAAATATTCTGCTGAATATATAAGTCATGGAGAGTTTAGAACCAATCCCTCATCACCATATACGAATGAATAAGAGTTTCACTCATTCTTCTCAATTTTCCAGGTTTTCTATTCCTCTGTCTCTGGACAAATCTGCTTCAATTCACTACTTGTCTCTATTCCTTGACCGATACTACTCTCTGTAGCTCAAACTGTAGATGCATTCTTTCTCTGTTCTTCTCTTCTACATGTATTTTCATGCCAATTCCTTATCTTCCTTGCTTCCTCTTTACTTCTTGTTTAATGTTTCTCCTTGCTTCTCTGTTTGCCTCTGTTTTCTGTCTTCTATTTTGCTGCTCCTTTGTTATCTTCTTTTCCTCTGTTTTCTTTGATGTCTCTGCTGCCTTTCTAGATCTCCAATCAACTAACCCTTCTAAAACTGCCTCAGCTTCATATTTCATTTGCTCTTTTCTTTGTTGATGTTTCAAGTGCTCCTCTTTTGGCATTGATGGAGATACATCCTTCTTACATCTTTGACACCTAGGTTTCTTATCATAGGCAACTTATCAAGTAGGTTTCCATCCAAAGACAACTCATCAAGTCACTTTCCATCAAGAACAACTGCATCAAGCAGGTTGTCATCAACTTTATCAAGTAGGTTGCCATCAAGGACAACACTCTGAATCATATTGCCAACAATCTCCCCCTTTGGACTTGATGGAAACCATGATGGTGTTTGATCACCACAATTGATAGATACATTATTCAAACACCATGATACTCTCCCCCTTTGACATCAAGGGCAAAGGGCAGATTAGAACTAAAACAAGGTTTCTCTTCTCTTGTAGAAAGAAGAGCTCTGTAGATCTGATGTGTACTGAAGTTACCATGCTCCCCCTGAGTTCATGCTAAATTTTTAAACATAATATTCAATGAAGTACATAACTCTATGACCTTTCCTATCACCAAGGTCTCAAACTTACATCAATGATCCAACCAAGTGGATTTACATATGTGACACAAGTACCCAACCAAGTGGGTTTACACATTTGAGCAAGTCCTTACATGACTGAATATTAAAATTTTACATCATGACCTCAACATGACCTTTTCATCACATTATAACTTATACAATCAAGACCAAGGAATCTCAAGCATAAGATTAGACCACAAAAAATAATTAGAATGCCAACAATGCATCTTTTTCATAAGACCAAAGCTCCTCCTTAGTCTATGCATTCAGAGATGCCCAACAACACCTCACAACCAATTTAATATTTTGTATTTAAGTAAATCTGATCTTTTGCATGGCAGAGACTACTCCCAGTTTTTGTCAGAGATATTCGAATGCTTCCCTGGGATATATGAGATATTTTTCTTGAGATAAAGATATGCCATCAGTTGCTTGTTGCACTGGATGGAGCCTTTTCAGATATATCTTCTTCTATTGCTTCATTGGGTTCACCTTCTATATTGTTGATATTTGATGCAGGAAGATATACAACACCATCATCTTCATTTGTTGTTGGTGTTTCCTCATAACCGCAAATGTACCCATCAGCACCAATCCTTTTCTGTCAGTAAAGTTCAATATCTTCAACCTGTGACCGGGTCTATGGTTCGAGCATCATAGTATCTTTCTGTAGAAACCAGCTATCAACTCAATCTCTTGTCATTATAAAGGTGAAATTTCCATTTCCATTTTGTAGAAACATATGTGAGAATCATCATGAAAATAGAGTAGAGTGGCACTATATGAGAAAACACCACAGACTTGTATCAACAATATCTGAGAAGAAAGATAACACAATGTATCCATGTTTTCAAGTGTCATCCAACAGTTGTAGCATAAGCACATCAGTAAGCTATATCAGGATCTTTGTAGCAACATCATATTCTTGCCAAGAATAATTGTCATACCGGAACAACTTCATCATAGTCAATATGTATCAAGCAATCATCCATGTGATTTGTTATCACCAAGATCTTCATGATTTATATTTATTTCATAATCATGATGTGACAAGTGTAGGAATTATGTATAAAAGGTCTCAACCATGTCAAAATTCATCAGCATCAAACTCTGCATGATCTGTCCTTATCTCCGAATCATAAGCTTTCCATCTCATCCATGTGTGAAAACAAAAGATACCTTTCAACAAAAAGCAATCAGGGCTTACCCATAATCTCATCATAAGAAATCACATCATTCTAACATTGGCATCACAAGAATAAGCAAACGCAATGCCAACAATGCCACTCTAGTAGTTGGGCTAATGCTCCCCCTGAACCTACGCCACCTGTACCTGTCTTCTTCACATTAGATGCATTGTCAGAAATAAACACAACCAAAATTATTAAACCAACCATGGGAATCATCATATATTGCTCCCCCTGTGATGATACATTACTAATTCCTCTAATATATCTCACGTCACCTCCTGCAGTCATTATGATAAGTAAGATTTAGAAGCGGATGACTGTAGTAGGATTATTATCACCTACGTTTTTGACCGGTCCTCCTTCTTTTTCCAGCTTTGCTTGAAATTTCTTTTTGTGTGCTGGAAATTATCCAATTTCTCAGATCTATTCATCCTGCATTCGTTTTCTACATGTCCATACTTGTTACAAGAATAACATCTTGTGTGACCAGAAAAGTAAGCATAGGGATCATAATGTGTTTTTCTATTCTTTCTTCTATTGCAATCAGCTGATTTATGACCAAACTTGCTGCATGAAAAACAATATCCCTTAAAGAAACCTGAATACCTTTCTATGTAGAATCTGTTAGTTTGTGACTGAAAAAATCTGCTTCTGCAATTGGAAGCAACATGCCCATAATTATGACATTTAAAGCATTCAACATTATTGATCAAAGGAGGGAGTGATTTCTTTTAAGAGTTCATGATTTTAAGTTGACCTTCTGTTTCTTTCAACACTTCAGATTTTGCATTGATATCCTTTGAATCTTTAGCACTTTCTTGTGAACTAGATTCACCTTTAACAGTTTCATGAAAACCAAGACCAAATTTAACAGAAGGAGACCTTTGACTACTAAGAATATTATCCAGAATATTAGTACTATCTTGAAACCTTAAGAGTTTATCCTTTTCCTCTAATTTACCTTTTAAAATGTTTACCTCAACCTCCAATCTTTGGCATTGCTTCTTCATACTTTCTTCGACTCTTCTTCCTTCTTCTACTTGATCATTCAATTTTAAAATATCTTCCTTCAACTCATTTTCTTGTTCTTCAAATGTTTGTAGAAGTTCTTCATTCTTCTTATTTGATTTTTCCATATCTGTTTTTAGGCAGATGATTTCTTCTTCAAGTCTTTCACTTCGATTGGTTACTTTATCCTGCAGTCTTTGATATATTTCTATCTGTTCCTTCATTGTTTCTATCTATCCATTCATTCTAGAGATCATATCTTGGTAGATAGATTCCTTCCTTTTAAATGGATCTTCATCATTGATTTTGAGATTTTATCCTAGACTCATACCGTTACTTTCACTATCTTCACCATTACATGCACAAGAAAGTGAATCACAAGAACAACAATCAGTACCTGTTTCATCTTCTTCATTTTCTGCTGCACATGTTTTCTGAGATATCTCCTTTTGAGTAGCCTTCTTCTTTTTCTTCCTTCCCATTGTGACGGATCTCCTTCAAGCGATCAAGCTTCTATAGAAGTACCTCGCTCTGATACCAATTGTTGGGAAAAATACTAAGAGGGGGGGTGAAACAGTATTTAGGGCTGAACAATTTTTCTTTTCTTTCTCTTAAAACCATATGTTACATTATTGCATCCAACATGTATGTCCAGATATCTTATTATGTCTTTACTTAGAGCATTGCATCATTCATTCATCAGATGAGCAGTAAGCATGAACATAAATAACAGAATAGACCATCAAACATAAACAACACATATGAACACCAGGATTTAAGGTGGAAACCCAATTCGGGAGAAAACCACCGCTGCTGCAATCTCAGTCTTGAATATTTATTATAGAGAAAACTTCTTACAATATATGCTAGTTCAGACTTATACCAGCACGCAGGCACCCACCTGCAGAAGGCTACAACCTTCTCTCGTTTACTAGCCTCTCCTGGAAGGGAGCTACGACCCCCTGCTCTTGTTTACCAGCCTCTCCTAGAAGGGAGCTACTACCCCCTGCTCTCGTTTTCCAGCTACCACTGGAAGGGAGCTACAACCCCCTCACTGAAGGCTTCAACCTTCAGCACCACCATGGACCACGTTTCATCAATTTTCATACTGGATCCACCATTTTCCACAAGACATACCTTGCCAATCATCAGATTTATTTATTTTCTTCAGAGGTGCATCCTTAATTCAGATTTCTCAGCAATCTGTTACCCATTCCATACAGATATACTTCCGAGTGAAGTATTCATTCACAACCCTTACTCATGCATACATTCTTTATGATTTCGTCAGTCGTTTAAGCCAGGAATTAATCTTGATCAATCATATTCACCGGTGCACCATAGATTCAGATATATCAGAGTTTATTCATACATATATCTCTAAAAGAGATTCGTTGTTTATCAACCCTTTCGCATGCCCATAGTTCTTCATGATTCTCATCACCTTATATAGTTTTCACTTTTAATAAAACCTTGGGTCAAAACCATTCAATTGATAATGGTATTCCAGGACAGTATTTCCTTTAGCACCCTTACGTACCTCTTTGATTTCTTTTTAATTTATTTATCAATTTGAAGAAATTGATAAATAAATATATTTACATTTTTGAACAGAACTTTAGGATTAAAGTTAACCCTTCGGGCTTTATAAAATATCCAACGCTTTTAAACAAATTAACCTTTGACCCCAGGGCCCACAAATATAGTCAAGTCCGCTCTCCAGATTGACGGTATATATCGCTTTTCGCCATAATAAATATTTAATTTAAACCATCTTGGTTGAGCCCGCAAACATTAAAGTGAAAAGGACCAATTAAAATAATTCAAACTGGGCCCACATATATGATCAGCGACCCAATCACATTTTCGCTCGTACTTTGGTTAATCTTCGCGCCTTTTCATTATCGTCTGTGCCTCTTCATCAAGCGATCACCATCCGATGGCTTCCCTCCAGATCCATGGCGCACAACAATATCGCTGGCCGTCCTGGGTCGATCGTTAAAGTGCGATGGACGATCGTTAACGTGCGATGGCGCGCAGTGATGGCGGTTTTGCAGGGACGCGTGTCAACACCTCTATGGAATCACTCCCCATCCAGGAAATACCACCTATCGTTGAAAGGTGGTGTGATGAAACCCGGAAACCACCTTAACTATTCACTCGCAGTTTTTAAACAGTGATCAACCGTCCAATCAAATTCCTACTCCGTACTCCAAGTTCCGTTTGCGTATATATATGAATTCTGCCCTTTATTTGTAATAAATTAACCAAGGTTCCACTTATCTACTCTATTAATATGCACCATCTCTAAAGCATAACTTTGTTTTAAGTATTCTTCCTCAGGTTATATATATATATATAATGTGCCCTGTACATACAAAACTCGTCCGTGGCTCACTGTACCGTGGCCTTAGCAACCCGATATCGTATATAACTTCACGAATCTCCTCCTTTCACAAAATCTAGATGTTCTGAGCAACACACTCACGCTTTTCACAATTCAAGCTGTCTATACGGGCATAATCCCACATGATTTCACAAGTGTCCACAGGGACTCAAATATTCTGTTGAATATATAAGTCATGGAGAGTTTAGAGCTAACCCCTCATCACCATATACGAATGAATAAGAGTTTCACTCATTCTTCTCAATTTGCTAGGTTTTCTATTCCTCTGTCTCTGGACAACTCTGCTTCAATTCACTGCTTGTCTCTATTCCTTGACTGATACTGCTCTCTGTAGCTCAAACTGTAGATGCATTCTTTCTCTGTTCTTCTCTACTACATGTCTTTTCATGCCAATTCCTTATCTGCCTTGCTTCCTCTCTGATTCTTGTTTAATGCTGCTCCTTGCTTCTCTGTTTGCCTCTGTTTTCTATCTTCTATTTTGCTACTCCTTTGTTATCTTCTTTGCCTCTGTTTTCTTTGATGTCTCTGCTGCCTTTCTAGATCTCCAATCAACTAACCCTTCTAAAAATGCCTCAACTTCATATTTCATTTGCTCTTTTCTTTGTTTTTGTTTCAAGTGCTCCTCTTTTGGCATTGATGGAGATACATCCTTCTTACATCTTTGACACCTAGGTTTCTTATCATAGGCAACTTACCAGGTAGGTTTCCATCCAAAGACAACTCATCAAGTCAGCTTCCATCAAGAAAAACTGCATCAAGCAGGTTGTCATCAACTTTATCAAGTAGGTTTCCATCAAGGACAACACTCTGCATCATATTGCCAACATTTCGAAGCTGAACTCAAGGGCCTAGTTGGTGATAATATCACTCTTAAAAGAGATATTGAAGAATTTATTCTAAATTTGCATGAGAAACAAGAGCTTGAATATTTTCTTAGAGCGTAGCAAAATGTCAATAAAGGATTGGTAGAGGAAAACAAAAATTTGATTGCTGAATTGCAACTATTGAAGCAGACACTTGCTGACTTAGAAGAGGCAAAAGCACATCTGGCTTCTAATTTTCAGGAATTCAGAACCAAGATGCTAGCTGAAACGGAAGAAAAAATGTCACTCCTACTTGAGATAGAAGGTGCTCAGCAGAAATTTTATGAACTCCTTGAAGAAAGGGGTGTACTCAAGGGGTCTATAGAAGCAAACAATGTTGAAATGGAAAATGAGAAAGGAAAGTCTTTTAGCATTATATGAGCTTCAAAAATCCCAAGAACAAGAGAGCACTTTGATAAATTGCATAAATAAAAATGAATTGGAACGTCTGACTTTGCAGCAGAAGCTAAGAGAAATGGAAGCAGAGAAAGTGGTTTTCTTGTCTAAAATGAAGGATGAAGATCAAATTGCTATAGCAGTGGACTCGTCGAATGTTAAAGAGGTGGACAAGAAGTCTAAAGAGCCGCAATACAATGAGCTATTTCTCATTTATGAGATAGAGAAATTTTCCAGGGAGTTGAATGAAAGAGAAGACAAATAATTAAATAAATTGGAAAATCTCAGTTGTCAGCTGCAAATTACTATTGATGAAAATAATTCACTTTTGATTAGGTTGGACAAGTAGGCTAGTGTAAAATTGGAGATGGACAAGAATTATAAGCTAGTGGCTTGTGAAATAATTTAATTGAGAGCAGTAATTGTTAACGTGCATAAAGAAAAAGGTTATTTAGTTGGTAGCGTTGAAGAGTATGAGCTAGACACCTGTTCCACACTCATGGAAACTGCTTTGGTTGATGGAGAGCAGATAAAGCAACTTGGGGTTCATACATATCAACTTAAAGAGGAGCTCCAACAAATACTTGAGGATAAATTTAAACTAATGGGTGAACTCGATAGATTCAAAGCTTCTCTCGAAAAATTAAGCTGTGAAAAAGAAGAATTAAATCATGATCTTCATTTCACAAGAGATGAACTAGAGCAAATCAAATGTAAATTTGGCATAAAGGTGAAGTTTGAAGGAGAAAAAGGTGAAATTTTTGAAGAGGGTACAACTATCCAAAATTTTAAATAGGAAAATGACCATTTATTGAAATATGTAGAGATTCTAACTCATCGTATTAGAGATATTAAAAGTGAATACGAAGAGATGAATTTTGAGTACGGTTCAATGCGGCAGGAAATCCATGCACTAGAAGCTTATAGAGATAAATTGTGGAAGGAATGCTCTAATCTAGTGCAAGACTCAACGGGTGCAAATAATATGCTGGAGGAATTACAACAGGAGAATGCAGTTTTAAAACAAAAATGTGAATCACTTTTGAAAGAAGTTGAGGATTCCACAGTTGATAGGGCTAGATTAGATTCCAAAATTCATACTATCAAAGATAAACTTAATGTTTTTTTAGAATTTATTGAGTCAAAAAAGCATGGATTATTGGGAGTAGAGAAAGAGGATGCACTACTTTCCACAAATTTAGAGACATGCAAGAGAAATTCAGGGGAATTGGATTTTTCAAGTAAGTTGGAGAAAAGTGCATTAAAAATTGAACTCGGGGATATAAAGCAATAGATAACCAAGCATGATCATGAGCATGCTGATAAAATGTCAGTTCTGAAAGCACACCTGAATGAGGTTCAATCAATTTTAGTGTAATATCCCTTTTTCAGGAACAACTATAGATTGGGAATAATATGTGTTATTAACAATGTTTATCTACATACATGTACCTCATACAGGTGTAAAAACACTTAACATTCAGTAAAATATACAGCAGCAAAGTTATACAGTGTTTTACAAGGCAAAAGGTGGGGATAAGTGAGGATTTAGGCCCTAAAACGCGTGTATTAAGAGATATGCGTACAAATAATATGGGAAAGTGGTTTGATATGATATCTAGGGTTATGAGGGACTCCCATGTTGAATTTCAGAAAAAAAAAAATAAATAAAAAAAAAAAAATAAAAAATAAAAAAAAATAAATAAAAAAATAAAAAATAAAAAAATAAAAAAAATAAAAATAAAAAAAAAATTTAAGTTTTTCGAAGTTAAAAAGTTCCTCCTTTCCTAACTAGGCTAGAAAACCCTGATTTCCCAAGACCAGAATTATGCAGAAATTTACTGAAGCATGTGAGCATGATTTTCTAAATGGTATGACTGAAATAAGGTTTTAATATTGAAAAATAATATCATGGGCACAACTCATACACTTTGTAGAAGAAGAATGAAATAATACCGAAGAAATCCTCAAGAAAGAGGTGCTACAACCATGTAAAAAGACTGCATAACAGTGACAGCGTTATTTTTAGGGCTGAAGCAGAATTTTATTGATTCTTCAGATATATATCATATCTGTACATAAAATATAGATCCGATACAGATCCATGTACAAGAAGATTTGATCTATACATTCCCTTCGGGGTTTTGCTCAAAACATGAAGTACCAGAAGTAGATCTGAGATCTAAAACTTCATATCTGCAGAATGATTCAAAATTTATGAATAATAAAAGTATATAGCATATCAGATCTGAAACAAACATGGATTGGATGGCCAATCCATGGATCACCATAGTGAGAGGAAAAACCCCAACACCAGAGATCTCTCCTCCAAAACGCTGGCAAAACACCCTGCAGTTGTAGATTTGCAAATAACGTTGTATTAGGGAGAGAGACAGTAGTGTAGCTTATGAAGATGATTTGGCCTGATGCCAAGATGTATATATGAAGTATATTCAGCAAACAAACTCTTCCAGGAGGTTGAATGACACACTCATTGAGAAGAGCCACTACTATCATCTAGATCTAAGAAGATCTAGTCTTCGACTTGCTACAGCTCACAAGATAGCTCAATCCTCAACATGAGAAGTGTTGTAATGTAGGGTGAAGCTTGGCCCAAGATTGATAGTGGAAAATTTTAGCACAATTCTCCTCCAAAAGCTGCTCAAGGAAGGAGGTGGGATTCCTGAACAGAAAGTCCCAACAAGGGATGTCTAAGTAGACAGACCTTCAGAAATAATCTTCAACAACCCCCTCATGTTTCCCTCCTCTTCCTTTTATAATATAGGAGTCTTGCCAAACCCTTAACCACCTTTAATCACTTAACCCTTTTCAAATTAGATCCTCCTTCTAGAAATGTGATGTCCCTCAAAGAGGTTCAATGCATCTAGACTGTGCTATTTGACTTGGTCAAAGATGACCCATTCTTGTGATTTAACCCATTCACACTTGCAAGATATAATTTATATAGCCCAGATATGTCTTTTTTCACATAGGCATTGATTTATTCTTGTTTTTTAGAAGTTTTACATGTCCTCCTTTACAATTTATTCATCAATCATGAAATGCAAAAATAAACAAGGCAAAATTAATGTTCCTATTAGTTGAAGCTAATTTAGGAACATTACAGTCCCCCCTTCCCAAATGTTTCTTGTCCTTAAGCAACTGCAAGGGTGCTACAAAACTTCCCCTTCTTCTCTTGTGGCCTCCTCATATGCTAGTCTCCACCATTGCTCTAAATCTTCTGCAATAGCTCTACCTCCCAATGGTCCTCCCTCAATATGCAAGTTGGCCTTTGGTGAATAAACCCAAAGGCTCTCATCATGAAGAAATGGAAGGTTGTTTTGGAAACCTTCTTTCTAATCCATGGCCTCCTGAAGATAGAAGTGATGACAATCATGGGGATTTTCATGATTCATGATAATCTCCCATCTCCATGCTATCATCAAAATGAAGTGGATCACCTCCAAGCTTGGAAATCCATAGAATAGCTCCTCCCATATGAGAGGCATATTACCACCAAACATATGGCTCACTCTAAAACGGAACAAGTGATCAACCATAGTGGCCATATAAAATCATGCTCCCCTTGAAGCATGCAATGCAAAAATAAAGGGAAATTCCTTTCCCCAAGGGCACATTCAACAAGTGTGCCTCCCCTCCAACTATGCTCCCAACAAAGATAAGGACATCTTCAGCTTTTGGGATCATGATTAGGATCATGCTAGCTGCCATGTATGATAAATGAGAAGGAAGATGTTCCCTCATTTGCAACCAACGCAGTTTTATCCTTAACTGCTATAGAATAGGATGTGACAAGTGCCTTCCCCAACACTTATTTGTTGCATCATCTCTTCTGAATGCTTGGAGGAAATGAATCATAATTGGTGTAAAATAATCACACCATTAAGAATATAATAGCTTGCCATGACCCTCCAAGGAATGACCTGCGTCAACATGGTTCATGGCCTTGAATAGCCCATGAAACCCATCATAAATAGTGCCCCTTTTTGGAGCTATATTCTGAAAATGAGTGTTAGAAAAATATAAGCATATAGGAGATACATTATAATGCTCAGGAATACAAGCGTCTCTATATACTTGTTTTACATCAGTGGGGTAACTCATGAATGAGTTCCCTCTTACACTTAAATAATAAGGAGGTGTGAATGGTGGCTCTTCCTAAGAGCTATGTTCCTCCTCCTCTACCAAGTAGTCCATGCACATATTAATATGAGAGTGCACCTCTTCTTTTAAGCCTTCCCATATGAAATCACCCAAGAGAGTATGATATGCTTTGACAAAACCATTGGGTTTGGAAAGCAGGATTTCATAGATGGCATCAAGTAGTCCCTCCTTGAGCTTGGAGTCATTAACCAAAATAATAAGATTATAGAAATAGATGACTCCATCAACCACCTTGAACCTTTCATCCTTTACTTCCTCTTCAAGAACCCCCCATGTGAAAATGTCCTTGGAGTACTCCACCATGAGTTGCGAATCCCAATAAGGATCCAAGCTCTCCAAGAATGACAATGCTGTAGAAGTCTAAAATGCAGCCCATGTATTCTCATGGCTCCCATCTTTGACATCCTTGATATCAAAGTCACATGTGGGAGTATCAAAATCTCCTCTTTTCTGCCGCATTTGCAGCTAATCTTGTTTAAGAGAAGATTGAAGCATATGGAAATCAACTTCCCCTTGGAAATTCCTTGTCTTCCAAAACTTCCTCCTTTTGGCCCATTCATACAAGAGGGTTAGGATCCCCTTTCTATCTTCAGAAATATCATTTGTGAATGAAGAGATCATGGGTTTCCCCAAAGATATGGAGTTACCATGTGTCCTCATGCTCATGCCATCACAGATCTTTGAATCTCCTCTCTCAGCACAGATATTTGAGTGGGAGTTAGCAATACCCCTTTCAGGAAACTGCTCATCTCTCTTCTAAATTCATGAGAGATTCTATGCGTTGTGCTAGCTTCTCCCAAGGCTCCCTCCTTAACCAAGTATGAATATGCTGCCCATAGTTGAGAGAACACTTTATATTTCCTCCTATCAAGGGGTGCTCCTATCAAAGTACCTCCTTGCAAAGAGGTGTCAAGGCATAGAGTAGAATGTGGATGTAGGTAGACAGATTTGTCTCTAACTTTAATGCATAAGTTCTTTTGCCTTCTTTGTGCTTCCAAGCTCTGGAATGGAGAGACATCCATGCTCTTCCTCTCATGATGCTCTTCCTCCTCCCTTCCTCCTTCTATCTTCAAGATCTCTTCTCTTGACAATGATGGTACATGTTGCTCAAGTGTTATGCCAAGATCTCTATATGTGAGACCTTATGGAACTCCTTGCAAGAGTGCAAGATTTTCTTCCCTTGGAGCAAGTGCTCCAACTTCATCTTCATGAGGTGCTTGAGGTGCCTTTTTTTTACTGCGTTATCATCTCCTGCATTCTCCTCCTCTTCAATAACTGAAATTGTCCCATCATCAATGAGAGACATTAGATCTTGGTCAACTATTGAAGGAGAAACCTTCATGCTTTCCTCTTGAGAAGAGGACCCTTCACTCAATGGAGATCTTGCCCTTGGAAAGGCATAAAACAAACATACACCTCCTTCCATAGTCTTCAGAAATGGAGTTGGATTCATAGACCCTTCCAGCTCATGCAAAATATTCATCTGAGGTGGTTTCACAATATGAACAAAAGATGATATACATGGAGCTTCATCAAACATTTCTATCGATATTTCAATAAACCTTGCATAAGTAGGTGTATTGGAATTCTTCAAGGAAAAGGACTCAAACAACCACCAAGCATATTCTTTACCTTCAAAATGTAGCACTGTTGCTTTGATGGCTTCAATCTCTGAAACTTGATGTTGTTGCACAAAGTTATCTAGCTCCTCTACCCAAAACCTGATTAGACATTTAGGTGATCCATCAAAGATAGATAGATAGAATCTACCCTTACCATGCTGCTCCTCCTTTGTGACTTTTCCTTCCTTGATCTTGCATAATCCTCGTAAGTTCAAGTTATCTTTGAACTCCTTGGACAGAGCTTCATACTCCTCTAGATACCCTCTAAGAGTCTCCTTTTTGGGCACACCTCCTTTCTTCCTCTTCATGAAGAAATCAAAGATAGAACACTAAATACTTGGTGATATGGATGAGTGAAAATATCCATGAGATGAGGATTCATAATTTTCCTCATGTATAGATCTTTTAGATCTAATCGGAAGATCTTTCTGCCCTTGAAACTTTCTAGGAGTTTCACTGCTTCTTCTTTCTTCTTCTCATTCAACCTCCTTGGAAAGGTTCTTCTTAGATCTGAAGGATGATGAGATTAAACCCATATTATTCATCATTTTTCTTGAAGCCACAGGCTGAGCCAAAGATCTTTCTTCGATACCACTGTAATATCCCTTTTTTAGGAACAACTGTAGATTGGAAATAATATGTGTTATTACCAATGTGTATCTACATAAATTTACCTAATACAGGTGTAAAAACACTTAAAATTCAGTAAAATATACAACAGCAAAGTTATACAACGTTTTACAAGGAGAAAGGTGGGGAAAACTGAGGATTTAGGCCCTAAAACGTGTTTATTCAGAGATATGTGTAAAAATAAGATGGGAAAGTGGTTGGATATGATATATATGGTTATTATGGACTCCAATTTTGAATTTCAGAAAAAAAAATAAGTTTTTCTAAGTTAAACAGTTCCTCCTTCCCTAACTAGGCTAGAAAACCTTGATTTCCCAAGACTAGAATTATGCAGAAATTTACGGAAGCATGTGAGCGTGATTTTCTGAAGGGTATGATTGAAATAAGGTCTGAATATTGAAAAATAATATCATGGTCATAACTCATACACTTTATAGAAGAATAATGAAAGAATACCGAAGAAATCCTCAAGAAAAAGGTGCTACAACCATGTAAAAAGACTGCATAACAGTGACAGCGTTATTTTTAGGGCTGAAGCAGAATTTTATCTATTATTAAGATATATATCAGTTATATACATAAAATATAGATCCAATACAGATCCATGTACAAGAAGAGATGATCTATACATTCCCCTTGGGGTTTTGCTCAAAACATGAAGCACCGAAAGTAGATCTGAGATCTAAAACTTCAGATCTGCAGAATGATTCAGAATTTCTGAATAATACAAGTATATAGAATATCATATCTAAAACAAGCATGGATTGGATGGCCAATCCATGTTTCACCACAGTGAGAGGAAAAACCCCAACACCAGAGATCTCTCCTCCAAAACTCTAGCAAAACACCCTGCAGCTATAGATCTGCAAATAACGCTATCTTAGGGATAGAGACAACGCTGTAGCTTATGAAGATGATTTGGCTTGATGCCAAGATGTAGATCTGAAGTATATTCAGCAAATGAACTCTTCCAGGAGGTTAAAAGACACACTCACTAAGAAGAGCCACTACTATCATCTAGATCTAAGTAGATCTAGTCTTCCACTTGCTACAGCTCACAAGATAGCTCAACCCTCAACATGAGCAACGCTGTAATGTAAGGTGAAGCTTGGCCCAAGCCTTATAGTGGACACGTTTAACACAATTCTCCTCCAGGATCTGCTCAAGGAAGGAGGTGGGATTCCTGAACAGGAAGTCCCAACAAGGGATGTCTAAGCAGATAGACCTTCAGAAATAATCTTCAACAACCCCCTCATGTTGCCCTCCTCTTCCATTTATAAGATAGGAGTCTTGCCAAACCCTAAACCACCTTGAATCACTTAACCCTTTTCACATTAGATCCTCCTTCTAGAACTGTGCTGTCCCTCAAAGAGGTTCAATGCATCTAGACTGTGTTGTTTGACTTTGTCAAAGATGACCCATTCTTGTGATTTAACCCATTCACACTTGCAAGATATAATTTACACAGCCCAGAAATGTCTTTGTTCACATAGGCATTGATTTATTCTTGGTTTTTAGGTGTTTTACATGTCCTCATTTACAATTTATTCATCAATCCTTAAATGCAAAAATAAACAAGGAAAAATTAATGTTCCTATTAGCTGAAGCTAATTTAGGAACATAACATTCAGAAAAGCTTCAGAAAATAGTCTAGGAAATTCTTACAGATCTAGGTAATTTTGGCAAGGGAAGTGCAAGGGTGTGTAAAGGCATGCCAAAATTAATTCAGGCTTTTGAGTCCAAGGCTCAACATGATGATGTAATACTAGAAGTAGATCCTATGCCAGGAACAGAGGATTGATCACAAGAATTCCATGAAAAGGCTCATGAGGAAAGTGTTTCTAGTTTTGTATAGGATGGAAACATAATGTTGCAACATCTTAGGGAAGCAGATGGTGAGATAGGATGCTTGAAAGCTTCTCTGACATTGATTCAGAGGGATGTTGATACAATTAAGCAAAAAGTTATGGAAGAAGAGCAACAGAAAGGATATTTGACAACCACTCTGAAGAACCTAGAGGTTGATATTGAATCTTGATATACTTAAGGAAGAAAAGAAAACACAGGAGGGGAATTTGGTGATAGTGATAGAGAAGAATGAGAAACTCATGGAACATGTATTGCAGGGTACTTCTCAAATTGATGATTTGCATTGTCAACTAAACAATTTGAAGCATCATACTTTTGAGAATTCAATAGCATTGGAGAAATAGCTAGAGGTGTTACAGAGAGAATTTGTTGAGAATAAATCTTCATTAGAGGAAGAGAAACGTTCTTGTGTTGTTGCAATGCTTCATGTTGCATATAGTCTAGAGGAATCCATCCAACAGGTTTCTTCTGATTTTTGTTCTGAATCAAAATCCATCCAACATGGAATATGTCATTTTTTTTTGTTTCACTAATTGGATGCCTACTTGTCTCATTGATTTGACATTATTGGGATGCTTACCTATCACATGGCATATATCATCTGTTTTTTTTTCTTCAGTAATTGGATTCTCAACATCTTAAGAAATAGATAAATAGTTTTAACTTATGATAAAAATCCTATAGGTGCTGGAAAATAATTTTTCAACACTTCCTGTAGGCACTGGAAAATGACTTTCCAGTGCCTACAAGATTTGTATCCTCAAGAAGCACACTTGGCCAGAGAGTGTTGTTACTTTTCAAGGTCATTGCTATGGTGATATTTCCAAATACACGGCAGAGAGAGGCACACAAGTATGGATTGTTGATTTCCCATGTGGCACAAGGGATGATGATGGAGAGAGAATGATTTCCTATGATAATTGTGAGGTTTTTCAACACACCATATGTGTTGATATTTCATATTCAGAGGATGTTCCAACAGAATACTTGTGTGAAGATTATAATGATAATTCTTTAGAAGTTGATGATGATTCTGATCATAGTTTGCTATGCATCTCATTTATCTCCAACTTTTGTTGAGATTCATTTTTTGTGCCTATAGAGGCTGTAAAGGATCAAAGAATCTTTCTAAGATTCTTATTTGGCTATTTTGGAGCTATTTTGGCCAAACCAACAAAAATGCATTCCTATTATATAATACCTGAAAGGGACACGTGAAAAAACATCAAAACCTTCATTCTTATTATATAATTTATGGTGTGGTAATGTCAACAACTGTACTCCACCATAGCCAGGTAAACAATGGAAAACAAAGCTTAGCTTTTAGTATGTTGTATGCCTTGATCTGTTTTTTTTCTTCGATCTTTGATGCCAAGCAAGTTTAATGTGATCACTAAATGTTGCTGACAGTAGAACTGGATTTGTGATTTCTCTTTGGTATCATTAGTGCATAAGCTATTTGACTCCTGAGAAATGATTATTATCTATTTTATAGCTTCTAGAGCATTTTTCTTCTTCCAATTCCACAAGGTACAAAGTGTAAGGATCTATACCTTCTTAAACTGTACTTTGACAAATAGGGATTTTTCCAAGAGTCCCTGGTAATTCAGAGTATCAATATTAGTGAGTGTTATGTATTGTTATACAAGGCCTAGGTCTTTAGGATAGAACTAGATAGAGAGGAGGAGATTTGAGGAGTTATTATAGTTATCAAAGTAATTTTGATATCCTTATCTCATTGTTATTAAATATTGAACAGTGATCTATAGTAACTAGAAGCAAATATGGAAATAATGGAGATTTTATACTGGTAAAGGAACTTGAAAAGGCTGCAATATAAAGAAATTAGAGTATCATACTATTGTTAGTGTTACTATTGCATGCATGCATATTCTCCCATTGTGAAGGTGTGGAGGGTTGTCTGTTTTTTTATGGATGATGGAAGCGGAACATAAAGGATACCGTGATGGAAGTGAGGTGTTTGTGTGTTTAACATACCTCGTTAAATAATTATGTTATTTAATTTCATCTTACCTTTAGGTAGAATGTTGTTGTATGATTCTCTTTCATGTGATTCCATCTTACATTTGTCAAAAAATTCAGGGCTAGGTGGAAGAAAAAGTATTTGCAGACGATTTGATTAACATTGCAATCCTAAATTTATATTCACATTCAGGAATTTTTTTCAATCTATGTAAAATATTGTTGGACATATTGTTGGATTCCTAGAGTTGCCATTCTTGTAAAATCTTCCATTTATAGGTCGTGTCTGAATGAATTTTATTTACACGTGCTTTTAGGCTCGTGGATTTTATAATGTTGCAACTTAATATAACACAACAACTATAACAGTTATATGATAAAAAATTTAAGGGAGTTCCATTGATAATATAAAATAGTGAACGACAATATTTAAACTCTTACCAATATTTGTCAACTATATATTTAGAAGAATGGAAACTCCAAGAACAAATATAAACTGTTGTTGGTTGGTAAGGTTTAGGAAAAAAACAATTCCAGTTTGGTTAAGACAAAACCAATTCCAGTTCGTTAATAAGCTCCAGTTCCAGTTCCTAGTTCTTGGTGATCTCCCTCACTAGGTGCTGGAAGGGAAATTTCTTTATCAACAGCTCGGTATAGTTCCAGTTCCTAGTAGGTAGGCTGGAAATTGATTTTTTTCCTATAGGCATGGTGAATGACAGGAAAAAATTCAAATTTGAAATATAGCTGCCAAATGTGCGGGAGTGGCAGTGGGAGAGAGGTGCGGAGGGAGTGAGCTGGCGGAGGTAGAGGTGTAGGGTCCACCGGTGTCATTGCCATCTGTCATCCAAGTTGGATGGGGTCCACCTCCTACCCAGAAAGGTGAGGGGGTCACTGGAGGGGAATTCCCAAAGCTATCCCATCATCCTTCCATTCATCGAATAGAAGACTCTTCCATACTTCTACGAATAGTGTCATAGTCAAGTTTTCCATCTGTTGTGAAATCATAGTCCGATATTATCTAATAAATATTCATTAGCCTTGCAATTATTAAGCCACAAGTAAGTAATTTTAGGGATGAAAATTTCTGGATTTGTTGGGATTCATTTCATTATATGTTCAACCCAAAATAATCATGAGATATGGTAAATAAAATGATTAATTCAATTCCATCAATTCAGTAATACAAAAGCTTCAACATTATGAGCACTGCAATTAAATTTCTCTTCCCCACATTCAATAAAAATTCTATTAAATAAACATGGTAATAAATCTTAATAAAATATATAGAGCTTACAATGTGCCTAAGCTCCTTAATTATAGTACATTTAATAAACCAGGGATTAGCTTGTAGAATCACATGGCAAGGAGACAGTAAATTAAAATATAGTTAATAAACCAAGGAATTAACTTGTCCCATCACATGGCAGGGAAAGACTAATTAGATTAACAGACAATAGTAGATCATGGTGCTTCTCATAATAATCGTATGGTTCCTGCAGTAAACACATTTACCAAACGTGTTATATCATGCAGCGACAAGAATAATAAGGGAACTTAAGTTTCCCAATGCTTGATTATGCGACAAGGTATTTATAACAATCGATATTTATTGTGATTAAGGTTTTAGAACCATCAATACTTATAATGTGGTTACATAATCTTGAGAATAAGTAATTTTGGAATGTGTTTTTTTAATGAGGTATGTGTAAGATAAAGTTTTTTATTAATAAATATTTTTAAATTTTTAATAAGCAAGTATGAATTTGATTGATGGTGTGATGTGTGTCTTGAGTGAATTATTGCACCACACAAGTGACTCTACAACCATTGTAAATGATGAGGGAAGGAGTAGAGTTTTATGTGTTATGTGTTAGCTCCCCGTAATTTGCTAGATTTATTGAGATACAAAGGTATAGGGTAACATCAAACCAGGCTTTGGAATCCTAGGACCTAGCCTTCCTGGATTCGAAGAGGGATCTCTCTAGTAGGTGCAAAGATGTGAACTTCTTTGCTGATTAGGTTGATTTTAGGCTAGATGTTAATTGCATGGTATTTTGATTATTTTTGGCTGGGTATGATGCTCAGACGGATTTAGATAGAAAACAAGGAAGATTGTCAAGTCATTGGGCAATGGAGTCAAACAAGGTCACGAATGAGTTCATCAATGGTTTCAAGAGCATTTTCAGGGAAATTTAACTTGGTTGGTGGATCTTTAAGGTTGTGAAGGATCATGAGATGGACATTAAACTTGGGAACAACAAGCTAATAAAAGGCAGAAGTAAAATCCTTTATATACTTGTAAACTGAGAGAGTTAGAAGATTTATAAGCATAACAAGAGATTCAAAGGTTTAAGAAACACCTAATCCATTTGATTTAAGACTAAAAGAAGATAATCAACCAAGAAAACATTCAGATAAAACATAGAAAGGAAAAAACTCATTTAATCTTTCATGGGTTTTATCATCAAGAGCAGGAAAAACATTTAAGTTGCACAAGTAACTATAACCATAGAAGAAGAGACAAACCCTAGCATCCACAGTGACAACTATGCGATTTCCTTGAGACAATTTTAGCTAAGTAAGGCAAAGAGCATGGTTAAGACATACTTCTTTGACAAACTATAGGCAAAGCTGCTTCAAAAGATGATTTCAAGAACATAGTACTTCAGAGGTAAAAATATGCAAGGCTAGCCATAAATCATAATTGATACTAACTGATATAAATCATTCAAGAAAATAGAAAAGCCAAAAACTTATTAGAGAGAAAAATATGAATTCTCTAACATATCTTAAGCAAAAGAAAACATTTAGGCAGTGAAGGAAACAAACAGATCTAAAGTGCCATCAACAAGCATATCTTAGTCTAAATTTTTTGTCCTACTGTAGCATAGATGGATGGAAAACATATGAGAAACTTAGAAAACATTAACAAGAGAAAACTTCACCATCAACTATGCCTATGGATGCTGCAAACAGTCCTTCTCCATCAACAAGTGAATCAAATCATGCATAAGCTCCAAGACATCAATTTCTCATCAAAGGCTTCAAGGGACTATGTATTACTTCAGCATAAGCCATCAACATCCAAAAAAATATACAAGAGCCTCATGCTCTATTTATCGAGCAAATGAGGAGGTGGAAACCCTAAGAGGCTTCCAGAAACCCTAATTCAACCATAAATGTCATAAATGTGCTTAATGACCATGCAAGGCCCAAGACACATAAGAGATAAGAAAATAAATGAAACACACCAAAACATAACTCCCCAATCAAATCAGGAGTGTTTTGTCCAAGAAAATATTAAAAAACCAATTTTCCATTAATTAGTGTCTTTTGTTGACTTTTTGGCAAAAATGTTGTCTCTATGCGTAGCTCCAAATCAGAAAAAATTGGGGTCTGTTGCAGCTAAGTTTTGGACCCCTTCTTGGCATTGGATTCAGGCCCGTGATGGCTTGTTGGAAAGCTACGGATGTCTACTTTCCAAAAATACTTGATTTTTTCAAATATGATGCATTAAAGTCAGTCAAAAAGTATAAATAGTGAAAAAATCCAAGAGTGTAGCACTTGCTAATATTAGGGGTAGAAAGGTAAAAAATGGTTGTTTTTGGCCTTTTTGAGGGACCACAACAGCTTCCGTTGATTTGAAAATTTTTTATCATGTTCCTTTTATGTCAAGGAATCCAAAAATATAATTTTCTTCAGCTGAGGATGCTCTGAGAAAAAGCTAAGGCACCCATGATTTTATGCTTTTAGGCCTAAAATTCACAAAAGAAGAATGTGTCCAAAATTGCCCAATTTTGGTGAGTAAAACCCTTAAGGGTTTTAGAAACATATAATGAAGCTCAAGCAAGAATTACCTGCTGGGATTGGCCTTTTTCCACATTTTTCCGTTGGGCGCCTCCTTTGGGAAGCTTTGAGTTTCCTTCGGGAAAACTGATTCAATTTCTTGTAGTGCTCAGTCATTATCCTTTGTAGTCCCAAATCCTTGTTAGATTTCTCCAATTTGGTTTCCAAATGTTGATTTTCCCTCTCAATCCAAGACTTTTTATCATTCTCAATTTCTAGAGCAAGTAGCTCTGTAAGAGGGTATTGCTATGCACGGGTTGATTCCTCTTCTTTTTTCTTTTCCAATGCTTTTCTAAGACCAATGGTCCTAGGCATTTTCCTCACTATTTCTTCTTCCTCCACATCATCAAATTCACCCATGTATTCCTCAAGTTTTACTTGTGCCTTTTGTGCTTCCCGTCTGTACCTGAGGGCCCGAGCCTCATAGATTTCCATTTGCCCACTCATTTGTCTATTTTGCAGCTGTAGGAAGTGAATGAGGTCTTTAGACCTCTCTATGTCAGCTTCTAAATCCCCAATTCGAGATTCTCTATTTTGCAACAGAGAGTTTATAATTTTGATTTGGTCATATTCGACATCACTATCCACTTGGATTATATCAAACTCTCTTTCTTTCTCATGGCTGCTCTCCTGCTGCTTGCTCTGTTGAGTGTCACTATGATCATGTTCAGTATCTCTTTGATTTATTTCTTGAGGACTATTATGTTCCTCCCCATTACTACTTTCTCCATCACTGTTAAGCCGATTACCACTCTTCTCATGTTCACTGCTTTGTTTAGACACTTCCTTTCCACTCTGAATCATAGGGGATTTTTACTTTTGAGGGGTAGATTGACTAGATGAAGGGGAGACATAGTTAGTGTAGGGTGAGGAGGACACATGAGATGTGCCATGAGATGAAGAGGTAGTAGTAAAATCTGGATGGGAGATGAAGGATTCCCAAGGAACTCCTTTTTTCTCAAGTTGATGGAGGATGAGAATTTTTATGAGAGAATGATGAAATAAGCTAGCCTTTTGTTGAGCAGGGGGTTTCTTTTGGACAAATGAGGCCATTTTCTCAATGCTCCTATAGAGGAAGAAAGGGAGGTTCAATAGCTAAGTCCGAGTGAAGTGCATCAGCAGCTGGACATGGTATGAATAAACTCGAGAGTATCTCCCTTCACATGTGAAGTATTTCATGATGACCTTCATAAGAGGCGCATAACTGTTCAATAGATGAGAAAAGGGTAAGATGGCCTTGCATTAATTTTGGTAAGCTGGTTTTAAAAAGGGCTTGTAGTGGTCTAGGTCCAAATAGGCTTTTCTGAACCATTTCTCACCAAGATAGGGTATTTTGGTTGCTTTGGACACTGATCTAGGATTTAGAAAAAAATCAAGACCTACTATGTGAACATGTTCTCCTTGCAGTCTTAGGGAAAACAACTGTGTCAAGGGAGGGTGATTTGTGACTTCTTGGACTCTTTGGCAAAACTCAAGGCACCCTACCTCATGAAAATTGAAAAGGACTGAAGGGGAATCATTTATTTCTTTCACAGTGACAGGTTCAAATCTGTTGTGATACCCCCCTTTGTTGGCTTTCCTTGGAGGCATGTTTCCTTAGATTCCCTTCACTTGTTTTATCAAAACAAGTCTTTGAATGAACTAGGTATTTATTCAATCAGTGTTTTTCCTTGTTACTGAGCAAAGGGGCCTTCAAAACAACCTATGCTTTCTCCTTATAAGACAGTGTTATCTTTTATGCAGTTGATTTAAAACAAGCTTTAAATTGTCACTAGGTATTCTTCTTCAAACAATGATTTTCCTTTTAGCACTATGTTTGGCTTCTAACTCAACAAACAGGCCTTTCCAACCAATGAGACTTCTAGCCTCTTGAAAATTACTGATTTTCTTCCTTAGAATTTTGATTTCAAACTCTCCTTTAAATCAAAAAATTTGGCCAAGAAATATAAATACCTCTTAAATATGTCCTTTGCTATATTTGAAACAATTTCATCTTTTGTAAAAGCCCGAAAAAATTGCAAAATTGAAAACCTCTGGAGGGATGTTGCAATTCATTTTATATCAGCAATCAAGCAGGCCGTTCAAAGAGTGGCCGTGCGAGGCAAAGGTTGAAGGTTCAAGTGCAAGGGTGGAAATGTGCAAGGGAAAGGGCATGAAGGTGCAAGGGAAAGGGCACAAGGCATATGCTTTTTGGATCAAACGCGTCGCAGTAAAGACAAGGGTTCCCAAGTGGTGAGTCGATGGCTGCTTGGTGCAACAACAAGGCTCGCATGCAAGCCTAGGTGCTTCTGCATTGCACAGCATGTTGCATAAAGCAACAGCATCACACCGTTCGTAAACTTTGCAACAACCTAAAGGCGTGCCGCATGAATATCCAGGCGTGTCGCGTGCATGAAAAGTTGTAAATGCTCGTTAAAAATGTTCTCTCTTTTGGGAAATTTTTTGCACGATGAAAAATGAAATGTTTTGCTCGAGCCCCCTTATGCCTTATGAGGTTTTCAAAACACCTTTTCCCTCCCTATACTAAGTTGAAAAATATTCTATTTTGGCCTAAGTATTTGTATTTGGAAGTAAAAAGAGAAATTCCTTTTTCACAATGATCTTTACTGTGCTTTTTGGTAAAGACCCCTTTTCTTTTTACCTTTGTTGACATTTAGAGGTTTTCCTTTTGAACCAGATGTCTGTATGAGCTATATATTTTTTGCTTAGACATTTAGGATAAACATGCCACAGCACTATTTTTAGCCTTGGTTTTTCAGTGAATGCACTCTTTCAAACACATTATCTCTCAAATCTGCCCATTACTGACAATTTTTCCTAAACACAGTGTTAACACTTGGAGACTTGACCCTCTCCTTATTTGTGAAGGAGGCCATAAAAATGTGTTTATGCCCCTCTGCTTATCATGAAGAAGGTCTCATAAAAAAATACAAAATATCTTCTCCTATACAAATTGTGCCCTGGGTCTCTGTCTCTGCTTTAAAAAATAAAAAAATAGGAAACAAATGTGAAACTTTGACATTTATCATTGATGAAATCATTTGAACCTAATGCTCTCTTGCTTTATGAGACCCTGTCTGTAATGTATATCCCTTTTGTATAACATCACTGTGAAATCTAGACCAAAAGCAATGTGATTTGTTCATGTTAAGTGCTCCCTGTGTGTATTTCTGAAATGACTCCTTACTCCTTACTGTGCTTTCATAAGGTGTATTGAATTTGCCTTTGACTGATTTTCAAAGTCCAGGTTCAAGGTAAAACATAAGAAGCAGCTGTCCTCTTATGCCTTCATGATGATGCCTAATTGTTGTAGACTTGTTTCTGTCAAGACTATCTCTCTTGCCTAAAAAGAGTGATTTGCAGGGCTAGGTCACCGTTTGGAGAGATTATGCTGCAATACCTTTGGAGTTAATCATGGAGCGCTGATGATAAGTATCACTTAGTCCTTTGTATTCATTTGTCTCGATGAATGACCATTGTTTTCAGGCACCTTTGGATTTGAAACCATGTATGCTTGCTTTCCTTCATTTTCTGCACCTCATCTGCTTCATGATGGCAAACTGTCACAGAATGGTAACCTTGTTGAGTTTTCTCTTTTGCTCCCATTTAAACACTATTATCACTTAATACATCCCTACAGATATGTAAGAGTAGAATTTTTTTTATCTTTGGAGAGCTTTCTTGGTATTTCATGAAGATCATTGTAATGTTCCCAATTTTAGCCTCAAGCTAAAATGGAACATTATAGTTGCACATTTTATTTTTATTTAATAAAATGGGGAAGGAGACACCTTAGCCCCTTTTAAATGAAGAAATAACACTCCTCATGTGAAAAGGAGGAGAATAAATCAGCTGAAATAAACACCAAGGGTGTGAATGGAACCCAACTCACTTGATTAGTCACCTTTGACTAAAGTCAACAGTGCTGCCCAAGGAGAAAGAGGCTTCCTAGAGAAGCTGCGCAGTTTTGGAGGGAAGACATTCATGCAAGGGTGGAAACCCTAATTGGTGAGACCATGGTGGAGAAGTGTTCTCTCAATTTATATGGAGGAGATGGCAGCCCATTTTCATTATGTTATGTTTTGGAGTTTCAGACTTGGGTCTGCAAAGCTTGCATCCCCGGGCTGTTTAGCAGGGTGATGGTGCCCTCGGGCACTAGGGTGTTCCCGGTCAGGAATCCATACCTCTTCCACAAGAAAGGATGAGGATTGAGCTAAATTTCCTCAATCCAGCATTGGCCATAGCTACATTCATCTTCTACATCGTTATTTCTGGAGCAGAGAGGACGTTGTGTAGCTGTGTGTAGCAAGAGAGGAACTCATGGAGTCTCTCTTGTCATGTTTTCTTCAGTGGAGGAGTGATCCACTCATTGGAGGAGCTGCAAGGAGGATTCCCGAGCTGTATTTTAGATCAGTGGCATAAGGCCACACTTCCATCATCTCCCACTACGCAGTCCATGGAGGAAACTGCATTATTTTGGAGGAGGCAGTGAGAGAGGGGTTTCTGGAGCTTCAGAGGAAGATGTTTTTGAGACAAAGGGATCAGCCCTTTGCTTGGAGAAAATATTATAGGAGGGCATCTACATTTCATATCTGCCATGGCCTCATTTACATTTTTTATCAGTTGCAGTGACAACTTGGTTGTCACATTTTTGTATGTTCCGACATTTCTAGCAATCTTTCATAGATTGGCTAGAAATCTTGTATCTCAGCCCATCCTTTGTTATTGGGCTATTTTATTGTACCTTTTAGCCACATTTACATTCTATACATGTTCAAAAGTTGCTTCACTCTTATATATTGTGCAGTCATGGTCTTACGGCATTCTGTGTAGTTGCAGCTACTCCAGCATTTCATTATATATTCGTTGGAGTATGGTTCTAGAGGTTTGAGAGGCTTGTCCCCTAAAAAATTCTTGTATATTAATGCTGATATCATAATATAATGATTTATATAGAATTTTTCTTCTTATGGTGCATTTCAGATTTGCAGAGTTATTGATTATGTTCATGTATTGTTGTAGCTCTCTCATTGAGCCTTGTTTTAGAGATCTAGTTTGGGGAGATCTGAATAACCCATCTAGATGTATTTCTTTGAGCTCATTTTCTGAAAGGGAGTTGTATTAGAATTTTTCTAGGGAATCCCAATGGTGTTTTGTCTTATTTATGCAACAACTTCCTTATACAACATCCTCAAGGACCCTATAGCAGAAATTCCTGGGGTGGAATATTGCATATCCATAGACAGAGTCTGTGAAGGGCCAGCTAGCCTCAGGATTTCTCCCTTCTTTGGAAGGAGTCATATCCTATAAATTCCCCAACAGTAACTCTCTGAAATGGACTTGTGATAGCCCACTGAAGAAGGAATTGGAATATCCTAAGATATTCCCGATGGAGCAGAAAATTCCAGACTTGGAATATTACAGTGGTATCAGAGCATGATCTTGGCTCAGCCTATGCCCAAGATCTATTGCCATTAGAAAGAGGAGCTTCTCTCCAAGGAGAGGAGATTGACAGAGGAAACAAGGAAAAAGGAATGAAGGAAGAGGAGGTTTCCCTTCTTCTTTTCCAGACCATTGGGAACACCATTGAAGATCTGATGAAAGGGAAAATTTGGAGGAATTTTCTAAAAGGGGTTTGTGGATGGAGCAAGCCCTAGCTATTTTCATGAAGGGTGTGAGCATTCAGCCACACATGCAGATCCACAATGCAGTACATTGCCCATAGCTACTACAAGATGGATGGAGGGAAAGAGCTGAGGCATTTGGGGGAGCAGCGCTGCAACTCAAAGGTATGGTTCATGATGATTGATTTCAGAGTTCTATTTCATATTTTCATGCAAATGAGAGATCATATGTGGAAGTCACAAAGAGTTTTTAAAATGGGATTTTTGAGAACCAATGTGAAACATGGTGTGACAAAACTTCGAACACTTTGCATGCATGGAGGGGAACCATGAAACAAAGATCATTCCATCTTTCTAAAGGGGGATAAATGAGAAGAATGGCTTGCTAGAGGCAAGACCCCCATTGTATGAAGGGCACTCTTCCATTTGTGAGGGTGTGGAGGCATTTATTTCAAGGTAAGGCCAAGACTCAAGGCCTCTCACTCAGGAGGAAACACGTTCACATGTTGGCAGAGAGGAGGTGCATAGAAGAACCTATAGCGATGCACCATTAGAAGAAGAAGAAGAGCAGAAGGATCAGCATGAAAGGATGATGAACATTCAACCTTATCTATTTTAGAGATTCTCTTCACATAGGAGAGGGACTGCACTGCGTAGTAGAGAGAGAGAGGACCTTTCATTCCTCTAATATATTCAGTCCACTTCTATCTTGATGTCTCACTTTTAGAGGTTTTCCACTTGGGAGGCCACATGATCTAGAGATGATGAGAGGCATCATGTCATTTGGTTCACCACTCTTGGATTCTGGAGAGGTGGAGACATTGGAGGAATCCATCACAGTGCAGAGAGTTTGGGGATAAGCACAAGGAGGAGGGATACACTCTCTCATTTTCAGTACCACCCATTCTCATCAGTTTCACTACGCAGATAGAGTTGCTGTATGGATGGAGGATAGCATCTTCATGATGCCGGATGACTGCTCCACATATTTGATGAGAGGGAGGATACTTCCTTTGAGGAAGGACTCTTTCATGCATTGGAGTATATGGAGGCCACTCATGCTTACATTGCCCAGGATCGATAGATTCTTTGGAGGTGATAGTCTCTCATGGGAGGCTCATTTTCAGAGAGCATCATTTCTATTTGAGCATGAGTAGCTGCATGATGGCATGAAAACAACTTGGAGGATGAATTTGGCATGAGGGGATGTCAAGGTAGCAGGCAGCAGCATGATGGAGCACCCTATTGCAGAACACCAGCACTGTCTATGTGGAGGATTGATCCAGGATGGAGGACTCAGCTTTGATTGAGTATTCCCTAGGATCTTGGAGCATGCATGATTCTTGGATGGCCTTGATGGAGATGGTAGATACTTCGTGGATGATATGATCATCTATCATCATTACAGACTCTTCTTGACTAGAGTTTCTAGTCTCAAGGAGACACTATTGCATGCAGCATATGAGGACTTCCTAGCTATGCATTTGGATGCATACTTTACCTTGCTAGAGGAGTTCACTTGGAGGGAATTCAGCATGATCTAAATTAGCATATGGATAGATGTAGAGCTTGATTGTTTTTGGAGAGGTTGGCACAACCATTCCCTTACTCATTAGAGGAGAGGGAGAGCATTCAGATGAGCCATTTCAGCTCAAGAGCTCTAGTGCATGATGGAGGAGGTATAATTTCATAAATTGTATTGTACTTCTTTTCATTGATTGAGGAGCATGATATATCAAGGAGGCTTGTTCCTTCTTGCATTTTTCAGGAGGATGTACTTGCAGCTACTTGTAGCCTTGATTTTGGCTAATTTTGTGATGGTTGTGGGGGTAGCCACATGCTTCTTGGTGTGCACCATTGGCACCAATTTGTATTTCTATGATTCCATGTTGTGAGGAGTTTGTGGCAGTAAACAAGTGGCTAGTTCAACACTTGTTAATTTTGATTTTGAGGCAAGCCAAGAAGGCACTGTGCAGTTCCATGGGTGGAACTTTGAACCACTCTCCGGTTGTCATTTGGAAACTTTCTTTTATTGTACATTGCTCCATGTATTTCTGATGTTTGTACACTCATGAGGAGCATTATTTGGAGAGTATTGTATGTACATCCCATTGGGAGCATGATTCTCCCCGTTGTATATGCTTTATCTTACAGGAGATACCATGGGAAAACCATGATTGCCGCATTGCTACTTGTACCTTCTTGTGGGAGGGACCACTTGCAGAATTTGCAGAGGAATTTCATGGATGATTTCCTTGATGGGGTAGCTTGGGCCATTCTTGGAGGCCATAATTTTCTATCCCAAAGACAAAGGCAGTCCCATGAACACTTCAAATGGAGAGAAGACCATCTTGAGAAGCACAAGCACACTCTCCATTCAGCCCCAACTCATTGCAAGAATCAGGGGTGAGACTTTCAATTGGATGATAGCATGGATGAGAGGATCATCATTGGGAGAAAATTTTTCCCATGCATATCATCACTCCTACCTTAAGGGGGCCACATTTCAGCAAGAAGGATTCCACTACACTTTCTATCTTTCCATGAGGAGCATTGTTGATAGCTTGCATACTTAGGAGAGATCATTGGAGGACAGATTCATTGCAACATATTTGAGCAGTGGTGGGATCATTGATGAGGAGGCCACAAGAGGAGGAGAATTTTTGTTCTCTCTATGCAGTTTCTTGAGGACAAGCAACATGTGGGAGGGTAGGACTGTAATATTCCTAATTTTAGCCTCAAGCTAAAATGGAATATTATAGTTGTGCATTTTATTTTTGTTTAATAAAATGGGGAAGGAGACACCTTAGCCCCTTTTAGATGAATAAATAACACTCCTCATGTGAAAAGGAGGAGAATAAAGCAGCTGAAATAAACACGAAGGGTGTGAATGGAACCCAACTCACTTGATTAGTCACCTTTGACTAAAGTCAACAACGCTGCCCAAGGAGGAAGAGGCTTCCTAGGGAAACTATGCAGTTTTGGAGGGAAGACATTCATGCAAGGGTGGAAACCATAATTGGTGGGACCATGGTGGAGAAGATTTCTCTCACTTTATATGGAGGAGATGGCAGCCCATTTTCATTATGTTATGTTTTGGAGTTTCAGACTTGGGTCTACAAAAGCTTGCATCCCGGGTCATGAAGTGTGGTGATGGTGCCCTCACACTAAGGTGTTCTCAGTCAGAATCCCTACATCTTCCTCAAGGAAGGATGAGGATTAAGATACATTTCCTCGAATCCAAAGATTGGGCTGCTGTGCCTTACATTCATCTTCTACAACATTATTTCTGTAGTAGAGAAGACATTGTGTTGTTGGGTGCAGCAAGAGAGGAACTCATGAAGTCTCTCTTGTCTTGTTTTCTTTAGTGGAGGAGTGATCCACTCATTGGAGAAGCTACAAGGAGGATTCCTGAGCTTAATTTCAGATCAATGGCATGAGGCCACACTTCCATCATCTCCCACTACACAGTCCACAGAGGAAACTACGTTATTTTGGAGGAGGCAGTGAGAGAGGGGTTTTTGTGCTCATAAGGAGAAGTGTTTTTGAGACAATGGGATCAACCATTTTCTTGGAGAAATTATCAGAGGAGGGAATCTACATTTCATATCTGCCATGGCCTCATTTATATTTTGTATCAATTGCAGTGACAACTTGGTTGTCACATTTTTGTATTCTCCGGCATTTCTAGAAATCTCTCCTAGATTAACTAGAAATCTTGTATTTCAGCCCATTTCTCTGTTATTTGGATTATTTCCTGTATTCATTTAGCCACATATGTATTTCATTCATATTCAGCAGTTATTCCTTCATATTCACTGCACAGTTGCAGCTAATCTGGCATTTTGTGAAGTTGCAACTACTCTTGTATTTCATTGTTATTTCATTGAAGGTTGGATCTTAAAGCTTGAGTGGCTTGTCCCTAACCTATTTATTGTAAATTTCTACTGATATATCATAATATAATGATGGAATTATAATTTCCCTCTCATGATGTATTCATATTTGCAGATTTTCAGATTCATGTTCATATATTGCTATAAGCTCTCTCATTGAGCATTGTTTTAGAGACCTAGATTGGGGAGATGTAAATAACCCATCTAGAGATATTTCTTTGAGCTCATATTCTGCATAGGAGTTGTATTAGAATTTTTCTAGGGCATCCTAGTGGTGGTTTTTCTTATTTGTGCAGCAGCTTCCTTATACAACGTCCTTAAGGACCCCGTAGCAGAAATTCCCGAAGTGGAATATTGCATATCCATAGACAGAGTCTGTGAAGGGCCAGCTAGCCTTAGGATTTATCCCTTCTTTGGAAAGAGTCATATCTTGTAAATTCCCCAACAGTCAATCTTTGAAATGGACTTGTGATGTCTCACTGAAGAAGGAATTGGAATATCTTAAGATATTCCCGATGGAGCAGAAAATTCCAGATTTGGAATATTACAATCATGCTTGATCTGATATTCTTTCTTTAGACATGAAAAATCTTTCTATTTTCCTAATTTGAACATTTTGAGCTTTGTTGAAATGAGACAAAGCAACCATTTAGTGGTGCATGACCTAAGGATAGACCAAGTTTTGTTTTGCAGAATAGGGAACAATTTATGGTTGACTGGTACTAGACATAGTGTTTTTGGCTTAGGATAACTTTTTCAAGGAAAATTTCCCTAAACACCACCACCTAGACCTACAGACCTTGTTACAGATTTTGAATATTTCCTTAGTCATGATCAGGTTATCATAATGATTGAATGATCAGTGAGAGAGGGGCATACACTTTTTCAAATGATGGGCAATGAGATGCATGAAAGTAAGGGAAAATGGTAGCAAAGAAACAAAGCTATGACAGCTATAGACAGGTAGACTTTGCTGTAATGAGATAGGTTTAGAAAACTGAAGAGTTTTCTCATCATAGGCTGAAGGAGAGGGGTAGGAAGACAAAAAATTGTTTGAGGTGTTTTCTAGATGAAAAATTGACAGATTGAGATTAGCTTCTAGAAAACTCAACCAAGGAATCTAGTCATCAAAACATGCAAAAATATTGATGATTAACGAGCCAAAAGGCAAGACATGGTAAAAAATGAGTGACAGTTGGGGCAAAAAAATATGGCTTGAACCCAGGATGGGTCTTCCAGGAGTATCGGGCTAGTGATGGCTAGATAGGATGAATGATAAACTAGTGAAAATTTATCCTAAGGATAATGAAGGCAGTGAGATTTCTAGAACTCACAATGTTCATGAACTTTGTTTCTAGAAATCTAGGATAAGTATTTTAGTCATCCATGAGAAGTAAAAATTACTGATGACTAACAGTGGCTCCACTTGGGGAGGGCAGCTCCTTTTTAGGAGGTGTCCAGAACTTCATATTTCTAGCTTTATTGTGACCAGTGCCTCA
Organism: Pinus albicaulis; assembly: GCA_034641835.2. Lineage (NCBI taxonomy): Eukaryota > Viridiplantae > Streptophyta > Pinopsida > Pinales > Pinaceae > Pinus > Pinus albicaulis. The sequence goes on along the minus strand of CM076580.1, from coordinate 1,532,101,856 downwards.
TCCATTGGTCAAATTTTTACCTTTTTTCATTTGTTGATGCTTGCTTAAAAAAAAAAAAAAAAAACATGACAAACATCAACATCATCTCTACCTACCCAACCTACTTGCCTAACATTTTTTTCTTCCTTGGGTGCATTTGGCTTGGCAAACCCTTGTGTTAGTATGAATCTTTTGTTGAAGTGTATGAAAAAATACCACTTTAGCTATGCATAACTTATATCCCTAACATCAAATATGGCTTCCAATATCTTCATATCTGCAATTAGTTGATCAAGAAAAATGCTACAAAAATCCAGATCTATGCATAAAAAGACATTAAGCAGTGAAAATAAGGTTTTTCTCCATACATCCAATAGACAAGACAAGAACAATATTTTTGAAAGAATTTTATATTAAGGGAATCTGGGAGGAAAACAAGAAAGGTGTTTCCAATTATCCTCAATGGGATGGGTTCTTGAAAGTCCTTAGCACTTCAGATATAGAATTTCTCTCTCTTGTTGGTGTAGAAAACCCAAAAAAACATAGAACTCAAAGGGAGCTCACAAAGTGAAATAATGGAAAATTTGACAATGATAATGGCTCAAATTCAGACCAAGAGTATAGATCCAGAGTGATCTAATAGGCAACAAAAGGTGACAAATGAATGGGAAAACCCTTCTATTATAACAAAATATTAGGTCATTCTAGATCTTGGTGCATGATTAAAATAATATTAACCAAATCTAGATCCACTTTTTATGGGATATTTTATTATATTTGTTGGATTGAAAAGGCATTTCTGACTTGCGTCAAATCCGTTTATTTGTAAATAATAAATAAATAAATGATTTATTTATCTTTTTAAGGAAGTGGTTGGGATATAATCAAATAAATAATGATTTAGTTGATTAATGGTGGTTGATTTGGTCATATTTAACTAGGAATATTATTTAAATAATTATTCCTAGAAAATAATAAGATAACTATGGGTTTATCTCATTAATTTCTTTGTTTTTGGGTTAAACATGACTGGGAATAATAATCAAATTATGGTTTAATTAATTATTCCTTGAGGAAAATCAAACAAATATAGGTTTGTTTAATATTTCATTTTGGGGTTTCTATTTAGACCATAAAAAACCCAATAAATGTGTTTTATTAAGTTATTTTACATAGTGAAAGAAAATTTACTTAGGGTAAAATTGGTCTTACATGGTGTACTTAGGTCCATCTAATGATAATAGGTTAGATGACTGTGTAAATGGTGTAAATGTATTGCCCCCCAAAGATGTGAGTGTTAGGAGCGAATCATATAACCGAAGTACATTGTAAGAACTCAATCACCAGACATCAAAAGGGAAGTCAGAGAGAGAAATGTAAGGTAGCCTAATGTGCTAAAGAACTAGACCCTGAGGAGATGAGACTTACAGGTGGAACAAGTCTCTTTTTATGAGAGGGTACCTGTGCTAGAGGTGGCGGGGGAGGCATACCTATGCCCGCCGAGACAAAGTACAAAAGAATAGTGCATCCAGTAAACAAGGGACCGAACTATAAATTACATGCTAGCATAAACATGAGTCATATAAAAGATATAATGATGAATCCCACATACATGTTATGCCTGGGATAACAGCCAGGACTTATACAATAATATCTAAGTACATGAGATACAAATACAACCCAAATTCCCCTTATCAACGGGGAAGGGCTCGCAAAATCTGACTGATACATGCAAATCAAATAAGCACTGCAAGCGGCTAAGGAAGACATCATCAAATATATGGAGCTGCATCGAAGGTTGCGATGAAGAGCTCATCCGAGCATGTGGGGGGCTACCTGTAGGGCCACCCCCTCATGATGTTTGGGACATCTCACACATACCCAGGAATCACTGATATCAGCTGCTACGTCACTGAACCATCAAGTATACGGATCTCGATCATGATGAAAGGAGCTGGAGCTGAGAAACAATCAATTCAAAAGGAAATAAGGATTCTCTTTGCCTGATTCGAGGCACTGAACAAGAGTGGAAGCTAGAACCAAGGTACACCGCTCTCTAGACCTGTCTTCTAGAAAAAATGAGCTGATGTCGACAGAAGGAGGTCCGCCATAGGTGAGGCAATAAGGGATCCTCAACTAAGGCACGAGAGAAAATAGTAGAGTGACTGATAGACTGACACCAATAATGATGATGAAATGGGGGGTACTGAGTAGCGAGTGGATGACTTCCCTTGTTAAAGCATAAAGGGCATGGATGACCTAGCAGCGACTGACACAATATCATGAGGGATAGGGAGCAGTGGGACTGAAGGCCATAATGTGCGACACGGGAGAGGGACCAAGTAATGAAGGATGGAGGACTATAATGGGATGCAAAGGGACTCGGGATAGACTCCATGAATGCGATGATGACTCAACTTGGATGCTCTAAACAAGGGCGACTCGATGGTGCTGCCACACAGGAAAGATCCAAAGGGGTACCATAAAAACAAGATTACAAGAGGGTATCTCATGACGAAAATCAACACGAACAAGGACAAGTAAGGAGGAAAAGTGGTGCCCCAAGTATAAGTGTTGTAAGTGAGGAAATCCGATTTGGAGGAGAGGTGAATAGACCCTTCGTGGACAAAATGTGTCCTAGTGAAGTATAAAATCACAAAAAACTAACAGATACCCATTTGAGTGCTCGGTGAGAGCTTTCTAACGATGCATACGATTTGTCAAACGAAGCTACGGTTTGGCCGTAGCAAGAAAAATAAAAATTGGGGGTTTCTCTTCTAATAGGGCATTTTCCCTCCAAATGCATTCATTTTCTTATGTAGCTATGGTGAATGTAGAGAGGAGAGAAGGCCCTAAATCTTGCGGCAATCGTAGCAGACAAACCAACCGTTGGAATCAAGATCCGTTAGTTACAGGTAAGAGGCCTAATCCTACTCTTTCTTTTTGATGGATTGAAAGTTCATATTAGGGTCCTAAATATCAGGAACAGACACTCCCTTCTTCACGGTCGGGTCACACAATTTGGGCCAAAAACTGCGACCTGGGAAGCAAGTTTTGGCCTGAAAAGTGGGACCTGTCCTAGGATTTGGCCAAAAAGTGCGACCTGTCAGATGGAGATGATTTCAGTGCTGTTGTGGGCTGAGATTTGGGTTTTTGTGGTTGGATAAAGTTTTTCCTATCAGTATACTAACAAATATGATGTTCTTGTGCAGATATGGCAGAGATATAGATCAACTGGAGAGAGAGGGACTTGGGCACATTACAGGCGAAGATCCAAGGGGATCAAGGTGTCCATCATGCATTGGCAAGGTTTGGGGTTCTGAAGTTTATGGAGAACCCTTTGATGAGAGTTGGGGAGCCCTTATTGGCCCAGATTTTCAGTTATTGGGATCCAGATCATGAGGTCTTTATAGTGCAAGGGCACAGGATCGAGTTGACAGTCGAAGATCTGTATTTCCTTACTGGTCTTCTGCCACTTGGGATGGTGGGAAATACGTAGCCAGTGTTACCACAGGGGCTTAACATCATGGAGTTTGTAGAGCGACATTTCCGACTAGGCCTCCAATTCAAAGGGACTCGGATACCGATAAGGGACCTAGAGAGATTAGAGACCCGTGTATTAGCCACAGTAGTGTTGCAGATCCTGGGCAGCCATGCGCTCCACCACATCACTGGGGGGCAGATGATGATCATGGAGAAAGTGTTGAGTAGGACCTACTATGGGTGGGCCCAGATGATTTTGGTGTCGTTGAAACAACAGTTGTCGCTTTGCAAGTGGCAAGTGAACCATGATTGCTCGGATGGGACCATATTGTGCTCCTTTTTTTTTTAGAAGATCCCGACCTTGCGACCTCATGTACAGCTACCAGATGGGGGTCCGAGAGAACCCAGGATGCGCCGATGGGGGAGAATATTGTGTAGAGGAGGAGGAGGGGTGGTCGGAGGGGTATTCCGACCAGAGTTCTTTGCCCATTGGGATCAGATGTCGTTGTACATAGACGATTATCCCTATAGTGGGATGAGTTATTATGGAGATCCGAACTTGCCACTTTCGCCTAGTCGAGTATGGGGTTTCGATGGTAAGTGACAAGTGACTAATATTTTATGTGCATGTTAAAGTTTGTGAATAGTATATATGGTAATGATTCTTATACTTTTGGTATGCAGATATAGCTCCGATAAAATCGGCCGGATATATGGGACGACCTGCAATATTAGGAGCTGCAGGTGCTAGTGGATCGAGAACGGCACAGAATGAGGATATGACCACCCTCCTGGAGGACATCCGTCGTAGATGTGAGGGGCTTCTAACTGGTGTTTCAGAGCGGGGTTGGCAAGACTTAGACGACCAGTACATAGAGCTATGTATTGGTCTACCCTCAAAATGGCAAGGTGTCATGCGGTGCATGGCGATGGCCGGTTAGACTGTGCATGATCTACAAGCTGCAGGAGTAGAGCCATTGGCTCGGGATCCTCTAGACAGTGATTAGATGGGGGGCAGGTGGTGTCTCCTAGTGTGTATGTAGGGGCAAGTGGTGCCCCTAGTTTTGAGTTTTGTTTTTTGTAACATGCTATGGGCATGTCATATGTATCAGAGTGGATGGACTCTAAAAACATGTTGTACAACACATATTATGGATATGCATCATTTTTATGATTTTTAATGTTATTGTCTTCTAGGAAGTGTGTGTGATAAATGCCAATCTAGAACATGGTTTTCAATGCTATCTACGTAGTGATTTTGTTCTCTAGGTACATGACTGAAAGTAATGACTCTAAATTCACGTATCAAAAGTTTCACCCATAAATATCGTCTAAAAAGGATAGGATCATGCACACGATAGACACCATTGAGGTGCATGACAAGAAGTAGGGAATCTAAACAAACATGTAGATGGAGGATACGATGAGAGAGGGCATCAGCTAAGACGCCATGCACTGCATCATATTCGGCCTGATTATTGGTGGCAGCACCAATGCAGACCCCATTGGAGAGAACGAGGGTATGCAAGGGGGTAAAGATGGCCCAAGCTGCCGAGGCTGGATTTTGGGAATAGCGACTTTCACCATCGGCGTAGCCGATATAGGGTGTGGACGTGAGGTCCTGCAGAAGAGTGGCAGAAGATAATAAATGGGAGGGGGAAGAACAATGATGGCAACATGAGTGAAGAGTAGACATCAAACGACAACTACGGGAGGGAGTAGTCTGGATAGGATGGCTATGACTCATAAACCGACTAGAGGGTGATGTATGAGGGCTATAGGAGGGATAGCTGGTGCTCATGCTGTGGATAACATCATAGATACGGATGGTATCATCCTGTTTATGGGCGGGAAAGAAAAGATCAGGGGTGGAGAAGGCTTCCATGAGGTCATCATAACGGCAAAATAGGGGATGACGAGGGGAAGGAAAACTACATGATGTGGTGCAGCTATCGAAATCATCAGCATGAGAAGAAAGGTTCGCATACGAATCGTCATGGGAGAAAACAGAAGAACAAGTAAATAGGTGGTCAAAGGATGTTGAGCCCAAGGTGGTCGCTAAAGAGGGATCAAGCGAAACAAGAGGGGAGGATTCAACGGGAATATTCTCTAAGGGTCTCACGAATGATGATAGGTAGAGGATGGTGGTAGCAGGCTCCGTCATCTCAACATCATGAGGGGGAATGTCAATTGGAGCGGGTAAATCCTCGAGCTGGCCAGACGCATACTGCGCAAGGATGGTAGAGGCGGATTGATTTTGTTCAACCTCATACTCGTGAATGACCTCTAAATAGGCTCGGTAATGCGTCAGGTGAGGAAAATGGTGGGAATAATGGCCATGGACACCACACAAAGCATAGGGTTTGTTGGTGCGAAGAGTCTTTGGGTTCTTGGCTGCGGATGAGGAAGAAACAGAGGGTTCAGAGACCGTAGACTCAGGGAATGCGACTTTAACCATAGGTTTAATACAGGGTAACTCGGGACAAGTATGGGTGGCATGACCGATGACATCACACAAGGCCCAAGGCTTTGCAGGCGTAGGAGAGGTAGGGTCGGTTGAGGTAACCTTGTCTTTGGATGCCCCCTTGCGAGCTTTGCCTTTCTTTCCCGGAGCTATCACAATAGAAGAAGGGTCCTGTTGAGGTGCTGGTGGCACTGTAGCAATGGAAGAAGCTAGGGGAACCAGTTGAACCGGTGTCAAAGCAAGGTAAGGTTTTGGGTGACTAGGTGGGGTAGCGGCTGGAGGATCAAGGTACTAGACGGGTATACCCAAAGTCAAATTGGGAAGGGAGAGGGTGGCCATGATGGGGACCGAATAAACTCTGGGAGGGGGAGCAAGGAAAGGTATCTAACCAGCGGGGTAATGGCCAGGAGGTATGGCTCCAAGATGGTTGAGACCTGGTGGAACCGACCCAGGAGGATAGAGGGACTCATGGGTACCAGTTGTAGGAGAAGGGCCAGAAGGAAGAGGTCCGGCTGGCTGAGGCGAAGGGTTAGGAGTAGGTTGCGGTGGGTGAGGTTGAGGTTGAGGTTGCTGACTAGCCGAAGCGGGCCGCTTAAGGTCAGCCTGAGACGATTGCATCATGCAAACATTCGCTAAACTGGAATTAGAGATAGGAGGAGGAGGAAGACCAGGGAAGGTTCCAAGCAAGGAGGAGTCTTTGTAGACGTCGGGAGAGACATTGGTAAGAGAATCGATGGTTTTCTTATTGGCTACAGAAGAGATGGTTGACTCAGGAGAGGTCTGAGATTTTGGCTCATGATATGTCAACTGGTCAATGGTGACTATATTTCCATTATGAGGGAAAAACATCTTGTGGTGGACCACGGATGGGACAACAGACATGGCATAAGTGTAGCTACGCCATAAAATAATGTTATAATCAAGAGGGGCATCGATGACTTCAATGACAACACAAACAGTCTTGCCCCTAAGAGTGATAGGACAATTACGGAATAGGCCAATGGGCTGGGAGGCAGGGCCATCCCATGCACGAAGGGTGATTGTGGAAGGGGCCAACTCAGGAGATCCGAGTTGTTTCCAAACCGAAGCATACATCACACAGGTGGATGCCCCCTCATCAATAATACACTGAGAAACGTTAGCGTTCTGAATTTTGACTAGGATTTGGAAAACTACGGAAGTAGGAAGGGGAGGATGTTCTGATTGATGGGCAACGAAAACAATCAATTGGTCATCAGCAGGATCTACAGTGCCCATGGCGGATAGTACAACCTTCCGTTGAGAAGGACATGAATGGAGGAGTTCCAGTGTTGAAATGGCAGCAGGAGACTGCGCCAAATCATCTACTATGCTATACGAATGAGCAGCTCAACCAGAAGCAGCATTTCAGTGTAATGGGCCCTTAGTAATCTTGGTATGAACCTCAACTTTAGGCTAAGGGATATGCAAGGGACCATTGGATGTCGAAAGAGGCTATGTAGAACCTGAAGAAGGTGACACGGGGGCAGACGGAGCGGGAGGCTTGGGGTACTGACGAGACCGAGTTTGAAGGTTAAGGTTGACGAGTAAAGGTGTATCAAAATTGATCATGAGGATCTGGTAATCAGAGGAACCAGAAGGGGAAGGTTGAGTGGCTACCGGTGCGTGAGATGGTTGGGTAGCCACGAATCCTTACTGAGGGAAAGGATCGGTAAACACATCCGATTGAGAAGTAGCCACATTGGGGGGAATAGTAGGGGAGGCATGATGTCCTCACAATGTAGCCTGAGACTCCCACATCTCCCGCATCTATGGTAATAGGGGACAATCGTGAGTGTAATGACCGTAAACACCGCAACACAAACAAGGCTTATTTGTACAAAGAGGCTTGTCCGGCTTGGGTTGAGTGCCCTGTTGCTGGTTAGCAGTGTTAGAGTCAATACCTAAAGGATTGGATCCATGATTACCAGGGGTAGATTGATTTTGATTGCCTTTCCTCTTTCTTTGAGAAGAAGGAGGATTAGTCGCGCCCTGTTGTGCAAATACTTGCCCCAAAGGGGGTGGTAGTTATTGTTGCTAGGGTTGAGAAGGCAAGGGAGGTGGAGGTGCAAATTCTGGAGGGGCTGGGGCACCAGGATGTGGATAAGGATAATGGTTAGGTTGGGCAATATTGAGGTAAGCAAGAGGTTGGGCAAAAGGAGGAGGCATGCCGTATCCTGGATACATGCTACCCGGAGGGGGAAAATTGTTGGAGGTAACGTTCCCCCCCCCTGAGGGGAGACCATAGCCTATAGGAGGTTGAGCACATGGCCAGAAAGAGTCGAATGATACTATTGGCAGAATGAGATGCCCCCTAGGGCATTAGCACCACCGGGTCTCGGGGGAGGCTGTAGAAGGACAAAAGATAAACATAAATCTCGTATTGAGTATAAAATTAGGTAATATTTCAAGGCTATTTGGAGGGTTGGCCGCTGAGGAACTAGGGATGCAACATCTTGCCGATGGCGGTGTAAGAGAGATCTAAGGGAACCCTTCCACAGACCCGATCTTCAAAGGTAGGAGCTCGACATAAGCTCCTTCTTCTCCGCCATTCCTGGACATGAGCGGAAAGGTGGGTCGCAGATGATTGACGGAAAGAAGTCAAGAGTTCGGTACCAGTGTCGTATCGGAGAGGGAGATGAAAATAAGATAAGAAGGCTTGGGAAATGGTCACAAAGGTGGTATGGGAAGAGGAATTCTGATCAACATACCACTTAGAAGCTTCGCCTGTTGGAACAATCTAAGATGGATGGAATCATCAGTAATGGAATTGGATGAACACCACATGTGGAAATATTGGATATGGTTGGAGGGATCTTCTCTAGCAAGGCCTTTGAACTTGGGAGTGTCGGAGGGGAGCTTGGTTGGCATAGCAAGCCAACCAACATCGTGGCGGATAGGATCATTGATCAACTGATAGAAATCAGGGAGACTGAGACCTGCCATATAGGGGAGCAAAAGGACAGTCGAGGTAGTTCCTGTGGTGGTTCCACTAGTAACATTCCCAACATTAGGGCCGGGGTTGCCGCTAGCGTTAGGCCCTGGACCAGACATGGTGAAGGTAACAGGGGGAGAACCAGAAGTAGGGGGAGAACCCAAAGAATCAGAAGAGGAGTCGGAGTGCGGACTTGGGGGAGGACTAACTCGACGACGGCGGGAAGGAGCAAGTCGACTAACCGGAAACTGAGGGTGAAGGCCAAGAAGTCTCTAGGATATACGCCTTGGGAGCGCAATGATGACGGCACAAAGGGAAGAATAATGACCAACACAGGCAGGGAGGTGTAGAATCAAGTGATTACAATGTCGAAACAAGGGAAGAGAGGTGCAGAATCAATTGATTTTAAAGTCTTTGCCTGGCGGTGTTAACCAGGCTCTTCTTCACTTAGGGTCAGTGTGTGGCGTGTGTTAATTTTAATTTTTAAACCCAGAAGTTTTGAGAGTAAAAGAAAAAGTGTGTTGTGTAACTGAAAATAAATCTACAGTGAACAGTATATAATGCTGAAATAATAGAAAATTAACAGTTAACAATGCATCGATCTAACCCAAGAAGGCGGGTCTCCCAAAATGAGTCTAACAGAGGGAAAAAATCTAGTCAAAACACACTAAAAAGGGGCCGATAGATCTATGGTCGGGAGGGATAGGGATCTAAAGGAGAAAACGACTCGAAATATGTGCAAAAAACAGCAAGGAGGTAGAGGCAAGGTTGCTGCAAAAAAGGAGGAAATCAGCTAAAGGTAGAAGGGACAAGGAGGTGACCCTAGAGGCAAATCCAAAAAAAACTATATGAGGTGATTTGAAAGGGAGAAGAGCTTATGTAAAAGGGATCTGAAGGTGAGGTATCAGATCTGAAAAGCAAAAGGCTAAAATCAAAATTCAAAACGTCTCAAAACAACTAAAACTCTTCCACAAAAATTGAGGGTACTAAAGGCCCTAGGGGCTAGATTCTCACCAGATGAGTAAATTAGATCGTAAAACAGTTCAAATGGGTGGAGATAGAGGTTGGAAAACCTCGTTGTGGCTTCAGACAAAACCTAGAAAAATTGCGAAAATTGCGTAAAAAAGTAAGTCGCAAAGTACCCCGACTCGTTTTCTATCCGTGCCGCGCATTTTGGGCCGAAAAGTGCGTCTTCAATCCAAAGGCGGTGTTCCGTCAAAAAGTGGACCTACAAATGTGTCCTTGGCCAGATTTTAGAAAAGTTGTCGTCTCAAATAAGTACGATGTCTCCACATTCGTGCAATAGCCGTGTAAACACACAGAGTTAGAAATTTTAATGTTTGAGGGTTTTATAGATGAAAAATGACATAAAAATAGAAAAAAAAAAACTAAAAATAAACCCTAGGGTCTGAAGTGGCTGGATATGCAGGAAAATGAAAAACGGCGGCAGTCATAATTGAAAACCCGTGTGGAGTCGCCAATTGTTAGTATGAATCTTTCGTCGAAGTGTACAAAAAAATACCACTTTAGCTATGCATAACTTATAGCCCTAACATCAAATATGACTGTCAATATCTTCAGATCTACAGTTAGTTGATCAAGACAAATGCTGCAAAAATCTAGATCTATGCATAAAAAGACATTAAGCAAAGTTGAAAAATAAAGTTTTGCTCCATACATCCAATAGACAAGACAAGAAATAATATTATTTTTGAAATAATTTTATATTAAGGGCACCTGGGAGGAAAACAAGAAAGGTGTTTCCAATTCTCCTCAATGGGATGGGTTCTTGAAAGTCCTCATCACTTCAGATCTAGAATTTCTCTCTCTTGTTGGTGTAGAAAACCCGGACAAACATAGAACTTAAAGGGAGCTCACAAAGTGAAACAATGAAAGATTTGACAATGATAATGGCTCGAAGTCAGACCAAGAGCATAGATCCAGAGTGATATAATAGGAAACAAAAGGTGACAAATGAATGGGAAAACCCTTCTATTTATAACAAAATATTAGGTCATTCTAGATCTTGGTGCATGATTAAAATAATATTAACCAAATCTAGATCCACCTTCTATGGAATATTTTATTATATTTGTTGGAGGGAAAAGGAATTTGACCTCGGTCAAATCCCTTTATTTGTAAATAATAAATAAATAAATGATTTATTTATTATTTTAAGAAAGTCATTGAATGATAATTAAATAAATAATGATTTATTTAATTATTAATAAATGATTTAGTCATATTTAACAAGGAATATTTTTTAAATAAGATTTAAATAATTATTCCTAGAAAATAATAAGATAAATAAGGATTTATCTAATTAATTTCCTTGTTTTGGGTTAAATATGACCCGGAAAAATAATTAAATTACTGTTTAATTAATTATTCCGTGAGGAAAACCAAACAAATATAGATTTGTTTAATATTTCCCCTTGGGGTTTCCTATTTCGACCATAAACAACCTAATAAATGTGTTTTATTAAGTTATTTTACATAGTGAAAGAAATTTTACTTAGGGTAAAATTGGTCTTACATGGTGTACTTGGGTCCATCTAATGATAATAGGTTAGATGCCCAAAAAATGGTGTAACATCTTGACATTTTAATTTTTGAAAACACACGTCAAACTATCTAATTGTACCCTTATTTCTTCCAAGAGTTTAGATTAGGCTAATGAACTCTCTTATTCTCTACCTAGTCTAATCATTTGTCAAGATTAAGCTGTTTGAAAAACTTCATTCCCTAAGATATAAACATGAAATTGAAAGTATGGTTTAAATCAGGATTAGTCAATCTGACTTACCATGAGTTGTGGCATAAGAACAAGCTACACACAAACATTATTTTGCATGAAAGTAAAATAGAAAGATAAGGGCTATGATCTATCATTTGTTATGCATCCTCATCTTCCTCTTTGGTTCTATTTTGAGCATGCAGAACCAGTATCTTTTCATTCCTAATCTATTCTCTTTTTACAAGTCAATTTTACATGATTTTAACAAGTTTTTCTTTCACTAACCTATCAACAACTAAATTGAAAACATGTTCACCCATGATTAGGCTAGATGACTGAACAAGACTTGTTTTTCAAAGACTAGTAGTGGCATTTAGACTTGCACACTTTCAGCAACATCATTTTTTTGGTATGGGGTTGTACCTATCTTTCTGTTCCTGCCCTCTTTTCCCCTTTTCTATTTTTTAGGGCTTTTGTCTTTATATCCTTTCATCAAACAATGGTATGCACAGGGAATGAGAAATTTTAAACTAAGGTTCTTGATGAAAGTAATGTTTAAGCATCCTCCCATTTACAGGACCTCCAAACATTTCATTTCCATCAAGTTCCTTCAGAAAGAAAGCATTGTTTCCTCTAACTGAATCAATGATATAGGGGCCTTTCCACAGATTTTCAAAATTACCATGTTTTCCTTTGTCCTCCCTTCTTGAATCCCATTTCAGAACCTTGTCTCTAATCTCGAAATCATTTTCTTTTGTTCTTCTATCAAATATTTTCTTGATTTTGTCCTGGATAGCTTGGGTCCTTTTGTAAACTTCTTCTCTTGATTGCTACAAATGAATGGTTTGGTTCAACCTCCTCTACATGTCATTTTCTTTTGATTGAACCTCTTGAAGAAGCTTCATGACTGGGACTCCTAAAGAGGTGGGAAAAACTGCATCCATGCCATCCACTAGTTGATAGGGAGACATACCAATGGATTTCTTAGCGGTTATTCTATCATCCCATAGTGCATGCACTAGTTTTCTATACCATGCTTTTTTATTTTGTTCTAAGAGCTTCTTAATGATGTTTACCAAGCTCTTGTTGGAGGACTCAGCTAGTCCATTCCCTTGTGGGTAATAAACAGTGGAGTGACCGAGGGTGATGTGATATTTGTAGCAAAAATCCACCATTTTCTTAGATGTAAAGGTAGCAGCATTATCAGTGATGATATTCTTAGGACAACCAAACCTAGATAGGATGTTGGTTTTAAGGAATTCGATGATAACTGAATCAATGGCATTTCTAGAAGGGATGGCTTCTATCCACTTGGTGAAATAGTCGGTGGCAGTGAGGATCCACTTATGTTAGGCAGATGAAGTAGGATGGATCTCTCCTATGAATTCCAAACCCCACTGCTGAAAAGGGGCTTCAACACTGATGGGATGCAAGGGTAAAGATAGGAGCTTTCTTTTTCCATCAAATATTTGGCATTTATGGCAAGTTGTAACTATTTTGTGAGTATCGGAAAATAAGGTGGGCCAATAGTAGCCAGCTCTAAGGATCTTTTTGGCTATGGTATTCTAATAGAGGTGACCCCCACATTCTCCTTCATGTAATTCATGCATGATTTTATCTGCATCATCTTCAAGAAAACATTTAAGTAGTAAACCAGCAAAATTATTCCAGTACAATACTCCATCTAAAATGAAAAAAATTAATGTTTTATGTTTTAAGAATCTTGCTTTATTTTTTGACAAAGAAGGGGGAGCATTGAGATAAAGAAGCACATAAATAATATCAGCATATCTAGGTGAATTTAGAAACATTTCTTCAATATATGGTGTTGTAATTTCTTGAGTTTCTTCTAACATGCCAACCATATTCCTGTCTAGAGCTTGGAAATTTGAGTCAGCCATAAGTTTTGCAAGTCTTTGTCCCTTAATCAATTTAGTGGGTCTGATTTCCAAATCATATTCTAAAATGGTAGCAATCCACTTGCCCCTTTTACCATCAAGGTCTTGATTAAGTATATCTTTGACAACCGTGTTTGGGACAAAGGCTATGATATGTGAATGAAAAATATAAACTCTAAAATCCTTGAAAGCTTTGATTAAGGAAAAGGCTTGTTTCTCCATAATGTTATATCTCATAGGAGCATCCCTTAAGGCTTTGCTAAAGAAATATATAGGATGCTCTTGTCCCATGATGTTATTTTGAAACAATAATGTTGCCACAGTATGTTCAGAGGCAAAGGAGAAAATGTAAAAGTCCTTGGTGAAGTCAGGGCTGACTAAGGCTAGTGTTTGCGTGAGTGCTTGTTTTACCAGCTCAAAAGATTGTTTTTCCTCCATATTCCACTTCACTCCTACTTTATTTTTCAACATATTGGTGATGTTTATTAGGAGCTCAGCAAGGTTAGGGATGAATCTTCTTAGAAATTTAATCTTTCCAATCAAATATTGCAACTCTTTAATGTTTCTAGGGTGGTTGATTTGTAAGATGCCTTCTATTCTTTTGGGATCTATCTTGATTCCCACCTCAGAGATGATGTGACCCAAGAGTTTTACTTCCTAAAGGCCAAACAAATTTTTCTTAGGATTGAGGGATAGGCCATACTTTCTACATTTTTCGAAGACTTTTCTCAAGTGGACTAAGCGCTCCTCATCAGTCTTAGAGTAGATAGTGATGTCATCAAGGTATATGACTATGAAGTAACATATGTCTTCCGAAAAAGCTATGTCCATTGCCCTTTGGAAAGTAGCCCCTGCATTCATTAAACCAAATTGAATTTTAACATACATGAATGTACCCCAAGGTGTAGTGAAAGCATTTTTAAGTTGGTCATTTGGGAAGACTAGAACTTGGTTGTAACCTGAGAACCCATCCAGTAGTGAAATTCTTTATGAGCCAACTACCTTTTGGAATATGTGATCCATTTTAGGCAAAGGGTAATTGTCTTTCAAGGAGGCTTTGTTCAAATTTTTGAAGTCAATACAAAGCCTAATTTCACCGGTCTTCTTCCTAACTGACACAAGGTTGGAAACCCATTCTGAGTATCGGACCGGGACTATGATCCTGACATCGTACATCTTTTTATTTTCTTTCTCAACTGAGGGTAACAAAAGGGGGTTTATTCTTCTCAACTTTTGTTTAAATGGTTTCTGATTTTCTTTGAGAGGAATTTTATGTTGAATGATTTTGGTGTCATAGGATTTCAAGTCTTCATACCCCCAAGCAAACACATCTTTAAATTCTCTAAAAAGCTCAATGTATTTTTGTTTTGTGAGATATGGGAGAGTTTTGGACAACTTGATAATTTTGGGCTGTTTCGTCTCTCTAATGTTACACTCTTCTACATTTGTTTCAGTGGATTCCATATTGGGTTTTTTAGCTACATCATTAAAATCAAAAATCTCTTCTAGTGGTGTAATGCCTCTTGGAAAGGTGTCATTTTTGTACTGCAAAATTTCAAATTCTTTTGGATCAAATTTATCAAATAATTCTGCTACACAAAAGTTTTGAAGGTGGTTTATATCATCATCAAAGGGCATCTCTGTTTCGAGAGTTTCTTTTTCAGTAGAAGTATTTCTTTCAAATATCAAACTCTGTTTTATATTTGCAAAGTCATTTCTAGACTACAGAAAATCATCTATTTGGTCATCATTGTCAAACACTTGCCAATGGTTTAGGTTGTCCGGTACAATAGGCTTGTTCTTTATTTTTATGAGGTGTTGGTTCTCTTCATAAGGTAAAGAGAAATCGCTAGCAGCAAAGGCAAGCTCATTGGCAAGGAAGTTTTGGGCCCTAGGGATGAAATCGAGCTCATATTTCTCAAAGGTTTTGAGAAGGTCTAGGGCAGCATTTCTATATTCCCTTAACCTAGGGTTCTTGGCTGAATAATCTCCCTTAATTTGATTTATGATCAGTTCTAAATCTCCTTGAACCAATATTTTCTTAGCTTTGAGGTCTTTGAGTAGGTGTAAACCAATAAGGAGAGACTCATATTCTGCAACGTTGTTGGTGCATTGGAAATCTAGCCTATAGGAATGGCCTTTATTTATGTTGTGGAACCAAACACCTACTCCTGAACCAGCTTTACCATAGGAGCCATCAAAGCTTATATGCCAAAGGGTGTCAATTTCAGTTTTGTCAATATTCTACACTTTGGGGCTGCTAGGATTTGGGGTGTCATTTTCTTAGTGAGAGGACGGGCTTGGTTGTTCTGAGGGACTTAGTTCTTTCTCCTTGTCATCTATTTTTTCATCTATGTCATTTTCATTGTACAGGATAAAGGATTCAAGGTCTGAGTGAATGGAATAAACCGGTGTGTTATTTTTCCTATCTATGTTACTCACCATGTATTTCATGTGGGATTCTTGGTATAATCTCCTTGTTTGATTAAACACTGGGATGGTGGCATAAGTCATGTCCATTTCAAGGCTTTCCTGGAGTTTGGACCCACATGATCTAGATAAAAGCATGTCATACTTTTGGGGGATGTCAGCCATAACTATATCCATGACTATCCTTTTAGCAGGGATTTGTGCCAGATTGACAACAGATCCTTGATTAGGCCTAGACACTTGACCCTACTGGAATCAAAAGAGTACAAATATTTTTAGGGTTTTGTGATCTCTAAGCCCAATCTCTCCATCACAACCTTTGGCATGAGGTTGTGTGAGGCACCGGAGTCTAACATAGCATTATGTAGAATTTTATCATGTATGTTTAGACTTACATAGAAAGGAGGGACAACTCCTTCTTGATATTTTCCCTCTACTTTAGGACCAAACAATAATTCTAGTTTATCATCAGTTAAGTTTAAATTATCGGTATCACTCCCTATATTTAAAACTTTGAAAATCTGAGATCTATATACCTCTTGGGTTACCAGCTCAGTGAGGGGTATGGTTGTCTTGATCTTGGCAATCTCCCCCTCAAAACTAAAAGGTGTAGGTGTCTTTATTGCATTTACATCAGTTTTATCAGCTATTAACTTTTCTACATTTTTAATTTGGTGATTCTGATTTAATGGTTTGGAAAGCAGGATTTTTTCAGGGCTTCTAGTTGAAGTACTAGGGAAGCTTGAATCTTTGTTAGGTTGACTAGTCTTTGGTATGTTTGGTTCAGTTTTCTTAGCCACAGTATTTTTATTTTCTGCTTTCTTTTTAGGGATAGGTTCAGAGGTTTTTCTAACAACAGTGTTTGGCTGATTGGTTTTAGGAATATCTTGAATCTTTTTACTCCTAAGGTCATACTGCCTATGGACTTCCATTATGGAATTCTCAAATCTTAATCTATAGTTTTCAGAATCTTCATATGATTTCTCATGTGGTTTTGAGGAAAAAATCCTTTGTTCTTCTTCGGTAAGGAATGTGTTATCCTCATCATCCGAACCTATGACATCTACATGGTCTTATTCCAACTGCTCAGGCTCTCTTTCTTCATCATCTAAATAGTTGTCTTGGAAAGGGGGTCCGATTTGTTTCTCACTCTCTCTTTGTTTGACTGGAGGAGGGTCTCTTCTAAAAATTTTATTTCTATTCCTGTTTTGAAGATTGGCTTAATTTTCCCTAGGAGGTGTTCTCTCATTCAAACTGAATTTTTCCATCATCCTCTCCATTGTCCTGACTATGGAGTCAAGTTTGGTTTCGGAAGAGGAGGGTGTAGGTGTTGTGTCATCTCTATAAGTCACCCTCTTTTCTGATCTTACCCTATCCCTCTTCTCAATCAAATTGGCCTCTACACTTACAACCCCCTTTTGCATGTCTTCTAGAGTTAGGTAATCTCTCTCCCTTAGTTGATAAGGCATATCAGCATCAAAGCCTTCGGGATATTTCACCAAGTCCAAGCCTTGTGGAGGTTTTATGTGAGGTGGAAGAGCATTGTAAACACTATTAAACCTAGTGGAGTAGTCATGAACACTTTCTCCCGGATTTCTTTTAATATTTTTATATTCAGACAGAATTTGGAGAGGGTTTTTCTTGATTTCCCATTTGTTCACAAAAGTTTGGTATAGAGTAGGGAGATCATGACTGTTGTTGGGAGGCAAGTCTTTAAACCATTTCTTAGGTTCTCCCCCTAGGCTCTGAGCAAAACTCCTCATTTTTATGGTTTCTTCTTCTATCTCCATATAGTCAAAAGCATCATTAATTCTATCTACATGTTTTTGAGCAGTGATGGATTTAGTCCCTAAGAAGTGAGGGATTTTGGACTGATAGTCATTTGGCAGAGGTGATAGTGGTTGTTGTAGAGCTAGTGGAGCATACCAGGCTGCCATGATAGGAGGGAAAGGAAACAAGGGCTGATTTACAAGGGGAGGATTTGCGAGAGGTGGAGGAGGATGGAGTGAGGTGGTTTTCACATTGATGGTATGGATGGGTGTAGATGAGGTACTTGGACCAGAAGACTGATTATAAGTAGATTTGAGATGAAAAGGTTTGAGCTGATGGAGAAGCTAAAAATCAGGTGAAGTGGAAGGAAAAGCTTCTCTACCGGAGCTTTGCTGCAAATCTATGGGCTCAATGTTAGCTTGGTCAACCCTACTTTGTGATTTGGTATTGAATAGGTTCTTGGTATGGTGCAAATCAAACTGAGGATATTGTGAAACTGTAAGGTGTTCCAGTGTAGAAAGTGCTCTATGGATGGTCCTAACAGTGGGTGAGTTTCTAGCTTTAGGATTTTTCCACAAAATCTTTTCTGGGTTATCAACTACGGTAGGGGGATTTGGGTCCGGGTGTGATCTGGTATAGATCTTTCATGAACCTAGATATCTCTATTCACACAAGGTACAAGTAGGCCTTAAAAACTTCTTAGGACTAATTTGACACAATCCTAGAACAACCTATGGGACTAGTGGGATGAGGAAGGCCTACTGGAGGCTTAGTGGAGTCGCCAGGTGGATTTTTTTGAAATTTTTAGGATATGTATACAATGGTCCACCACCAAATTCTTGATAAAAAATCAATCTAGGGAGTAATTTTTGGGTTTTTAGTTTCTTTATGCAGCCTTAAGGTAAATGAGTATTCCCTAGCTAAATCATCATCTTGCCAGGATGGTGAAGTAATTAGTATCTACTCTGGTTATGAGTTGGTTTTTTAAGTCAAAATAGGGATAGATATGAGTCTACAAGAGTTTATCAGCCTACTATGAACTCAAGTCCCACCGTGATCGCCATTATGTTAGCTCCCCGTAATTTTCTAGATTGATTGAGATACAAAGGTATAAGGTAACATCAAACCAAGCTTTGGAATCCTAGGACCTAGCCTTCCTAGATTCAGAGAGGGATCTCTCTAGTAGGTGCAAATATGTGAACTTGTTTGCTGATTAGGTTGATTTTAGGCTAGATGTTAAGTGCAGGGTATTTTGATTGTTTTTGGTTGGGTATGATGCTTATATGGATTTAGATAGAAACAAAGGAAGATTGTTAATTCATTGGGCAATGGAATCAAAAAAGGTCATGAATGATTTAATCAATGGTTTCAAGAGCATTTGCAGGGAAATTTAACTTGGTTGGTGGATCTTTAAGGTTGTGAAGGATCATGAGATGGACATTAAACTTGGAAACAACAAGCTAATAAAGGGCAAAAGTAGAATCCTTTATATACTTGTAAATTAAGAGAGTTAGATTATTTATAAGCATAGAAAGAGATTCAAAGTTTTAAGAAACACCTAATCCATTTTATTTCAGACTGAAAGCAGATAATAAACCAAGACAACATTCAGATAAAACATATAAAGGCAAAAACTCATTTAATATTTCATGGGTTTTATCATCAAGAGCAGGAAAAACATTTAAGTTGCACAAGTAACTATAAACATTGAAGAAGAGACAAACCCTAGCATCCACAGTGATAGCTATGAGAATTCCTTGAGACAATTTTATCTAAGTAAGGCAAAGAGCATGGTTAAGACAGACTTCTTTGACAAACTATAGGCAAAGCTGCTTCAAAAGATGATTTCAAGAACAGAGTACTTCAGAGGTAAAAATATGCAGGGATAGCCATAAATCATAATTGATACTAACTCATCTAAATAATTCAAGAAAATAGACAAGCCAAAAAATTATTAGAGAGAAAAAGATGAATTCTCTAACATATCTTAAGCAGAAGAAAACATTTAGGTAGTGAAGGAAACAAACACATTTAAGGTGCCATCAACAAGCATATCTTAGTCTAAATTGTTTGTCCCACTGCAGCATAGATGGATGGAAAACATATGAGAAAATTAGAAAACATTAACAAGTGAAAAATTCACCATCAACCAAGCCTATGGATCCTGCAAACAGTCCTTCTCCATCAACAAGTGAATCAGATCATGCATAAGCTCCAAGACATCAATTTCTCATCAAAATCTTCAAGGGACTATGTATTACTTCAGCATAAGTCATCAAATTCCAAACAATATACAAGAGCCTCATGCTCTATTTATGGAGCAAATGAGGAGGAAACCCTAAGAGGCTTCTAGAAACCCTAATTCAACCATAAATGTCATAAATGTGCTTAATGACCATGCAAGGCCCAAGACACATAAGAGATAAGAAAATAAATGAAACACACCAAAACATAACTCCCCAATCAAATCAGGAGTGTTTTTTCCAAGAAAATATTAAAAAACCAATTTTCCATTAATTAGTGTCTTTTGTTGACTTTTTGGCAAAAAAGGTGTCTCTATGCATAGCTCCAAATCAGCAAAAATTGGGGTCTGTTGCAGCTGAGTTTTGGAGCCCTTCTAGGCATTAGATTCGGGCTCGTGATGGCTTGTTGGAAAGCTAAAGATTTATAATTTACAAAAATACTTTATGTTTTCCAATCTAATGCCTAGAATTTAGTCAAAAAGTAGAAATAGTGAAACAACCCAGGAGTGTAGCACCTAGTGATATTAGGGGCAGAAAGGTAAAAAAATGGTTTTTTTTGGCCTTTTTGAGGGACAAAAACAACGTCATTTGATCTGGAAATTTTCGAACATGTTCCTTTGATGTAAAGGAATCCAAAAATATAATTTTCTTCAGCTGAGGATGCTCTGAGAAAAAGTTAAGGCACCCATGATTTTATGCTTTTAGGCCTAAAATTCACAAAAAACAAGAATGTGCCCAAAATTGGCCAATTTTGGTGAGTAAACCCCTTAAGGGTTTTTAGAAACATGTAATGAAGCTCGAGCAAGAATTCCAAGCTGGGATTAGCCTTTTCCACATTTTTCCGCTAGGCGCCTCCTTTGGGAAACTTTGAGTTTCCTTCGGGAAAACTGATTCAATTTCTTGTAGTGCTCGGTCATTCTCCTTTGTAGGCCCAAATCCTTGTTAGCTCTCTCCAATTTGGTTTCCAAATGATGATTTTCCCTCTCAAGCCAAGACTCTTTATCATTCTCAATTTCTATAGCAAGTAGCTCTGTAAGAGGGTATTGCTGTGCACGGGCCGATTCCTCTTCTTTTTTCTTTTCCAATGGTTTTCTAAGACCAATGGTCCTAGGCCTTTTCCTCACTGGTTCTTCTTCTTCCTCCACATCATAAAATTCACCCATATATTCCTCAAGTTTTACTTGTGACTTTTGTGCTTCCTATCGGTACTTGAGGGCCCAGGCCTCATAGAGTGCCATTTGCCCGCTCATTTGTCTATTTTGCAGCTGTAGGAAGTGAATGAGGTCTTTAGACCTCTCTAAGTCAGCTTCTAAATCCCCAATTTGAGATTCTCTATTTTGCAAAAGAGAGTTTAGAATTCTAATTTGGTCATCTTCGACATCACTATCCACTTGGATTATTTCAAACTCTCTTTCTTGCTCATGGCTGCTCTCCTACTGCTTGCTCTGCTAAGTGTCACTATGCTCATGTTCATTGTCTCTTTCATTGATTTCTTGAGGACTGTTATGTTCCTCCCCATTATTGATTTCTCCATCATTGTTAAGCTGATTACCACTATGCTCATGTTCACTGCTATGTTGAGTGCCACTCTGTTCTTCATCATCACTGCTTTGTTTAGAAACTTCCTTTCCACTCTCAATCATAGGGGATTTTTTCTTTTGAGGGGTAGATTGACTAGATGAAGGGGAGACATAGTGAGTGGAGGGTGAGGAGGACACATGAGATGGGTCATGATATAATGAGGCAGTAGTAAAATATGGATGGGAGATGAAGGATTCCCAAGGAACTCCTTTTTGCTCAAGTTGATGGAGGATGAGAATTTTTATGAGAGAATGATGAAATAAGCTAGCATTTTGTTGAGTAGGGGGTTTCTTTTGGAAAAATGAGGCCATTTTGTCAATGCTCCTACGGAGGAAGAAAGGAAGGTTCAAATATCTGAGCCTGAGTGAAGTGCATCAGTAGCCAGACATGGTATGAATAAACTTGAGAGTATCTCCCTTCACATGTGAAGTATTTCATGATGACCTTCATAAGAGGCGCATAACTGTTCAATAGATGAGAAAAGGGGAAGATGGCCTTGCATTCATTTTGGTAAGCTAGTTTTAAAAAGGGCTTGTAATGGTCTAGGTCCAAATAGGCTTGATTGAACCATTTCTCACCAAGATAGGGGATTTTGGTTTCTTTGGACACTGATCTAGGATTTAGAACAAAATCAAGGCCTGCTATGTGAACATGTTCTCCTTGCAGTCTTAGGGCAAACAACTATGTCAAGGGAGGGTGATTTTTGACTTCTTGGAATCTTTGGCAAAACTCAAGGCACCCTACCTCATGAAAATTGAAAAGGACGGAAGGGGAATCATTTATTTCTTTCACAGTGACAGGTTCAAATCTATTGTGATACCCCCCTTTGTTGGCTTTCCTTAGAGCCATGTTTGCTTAGATTTCCTTCACTTGTTTTATCAAAAAAAGTCTTTGACTAAACTAGGTCTTTCTTCAAACAATGTTTTTCCTTGTTACTGAGCAAAGGGGCCTTCAAAACAACCTATGATTTCTCCTTATAAGACTTTGTTACCTTTTATGCACTTGATTTAAAACAAGCTTCAAATTGTCACTAGGTATTCTTCTTCAAACAGTGCTTTTCCCTTTAGCACTATGTTTGGCTTCTCACTCAACAAACATGCCTTTCCAACCAATAAGACTTCTAGCCTCTTTAAAATTACTAATTTTCTTCCTTAGAATTTTTATTTCAAACTCTACTTTAAATTAAAAATTTTGGCCAAGAAATATAAATACCTCTTAAATATGTCCTTTGTTGTATTTGAAACAATTTCCTCTTTTGTAAAAACCTAGAAAATTTGCAAATTTGAAAACCTCTGGAGGGATACTGCACATCCTTTTATTAGTGGCCTCGGCGATGGGCTGTTTAGCAGTGACCTGGGTGATGGGTTGTTCAGCAGTGGCCCAGGTGGTGGGACATTTAGCAGTGGCCCGGGTGAGGAAAAGATGGAAGGTGCAAGGGCAAGGGTGGAAAGGTGCAACGACAAGGGAACAAGGCAAATTCTTTTTGGATCAAACGTGTCGCATGCAGGGTCAAGGGCCTGGGTAGTGGGTCAGGTAGGGTTGCCGGAGGCAGCGCATCACGTGCAATCCTGGGTGCCAGGCGCTGCACAAGCATGCCACATAAAGCAACAGGTGCATCGTTCCGTTCATAAAATCCTTCTGCAACAACCTACAGGCGAGCCGTGTGAATCTTCAGGCGCGTCGCGTGCATGAAAAGTTGTAAATTTTTTTTAAAAAAATTTCTCTCTTCCGTGAAGTTTTTTGCATGATGATGTTAGGAATCTGTAATTAGCAAGATTGGCAATGTACAATCATAGAAACAACATTATTTCAACCAATTTGGAATTCTAGGATCTAGCCCTCCTAAATCTGGAGAGGGATCTCTCCAATAAGTGCAAAAAATGGATTTTTCTTTGAAAGTTTATGGTAATGATGTTAAGCTAGTTATGAAGGCCAAGGGTTTTGTTTGTTTTTGGATGGTTGAGCATGATTATTATTTGAGGTGGAAAGTCATAAATGCAGAGAGTTTCAAAGGTGAGAAGTTGCAAGCAATCAGAACAAGCTTTGGCCAAAAAGATAGATAATTGTAGGTTTTAGTCCATTGGGCTATGGAGTTGTAATAGGGTTTAATTGAAACAACAAGAGGCAAGAGTGGTCCATGGGGCAAGTCATCTATGTCTAAAGATCTCTCTAAAGTTTGATTTAAGGAATGAAATGGTACAACAAGAAGGGGAATTTAAACAAATGAAGAACAAAGAGCAGCCCAGGATCTGGTAAGTACTTTAAAACTAGCCAGCCTTTGACAAACACTTAAGAAAGACATAAAAGCAATCCAGGATTTGGTAAGTACTTTGAAACTAGCCAGCCTTTGATACACTTTCAATAGAAAACACTTAAAAACAGGGGGGAAATTTGAAGGCAACTGTTGGAGTAGAAACTAGCGTGTCGGGCTCACCACAAATCCTCTCCTAGCTCTGCTTTACTTGGTAACTTTCAAGAAAAACACAAAGATAACAAAGAATGGTCTAAGATCTGGTAAGTACTTCGAAACTAGCCAACTTTTAACACATTCCAAGGGAAACTTTCAGACCATCTTTTGGGATAAAACTAGGACCAAGGCACACCATATCTTCCATATTTCATCTCTACTTGACATGAAATGAAAATAAAATTCAAGAACAATATTTAGCTAAGACAGGAGGACGAGGGAATGCCATCATTCCTACTACTTAAACTGAATTAAATCATTCCTAAATAACACAATTTGGAAGAAAACATACAGATAAATATTTTCAGTCAGAGAAGGGTACTGATATACAGTAGGTCCTAACTCTATGCATGCTGTTCTTTATAAGAGAAGATGAACAAAGTGAAAACAGAAGTAAAATGACAGTTCACAATAAGAAATAACATCACCGTCGACATAGACCAGGATCCCATAAATCAACTTGTATTGATGCTCCAAACCAGTTACAGCTTTAAGTCCAATGCTTTAGTTTAGAAATCATCTACACTTCCCAGACTAACTTATCTATCACAAGCAGAGCTCCAAGAGCCAGTGAACACTATTTACAAGTAGAAGTCTCAAGCTCAAGTATATTTCAAAGTTTAGCAACCAACATTTTCTCATCTTCTACAGAAATATTTATAGAAGAATGAGGAGGTGGGATCTGATAAAAGATCTCCTGGGTCAATTAATACAGACTAATGACTTCTCGGCCTTTGAGGGGCTCAATAAAGAAGTTTACATATGTGTCCTCTATATTAATGGTTTTACATTTAAGAATTAAGCTTGGTGGGAGCTTATATTGACTTTTAAGGCTCTGCGTCATGTAATATTAACTCTGCTGATATTTTTGCATTAAATTCTTTTGTAGAATTAACTCTCTAGTTGTGCTAAGGAAAATATTTTCTTTTGATCAATAACTTCGGCCTCTGTTTGAATGCTTGTGGCTACAGGTGGCACTATGGTAGCTAAGAGGAATCAATTCGCCTTTGTTGAGGCGGTGGAGGCCTTTCTGTCTGTTAACACTTATGATTATCTTTAATTGTGTTTTAATTTGGAGGATTAGGCTTTTGATAATCAATCTTAGCTGTAATCCCCAAACTGTCTCCAATCTTCTGTTTTGGTATGTTTTGCCTTCGACACTGATACTCTTTTATTGTGATTTTACTCACTGTGTATTGTTGATATAAAGTGATGCACGGGGCTCGTGAGGCATCAATGCCCATGAATCATTGACGAGACTTGGAGTTTGAACCCTGCGAATGGTTTCCTTTTATGAATCAAAGGCCTGGGAATCATCATTCTCGACCTTCGGCTTTTCTCTAACACAATGGATAAACCATTTAAACACCTATGAAAAACAATAAAGATTAATAAAATCCTGTGTTTTGGGTTTGAACTGCTTCAGAGGTTGTGGGGAAAGAGTGTGGCCGTTGGATGGCATCATCCAATGGTGGGGATTCGTGCGAAGTCAAATGGAAGCGGTTTGTATGAAAAAGTGGTGGAGAATTAAGTCAAATCCGTTGACCTTGGACAGGTCAACGGTCGGGAGCGATCCGAGAGGAAACAAAGTGAAGGGGTCACTTTATATGGAAATGGAAAAAATATGTTGAGAAGAGGTTAAAAACCTTTGTTCGGAGGAAAATATGGTTTAAATTGAAGTTGGCGGTTCGGGATGATCGTGGGCCGTCGGATGAGATCGGCCCAAAATATCAAAGGTGGAGAATAAATCAGGAATCGACGATGGGAGGGGGAAAATTAAAGTAATTTAGATGCACCCGATGAAAAACTTTGATGATATTAGATGAAGACCGTCGATCTGCATATCAGATTGACGGTGGGAGATGCGTTGGGAGATCGCAATCGGCAGGGTAATGAACTTGGAGTGCGACGAAGCGATTGAGCGCTGGCTGTTGATCTAAGGATTAGATCAATGGTGGTGAGTGAATTAGAGGGATGTCAATCGGAGGTGGAGAAATTTAAAGACGCAAAAGACATCTCCAATGCGATTGGTGCGATCGGGGAAGGCCGATGTGATTATGCGATCAGGCCATCGCAGTCGGAGGTTTCAATGTTTACACACAAAAATACTTGTGTTTGTTGGGAAGTTCTGATGCGATAAGCACTTGACAGGTCTAGCACCTGGTTCCAACACTAGGGCATATAATGGGGAAGTGGTTTAAGACTTAGCCCAAGGGGGCTTAAGTCTTTATACAAAAATATCTATTTTTTATGATTTTTTTTTATGTTTTTCAATGGATTTGGGGGTTTCGGTATAGTTTAAAAATGAGTTTTAAACCATGTAAAAATTATTTTCATGAATGGAAGAAGAGGAATCATGAAAATAGAGGATTTTTATGGAGAAAAAGGGGAGCAAAATAAAGGTTAATTTTTGAGTGGAGGAGGGGGAAAAAGGGGTTTTTTTCAGCAGTCTTTTCTCATGAAATCAACAGAATTTCAGAGTGTGAAATGGAAACAATAGTGAAGATTTGGACAGAGGCATAAGGCCTTCAAGAGTCTTCAAGAGATAACATCTTTTATCATTAAAAATTGTTTCTTGAAGACTCCAAAAATGTTTTAGCCAGCATTTGATATAACAAATTTTATAGCTAGCTAAAAGTGGCTCCACTTGGGGATGGTGCCTTCTTGAAGGCATCGAGAACTTCAGACTTGCATTCTCTGGGAGGCTGACCTATGCCTCATTCATTGGGATGCTTGTCTTTTCTTTGAATGATCTTCTTTGTTCTGAAAAATGTTAGAAGCCATGGAAAAAAATGGAACTTTCAAGCAATACAAGCTCTCTTCCTACCCAATCCTACTGATCTAACATTTTTTCTTCATTAGAGTACACTTGGATTGGAAAACTCTTTTTACAACATTTTATTCTTTTGAAAGCATTAATCTAATCTAATTCTACTCCTTATTTCTCCCTGAACTCAGGTTAAATAGCCGAGTTTAGATGCTTCTCTACCTAATCTACTAATCTGTTAGGATTAAACAGTGTAACATATTTTTATTCTCTAATTTCTAAAACATAAATTTAAAAGCATACAAGTCAGGATTGAACAGTCTAACTTGTTGCTGATCTATGGCATAAAACAAGATACAAATAGATATTATTTTACAGAAAATTGAAAACAAAAAATGGAAGGGCTTAAGATCTGAAAGTTCAGAGCACTTCCTTCATCTTTTCTTTAGCTCTGTTTTGTCTCTTGCTTGAGCTGTTTTTCTTTTATCAATTGGTCCAGATTTTGAGCTAATTAGAACCAGTTTTATCTCTGTTTTGACCCAGAATTTTAAACATATTTGAGTCATTCTCTTTGGAAACTTAGGTTCATATTTTGAGCATGTTTGAACCTTTAATTTCTATCCTAATCAATCTACTGATAAGCCAAGATTAAACAGTTTGGAAAATCGAATTCACTATCCTATTAGCAGAAAATTTAAATCTAATTAGTCAATATTAGGGTGTATGAATAATTAGAAGCGTGTTTTTTCATGAGTGGCATTTAAGCTTGCACACTTTCAGATTTGTTTCTCTCTTCTTCTTTTTTGGGTATGGGGCTATACCTTTTTTGTTTTTGCAATCTGCCCTCTTTTCTTTCTTTCATTGTTTTTTTTATTTTTTGATTTTTATAACTTTGAATGTAATGGTGGATGAGATATTTATAATGAGAAAAAAGATAAAAATGCTTTCAGAACATGACATGTATCAAAAGAAGTAATGTTTAAGCATCCTGCCATTGACAGGACCCCCAAACAATTCTGCTCCATTCAACTCTTGTAAGAAATAGGCATTGTTACTAGCAGCTGAATGAATAGAGTAAGGGCCAAGCCATAAGTTGTCAAATTTTCCATGCTTTCCCTTGTCTTCCCTTCTTGAGTCCCACTTTAAAACTTTGTTCCCAATTTTGAAATTGTTGGCCTTTGTTCTTCTGTCAAAAAGCTTCTTGATGTTGTTCTGCTTTTGTAATGCTTTGTTATAAACCTCTTCTCTGGTTTGCTGAAGATGAATTGTTTGATTTACCCTTCGGATCATGTCATTATCTTTAGTTTGCAACTCTTGAATCAACTTCATAACTGGCACACCAAGGCTAGTTTGAAAAATTGCATCAGTGCCATACACAAGTTGGTAGGGTGACATTGAAGAAATCTATTGGAATTGAGGGTAATAGGCTGTGGAATGCCCCAATGTTATTTGATACTTGCAACAGAACTCAACCATCTTCTTTGATCCAAATGGTGTTGCATTATCAGTGATGATCTTGGTAGGACAGCCAAATCTAGAGAGAATAGTATTCTCTATAAATTTTATAATAACAGAACCATTGGCTTGCCTACAAGGGATGGCTTCTATCCATTTAGTGGAGTAGTCTGTGGCAGTGAGAATCCATCTGTGCTGGGCAGAGGATGATGGATGGATTTCACCTATGAAGTCAAGTCCCCACTGTTGAAAAGGGGCTTCAACAGTGATTGGATGCAGAGGCAAATGTAGCAGCTTTCTTTTGCCTTCAAAAATTTGGCACTTATGGCAGGCAATGATCATTTTGTGTACATCATGAAAAAGAGTAGGCCAATAGTAACCAGTCGTCAAGATTTTTTTGGTTGTTGTTTTCAAATATAGGCGGCCTCCACACTCCCCTTCATGGAACTCATGCTTAACCTTCTCTACATCAAACTCAGGCAAACATTTAATCAATAGACCACTTGCATTTTCCAATAAAGACACCTATCTCTAATGCAATATTTTACAGCCTTTAACTTTAGGAACCTTGCCTTTGTTTTTGTCAAACCAGGAGGTGTATTCAAATTAAGCAAAACATAAAGAATATCAGCATACCAAGAGTAATTCATAAAATTATTTTCAACAATGGGAGTTGAAATTTCCTCTCGATCATCTAAAGCATTAATCATATTAATTTCAAGAACTTCGAAATTGGATTCAGCCATCAACCTAGCTAGACCTTGGCCTTTGATAAGTTTAGTGGGTTTTATCTCTAAACCATATTCAAGAATAACAACAATCCACCTACCTCTTTTACGATCTGGGTCCTGTGTTAGAATATATTTCACAACTGAATTTGGGACAAAGGCAATGATGTGTGAGTGAAGGATGTATACTCTAAATTCTTTCAAAGCCTTAACCAAAGCAAAGGCTTGCTTTTCCATAATTTTATACTTCAAAGGAGCATCTCTCAAAGCCTTGCTAAAGAATGCAATATGCTTCTCTTGTCCTTGTGTATTTTTCTGTAAAAGGACAGCAGCTATGGTATGTTCTGATTCAAATGAAAAAATATAAAAATATTTTGAAAAATGAGGACTTATTAGAACCGGTGTTTTGGTTAACGCTTGTTTCACCAGCTCGAAGGACTTCTTTTCTTCCAAGGTCCATTTTACCCCTTGCTCCTTCTTCAACATGTTTGTGATATTTCTAAGGAGCTCAGCCAAGTTGGGGATGAACCATCTCAAAAAGTTAATCTTTCCGATGAAAGATTGCAACTCCTTGATGTTTCGAGGATGAGAGATTTGCATTATGGCCTCAATACTCTTTGGATCTATCATAATACCCTTTTATGAAATAATGTGTCCAAGAACCTTACCTTCTTGGAGACCGAAAAGTGTCTTCTTAGGGTTCAAAGAAATCCCAAACTTTCTGCATTTCTCGAAAACTCTTCTTAAATGTTCTAAGTGCTCTTCATCTGTTTTTGAAAACATAGTGACATCATCAAGGTATATAATGATGAAGAAGCCCAGTTCCTCCGAGAATGCTATGTCCATGGCTCTCTGAAAATTTTCTCCAACATTCATTAGACCAAAGGGCATTTTCACATACATGAAAGTGCCCCAAGGTGTAGTAAGCATTGTCTTTAGTTGATCATCAGGGTGGACTAAGATCTGATTATACCTTGAATAGCTATCAAGCAAAGAAATTCTTCTAGACACTACCACACTTTGTAAAATATGATCCATCTTAGGTACAGGGTAGTTGTCTTTTAATGAAGCTTTGTTTAAGTCTCTAAAGTCTATACAAAGCTTGATCTCTCCAGTTTTCTTCCTAACTGACACTAGATTAGACACCCACTCGGAATATCTAATAGGGACAATAATACCAGCTTCATACATTTTCTTAATCTCCTTCTTGACCAAAGGCAACTGAACAAGGTTAATTCTGTGCAGCTTCTGTTTGAATGGTTTTTGGTTTTCCTTGAGAAGAATTTTGTGCTGTATTATTTCGGTGTCATAGGACTTAAGATCTTCGTAACTCCACACAAAAGCATCAGAAAACTCTTTGAAAAACTCAATGTATTTAAGTTTAATGTGAGCTGGTAAGGTATTATACAGTTTAATCATCATAATTTTAAGTTCACTGCCTATATTGCACTCTTCCACTTCAGTCTGTACAGGTTCCAGTTTTGGCTTCTCGGCCACATCATTGAAATCAAACAACTCTTCTAAAGGAGACAGACCCTTAGGCAAAATTTTATCTATGGACCGCAGAGTTTCTAACTCCTCTGTTCCTAATTCTGTAGTCAGTTCTGTTTTATTTTAAAGTTTGTCAATCAGTAGATTAATATTAATACGTTCAAGAGACGGTTCTTCTTCACTAAGAAAATTTTCTTCACTACAGTCTGAATCATAATCTGAGTCCGAACTGCGCAGTTCAAATTAATTTCTAAATTTCATGAAGTCTTCTATTTGTTTGTACCTGTTGAACACTTGCCAGTATTTTTCGTTATCAAGAGCAGCTGGTCTGAATTTTATCTGAGTTGTGCAGTCTTTGGTTTCATATGGCGTTAAGCATGTTCTGGTTGCAAAGGCTAAGTTGTGGGCCACAATATTTCTTTTCCTTGGGACAAAAATTACCTGGTATTCCTCAAAAAATTTTAAAAGATCCATGACATTGTTTCGATAGGCGCTAAGTCTTGGGTGATTCACGTTGTATTCCCTGTTGACTTGCCTAATGATTAATTCAGAATCCCCATATGCTTTAACTCTTTTGGCTCCTAACTTTTTCAATAGATGTAAGCCTAAAAGCAGGGATTCATATTCCACTATGTTGTTAGAACACTGAAAGGTTAATTTATAGGAAATGCTTTATGTGTGGTTGTTTTCAGTGTTGCAAATCCAGACCCCTGCACCAGCGTTAGTTCTAGTGCATGACTTGTCAAAATACATACTCCACAGAGGACTATTTTCGGTTTCATCTTGGTTACTGTCCTCTTCAACTAAAATGCTTTCAGATGTTTCTTGAATATCAGCACTTAATTGAAATCGTTTCAAATCCTCAGGTTCTTCACTATGTTGAGGGTTTCTTTGTCAACTATCAAGGTTTAAAAGCAGAGGACGCATGACTTGTAGCTCAAGACCTATTTTTGGTTTGCTAAAATTTTCAAATGCAACAAACTATTTTGACACTTCTACGTTGTGTTATTCTTCCTCTGTGTCGGCCATTAATTCTGTTAAGGTGACTTGTTCATTAAGTGTTTCATCATTAAACAGAATAAAAGAATCAAGGCCTGTATTTATAGAATACAGAGGGGATTTTTGAGGTCTGTCTTGGCTTGTAACTGTGTATTGCATATGGGACTCCCTGTAAATTCTTCTAGTCTGATTGAAAATCAGGATAGTCGCATAGGTCATGTACATCTGCATTGTTCCTTGTAACTTAGCCCCCCAAGATCTTGATAATAACATTCCATACTTGGGGGGGACATCAGTCACAACAATATCCATGACTAGGCATTTGGCTAGAATCTGTGCCAAGTTAACGCAGAGGTCTTTGATTAATCCTAAACATTTTACTCTGCTTGAGTCAAAGGAGTAAAGGTATTTATAAGGTCTGGTGATTTCTAGACCAAGGCTCTCCATCACAGCTTTAGGCATTAAATTATGAGAAGCCCCAGAATCATGCATAGCATTGTGTAAAATTTTGTCATGAACATTTAAACTTACATAAAAGGGAGGAACATGTCCCTCTTGATATTTACCTTCAATATTTGGACCGAAAATAAGCTCTGGCTGGTCATCATTAAGATTGACTGTGTCGTTATTATCTTCAATGTTTAAAGCCTTCAAAATTTGGGTCCTATAAACATTCTGGGCAGCTAACTCAGTCAAGGGAACAGAGATTTTGATCTTTCAAATTTCCTGCTCTAGGATGAAAGGAATTTGGTTCTTCGAAGAACTTGTCTCAGCCTTACTAGTTGCCACTCTTTCAGTAACATCTGTTTGCTAATTTTTTTTATTTACATTTGACAAAACGGTTTTAACAGGAGTACTAGCTGAAGTGTTAGTACTGCTAAGGTCTGCACTCTAGTTTGTAACATTTTGAGTGCCTTTCTCTTTACCTTTATCAAAATTTCTAGTTATTGTTTTGTCCTTCTGTTTTACAACTTTAGGCTTGGTTGTTGTTAGCCACCTATAAAATTTGTTATACCAAAAGGTGGCTAAATCATTTTTTGGAGCCTTCAAGGAAAAAAATTTATTGCAAAAAGTGTTGGCCCTTGAAGACTCATAAAGGCCTCATGCCTTTGTCCAAAATCTTCCCTACTGTGCCCATTTTACACTCTGGAATTCTGTTGATTTCATGAGAAGAAACTACTGCAAAAATCACCATTTTCCCTTTCATCACTTCAAAACTAACCTCATTTTCTACCCCTTTCATTCTCATAAAATCCTTTATTTTCATATTTTTCCCCTTTCCCCTCGCAGGACCCCTTTGATAAGGTTTAAGACTCTTTATTTGCCTTATCAAAACCCTCAAAACCCTTTGAAAACTATTAAAAATCTATAAAAAACCCAACTTTTATTACAGACTTAAGCCCCCTTGGGCTAAGTCCAAACCACTTCCCCATCATGCGACTTGGTGCTAGAACCAAGCACTAAACCCATATGGTGCTTATCGGCATCGGAACTTTTGGCGAGCGCATATGTTGTGTTACATAAAACCCCCCGATGCGATCATCTCCTTTTTGTTACAACTCCAGATATATTCCACCCCAAAGCCATGAAACCTTTGTTTTTATTAATTTTTTGTGTTTTTGCAGGGTATGAAAAGTTTTCCGTCGATGCAAAGCTTAAAACATCTCTGCCATCGATCTGATCTGCAGATCAATGACCCACAAATCAATCGCCCCGATGGTCCCCGTGATCAATCACTGTACAAACCATCTATTTTTATCGCACCACTTTTGTAGGGTAAGCGGTATTTCTGATTTCAGCGTGATCAATGCCACAGGCAGACACGTGGCCTTGAGCGGTTTGGAGATACCACCCTAATTGCACATTAAAATTTGATTACGGGCCCGGCGCGATATTGACATGCACCGTCCGATCTGAGGCTAGCTCTTTGGACGGTGATCACGCCCAAAAGATGCCCGAGGGATAAACTCCCCCTCCCTTTGCTTCTGCCCGTGCATCTTTCCAGAATCGTGCTCGTTCTCCACCGTCAGATCTGAGGCCCCAGATTTGATGGCCCTCGTTCCACATCGCGCGAATTTCAGCGCAAAGTTTATTTCTCCCAAGGCCATGCGAAATGGGTGGTTTTCTAATGACACGTGTCGTGCGGGGATGCGTATCGCGTTCCAAAGGGGAATACTGCCTACCCGCCTTTTCCTCATGCAAAAACGGTGGTTTCCATCGTCAAAACTGTTTTCCCTCTTTCCATGTGCATTTTCCATGCGCCTCCTCAGTCGTTGATCTTGTGGGCCGATCTCATCCGACGGCCCATGATCATCCCGAACCCCAAACACCATTTTTAACCATTTTGTCTCATAACAAAGGTTTTTAACCTTATCCCATCAAATTTTCGCCATTTCTTCGTAAAGTGACTCCTTCGTTTTACTTCCTCCCGATCAATCCTGATTGTCGATCATTCTGCGATCGATGGTTCTGACTTATTTTTCACCCACTTTCATTTTTTAACCTCCCAAAACAGATCTCGACCGTTGGATGATTCCATCCAACGACCATGCTCTCTCCCTACGCCCTTTGAAGCAGTAAAACCTATATAACACAGGATTTTATAATTTTTTTTGTATTGTGCAGTGTTTTCAATGGTTTTCCATTATATTAAGAGAAAAGATGAAGGCTGAGAATGACGATTCTCCTGCCTGCGATTCATCAAAAGGAATCATTCACAGTGTTCAAGCTCCACGTTTCTTCAGTGTTTCATGAGGCATTGATGCCATACAAGCCCTATGCGGCCTGCACATCAACAAGACACAATTAAATGAATTGAAAGAGTATCAGTAGTGTTGAAGACCTGCCACAGTAGAAATAGAAGATTGAAGACCATTTTTGGTGGATTACGACTAAGATTTATTATCAAAGGCCTAATATTCCAAATTAAAACACCGTTAAAGAAAATCATAAATGTTTGTTAGACAGAAAGGCCTCCACCACCACATCTGAGGCAAATTTATTCCTCTCAGCTACCAAATTGCCACCTGTGCCTTCACAGCACTAAAACAAAGGCCGAGTAATGACCAGAACAAAGCATACCTGCTCCTTACAGGTGAATATTTATTTTCAATCAAAGAAGATAATATAAACTATCAACAGAGTTATTGTAAAAGATGACACAAAGCCTCAAAGTCAACATAAGCTTCCAGCAAGCTTAATTATTTAATGCAAACCAATTAATATAGAAGAAACATCAGAATGTTCTCCATTGAGCCCCTCAAAGGCCGAGAAATAGTAAACTGTATTAATTGAGCTTAGAAGATATTTTATCCCTTTCCACCTCCTCGTCTCTCCTATAAATACTTATGAAGGAGATGAGATAAGGGTTGGTTGATAGCTTACTGTAATATTGAAACTCTCTGAACTAATACATAGTTTGTTGAAGTTGAAGAAGAAATTGAAGTCTTAGAAGTCCTGATGATGTTGTTGCATGCTTGTTCTTGAGAAGGCTCTATCATTGGATCCATGAGCTTGGGTATTGGTGAAGTATTCTAAATTGTTTAATGTTTTCCCCCGGTTTTCATTATGTTCCATAATTTCTTACTACAGTAGGATGAAAGTTTTAGGCTAAGAAATGACTCCTGGAAGCACCTTAGACCTATTTGTCCTTCACTGTTTTATGTTTTCTTCTGCTGAGGTATTTTAGAGGCTTAAATATTTCTCTTTAGTCCTCATGCTCGTTTATTTCTCTAATAAGTTCGAATAGTTGGTTTCAACATGATTTATGGTTCTCCCTGCTTGTCTGCTACCACTTAAAAACTGTTAGTGAAGTCTCCCTTTGAAGTATCTTTGTTTATAGTAAGCCAAGGAGGTTTGTTCTGATCATGCCCTTTGTCCTTGCTTAAACAGTTGTCTTAAAGGTATTTTATAGTTGTGATCATATATGTGTTAGGTGTTCCCTCTTCTATGACTGAAATTATCAGTGAATCTTTTATGTTTTCTAAGTCATTTGAAATAAAATCTTTGAGGAAATAGGGTGTTCCCTGAATCTTAGATTTCATTTTGAAAGTTATCTTGAAGTCATTACTTGCTTAAAAAATGTTTGTAGAATTTATGGTTAGCCCTGTCTATCAAATATTTCTTTATTGTTCAAGTTATGTTTTCAAGTTCCCTTCGTTGAGAATCAAATTTCTCTTTCCAAATCATTGATGTCCATCTCATTCCAAAACTAAAGGATCCTACAACCAAGTTATATTTGCCCTCTGATATCCCATATCCATTGATGAGTATGTTATGACCTCTTCTTGACTCCATTGCCCAATGAACCAGATGTTTCTCCATTCTATATAACTTTCCTAGACCTTTCATGTTTTGCTGTATCAATTCAACCAAACAAATAAACAAACACTTGCACTTAATAACTAGTCTAAAACCAATACTCAAAGCACACAAGATAAACCTTTGCAAACAAACATTTGAGAGATCCCTCTCTAAGAACAAGAGGACTAGATCCTGTAACTCTAAAGATTGGTTCTGATGTTGCCTTGTCTTTTTATTTTCCAAACTATCAAAACATGGGACACCAACAGTTGCAGTGTTATTTTCTGAAGATTTTTCAAAGGTTTTGGTGTTGGGAGTTTGTTGACTGGTTTTACTTCTAAGGTCATATTCTCTTTGAGACTCTATGATGACATTTTCCATGTCTTGATAATAATTTTGATCATCATATCTTTTGTCATCATAGGGGGTGTAAAGACCTTGTTTTCTATCATAATGGACTTCAAAGTCATCATCATCTACTCCTAGAATGTTGATATCATCTTCCTCTGTTATTTCATCCATTTCCTCAACCTCACTAACATATTTTTGATGAAAGGGGGAGTGATCTGTTGATCATATTCCCTAGGTCTGTTTGGAGGTTGGTTCCTTCTAAAATTCTGATTCTGGTTCTAGTTTCTCTTTTGAGGAGCAGTTTGGTTTTGACTTGCTTGTGCTCTGTCAAGGATGCTCATTTTCTTCATCATCTCCTCCATCATTTTTCCATCTTTGAGCTGGAAGTAGAAGGTGTGGATTCCTCTCTAAAGGAAACTCTCTTCTCATTTTTCATTCTTGCTCTCTTCTCCATCAAGTTAACTTCCACGACAAGAGCTCCTTTTGGCATATCTTCAAGAGTTGCAGGATCTCTTTCTCTTAGCTGATAGGCCATCTCAGGGTCAAACCCTTCAGCAAAATTGCTTAGAGCTGAGCCTTGTGGAGGTTTTAGATCCGGGGAAAGTGCATTATATACACTGTTAAATCTGGTACAATAAGCTTGTACACTTTCCCCAGTGTTTCTATGGAGGTTCTTATAATCATAAAGGACTTGGAGAGGATTCTTCTTTACTTCCCATTTGTTTAAGAATGTCTGATGGAAGGCTTGGAGGTCATTAATACTATGGGGGGTTAAGCCCTTAAACCATTTTCTTACTTCTCCCCCCAAACTCTGAGCAAATAATCTAAGCTTGACAGAATCATCATCAATTTCATTTCTGTCAAAGTATTCATTCATCTTATCCACATGTTGAGATGTTGTTGTAGCATTACTAGCATCATATAATGGAATTTTGGACTAATAGTCCCGTGGAAGATTTACTAAGGGAATAGGAAGGACTAAGGGAGCATACCATGCTACCATGATATGTGGTGGAGGTGGATTAAGAAAAGGAAAATTGGGCTGAAGTGGAGTGGTTTGGACAGTGGATGTAGGATGAGCAGAAGAGGAGGGAATAGGAGTAGATTGCTGAGCTGATCTTGGATGAGAGACACCTAAATTGGAAAGGAAGTGTAAATTAGGTGGTTTTGTTTCTCTACTACTGGGATGTTCACTTGCTTCCGGGGATGAAAGTGAAGACTCAGAGTCTAGTTGAATTATATCATCAAATGATCTAGTTCTAAAGGGATTTACTAAGTCAACTTGTGATTGTTGTAGAGCTGAAATATTTTCAGGAACTGAATTAGCTCTCAAGGGTGATATGAAAACAGCTGATAATTTAATCCTAGGAGACTCTCTAAGGATACTTTACGGGTTATCAACTATCTTTGGCGGGTTGGGGTTAGGGTAGGCTCTAGTATGAATCTTTCTAGGAGCCACAATGTTGTGTTTTTAGACCCAACTTAAACAAGAAAATTTCAACCAGATATGACAGTCTTTAAAAGGTTAACTAATCTGCTTCAGAAGTTCAAATCTAACAGTCCTCTAACTGAGTTTTAAACAATGTTATAATGACAAAGGTTCTTCCCAGTGGAGTCTTAAGGTTTGTTTAGATTGTGGAGTCGCCAAGTGGAAGTTTTTAGCTCCTAAGGAGGTAAAAGGTTTTATGGTCCACCACCATGTTTATTGAATTACAATCTGAAATATTTTTTGGGGTTTTCTGAGTTATTTTTCTGTCCTATTGGTTGTTTAAGAGTATGCTAAATTTGCTTCAAAACTTAGCTACGGTTATGAGACAAAGACGGTCTACTCTTATGGCTAAGCTAGCTGATTTTTAAAGGTTAGATAAACTCTTATGAAAACCCTAGGGTTGTTTGTCACTTATTCAAACAATTTTTATCATGATTACCACTGCTTGGTAGTGCTTGAAAAGGCTGCTTTTAACTCACGATGTTTGTATGAAATTTTAAAGGGAACAAGATATTTTGGGTTCGGTCCCCAGTGGAGTCGCTAGAAATGTTAGGAATCTGTAATTATCAATATTGGAAAATTCCAATCACAGAAACAACATTATTTCAACCACTTTGGGATTCTAGGATCTAGCTCTCCTGAATCCGGAGAGGGATCTCTCCAATAAGTGCAAATATTGGATTTTTCTTTGAAAGTTTATGGTAATGATGTTAGGCTAGTTATGAAGGCCAAGGGTTTTGTTTGTTTTTGGATGGTTGAGCATGATTATTATTTGAGGTGGAAAGTCCTAAATGCAAAGAGTTTCAAAGGTGAGAAGTTGCAAGAAATCAGAACAAGATTTGGCCAAAAAGATAGATAATTGCAGGTTTTAGTCCATTGGGCTATTGAGACATAATAGGGTTTAATTGAAACAACAAGTGCCAAGAGTGGTCCATGGGGAAAGTCATTTATTTCTAAGGATCTCTCTAAATTTTGATTTATGGAATGAAATGGTACAACAAGAAGGGGAATTTAAACAAATGAAGAACAAAGAGAAACCTAGGATCTGGTAAGTACTTTGAAACTAGCCAACCTTTGACAAACACTTAAGAATGACATAAAAGAAATCCAGGATTTGGTAAGTACTTCGAAACTAGCTAGCCTTTGGTACACTTTCAATAGAAAACACTTAAAAACAGGGGGGAAACTTGAAGGCAACTGTTGGAGTAGAAACTAGCAGGCTGGGCTCACCACAAATCCTCTCCTAGCTCTACTTTACTTGGTAACTTTCAAGACAAACACAAAGATAACAAAGAATGGTCTAAGATCTGGTAAGTACTTCGAAACTAGCCAGCTTTTAACACATTCCAAGGGAAACTTTAAGATCGTCTTTAAGGATGAAATTAGGACCAGGGCACACCATATCTTCCATAGTTCATCTCTACTTGACATGAAATGAAAATAACATTCAAGAACAATATTTAGCTAAGATAGGAGGACGAGGGAACGCCAACATTCCTACAGTTTAAATTGAATTAAATCATTCCTAAATAACACTATTTCGAAGAAAACATATAGATAAATATTTTCAGTCAAAGAAGGGTACTGATATACAGTAGGTCATAACTCTATGCATGCTGTTCTTTATAAGAGAAGATGAACAAAGTGAAAACAGAAGTAAAATAACAATTCACAATAAGAAATAACATCACCGTCGACATAGACCAGGATCCCATAAATCAACTTGTATTGATGCTTCAAACCAGTTATAGCTTTAATTCCAATGCTTTACTTTAGCAATCATCTACACTTCCCAGACTAACTTATCTATCACAAGCAGAGCTCCAAGAGCCATTGAACACTATTTACAAGTAGAAGTCTCAAGCTCAAGTATATCTCAAAGTTCAACAACCAACATTTTCTCATCTTCTACAGGAATATTTATAGAAGAATGAGGAGGTGGGATTTGATAAAAGATCCCCTGGGTCAACTAATACAGACTAAAGACTTCTCAGCCTTTGAGGGGCTCAATAAAGAAGTTTACATATGTCTCCTTTGTATTAATTGTTTTACATTTAAGAATTAAGCTCAATGGGAGCTTATGTTGACTTTTAAGGCTCTGGATCATGTAATATTAACTCTGCTGATATTTTTGCATTAAGTTCTTTGGAAAAATTAACTCTCTGGCTACGCTGAGGCAAATATTTTATTTTGATCAATAACTTCGGCCTCTGTTTGAATGCTTGTGGCTACAGGTGGCACTGTGGTAGCTGAGAGGAATCAATTCGCCTCTGTTGAGGCGGTGGAGGCCTTTCTGTCTATTAACACTTATGATTTTCTTCAATTGTGTTTTAATTTGGAGGATTAGGCTTTGGTTAATAAATCTTAGCCGTAATCCCCAAACTATCTTCAATCTTCTGTTCTGGTATGTTTTCCCTTCGACACTGATACTCTTTGATTTTGATTTTACTCACTGTGTCTTGTTGATATGCAGTGTTGTGCAGGGCTTGTGAGGCATCAATTCCCATGAAGCATTGACGAGACTTGGAGTTTTAACCCTGCAAATGGTTTCCTTTTATGAATCAAAGGCTCAGGAATCATCATTCCCGGCCTTCGTCTTTTCTCTAACACAATGGATAAACCATTTAAACACCTACGAAAAAAAATAAAGATTAATAAAATCCTGCATTTTGGGTTTGAACTGCTTTAGAGGTTGTGGGGAAAGAGCGTGACCATTGGATGGCATCATACAATGGTGGGGATTCGTGCGAAGTCAAATGGAAGCGGTTTGTATGAAAAAGCAGTGGAGAATTAAGTCAGATCCGTTGATCTTGGACAGATCAACGATCGGGAGCGATCCAGGAGGAAACAAAGTGAAGGGGTCACTTTATATGGAAATGGTGAAAATATGATGAGATAAGGTTAAAAACCTTTGTTCAGAGGAAAATATGGTTTAAATTGAAGTTGGAGATTCGGGATGATCGTGGGTCGTTGGATGAGATCGGCCCAAAAGATCAAATGTGGAGAATAAATCGGGAATCGGCGATGGGAGGGGGGCAAAGTAAAGTAATTTAGATGCACCCGATGGAAAAATATGATGTGATTAGATGAAGACCGTCGATCTATAGATCAGATCGATGACGGGAGATGCATCGGGAGATCGCAATCGGCAGGGTAATGAACTTGGAGTGCGACGAAGCGATTGAGCATTGGCCATTGATTTGAGGATCAGATCAACGGTGGTGAGTGAATCGGAGGGATTTCAATTGGAGGTGGAGAAATGTAAAGGCACAAAAGACATCTCTGATGCAATTGTTGCGGTCGGGGAAGGCCGATGTGATTATGCGATCGGGCCATCGCAGTCGGAGGTTTCAATGTTTACACACAAAAATATTTACGTTTGTTGGGAAGTTCCGATGCGATAAGCGCTTGATGGGTCTAGCGCCTGGTTCCAACACCAGGGCATATAATGGGGAAGTGGTTTAAGACTTAGCCCAAGGGGGCTTAAGTCTTTACACAAAAAAATCTTTTTTTATGATTTTTTTTAATGTTTTTCAATGGATTTGGGGGTTTCGGTATAGTTTAAAAATGAGTTTTAAACCATGTAAAAATGATTTTCATGAATGGGAGAAGAGGAATCATGAAAATAGAGGAGTTTTATGGAGAAAAAGGGGAGAAAAATAAAGGTTAGTTTTTGAGTGGAGGAGGGGGAAAAAAGGGTTTTTTGCAGCAGTATTTTCTCATGAAATCAGCAGAATTTCAGAGTGTGAAATGGAAACAATAGTGAAGATTTTTACAGAGGCATGAGGCCTTCAAGAGTCTTCAAGAGATAACATCTTTTATCAATAAAACTTGTTTCTTGAAGACTCCAAAAATGTTTTAGCCAGCATTTGATATAAAAAAATTTATAGCTGGCTAACAGATGACAAATGAAATGTTTTTCTCGAGCCCCCATATGCCTTATGAGGTTTTCAAAACACCTTTTCCCTCCCTTTACTAATTTGAAAAATCTTCTACTTTTGCCTAAGTATTTGTATTTGGAAGTGAAAAGAGAAACTCCTTTTTCACAATGATCTTTACGGTGCTTTTTTGGTAAAGACCCCTTTTCTTTTTACCTTTGTTGAAATTTAGAGGTTTGCCTTTTGAACCAGCTGTCCATATGGGCTATATATTTTTTTCTTAGACGTTTAGGATAAACATGCCACAATATTTTTTTTAGCCTTGGTTTGTCAGTGAATGCACTCTTTCAAACACACTATCTCTCAAATCTGCCCATTACTGACAATTTTTCCTAAACACAGTGTTAACACTTGGAGACTTGACCCTCTAATTATTTGTGACGGAGGCCATAAAAATGTGTTTCTGACCCTCTACTTATCATGAAGGAGGTCTCATAAAAATCCAAAAAATCTTCTCCTATCCAAATTGTGCCCTCTGTCTGTCTACTTGAAAAATACAAATAGGGAACAAATGTGAAACTTTGACATTTATCATTGATGAAATCATTTGAAGCTAATGCCCTCTTGCTTTATGAGGCCCTGGCTGTAATGTATATCCCTTTTTTATAACATCACTGTGAAATCTAGACCAAAAGCAATGTGATTTGTTCATGGTAAGTGCTCCCTGTGTGTATTTCTGAAATGACTCCTTACTCCTTATTTTGCTTTGATAAGGTGTATTGAATTTGCCTTTGACTAATTTTCAAAGTTCAGGTTCAAGGTAAAACATAATAAGCAGCTGTCCTCTTATGCCTTCATGATGATGCCTAATTTTTGTAGACTTGTTTCTGTCAACACTGTCTCTCTTGCCTAAAAAG
Organism: Pinus albicaulis; assembly: GCA_034641835.2. Lineage (NCBI taxonomy): Eukaryota > Viridiplantae > Streptophyta > Pinopsida > Pinales > Pinaceae > Pinus > Pinus albicaulis. The sequence goes on along the minus strand of CM076580.1, from coordinate 1,532,059,474 downwards.
AGTGATTTGCAGGGCTAGGTCACTTTTTGGAGAGATTATGTTGCAATACCTTTGGATTTAATCATGGAGTGCTGATGATAAGTATCACTTAGTCCTTTTTATTCATTTATCTTGATGAATGACCATTTTTTTCAAGCACCTTTGGATTTGAAACCATGTATGTTTGCTTTCCTTAATTTTCTCCTCATTTGCTTCATGATGGAAAACTGTCACAGAATGGTAACCTTGTTGAGTTTGCTCTTTTTCTCCCATTTGCACACTATTATCACTTAATAAATCCCTACAGAGATGTGAGAGTATATGGTTTTTGATCTTTGGAGAGATTTCTTGGTATTTCATGAAGATCATGCTTGATCTCATCTTCTTTCTTCAGACATGAAAACTCTTTCTCTTTTCCTGATTTGAACATTTTGAGCTCTGTTGAAATGAGACAAAGAAACCATTTAGTAGTGCATGACCTAAGGATAGACCAAGCTTTGTTTTGCAAAATAGGGAACAATTTATGGCTGACTGGTACTAGACATAGGGTTTTTGGCTTAGGATAACTTTGTCAAGGAAAATTTCCCTAAACACCACCACCTGGACCTACAGACCTTGTTACAGATTTTGAATATTTCTTTAGTCATAATCAGGTTATCATAATGATTGAATGATCAGTGAGAGAGGGGCAGTCACTTTGTCAAATGATGGGCAATGAGATGCATGAAAACAAGGGAAAATGATAGCAGAGAAACAAAGCTATGACAGCTATAGACAGGGATACTTTTTTGTAATGAGATAGGTTTAGAAAACTAAAGGGTTTTCTCATCATAGGCTGAAGGAGAGGGGTAGGAAGAGAAAAATTTGTTTGAGGTGTTTTCTAGATGACAAATTAACAGATTGAGATTAGCTTCTAGAAAACTCAGCCAAGGAATCTAGTCATCAAAACATGAAAAAATATTGATGACTAATAGGCCAAAAGGCAAGACATGGTAAAAAATAAGTGACAGTTGGGGAAAAACAATATGGCTTGAAACCAGGATGGATCTTCCAGGAGTATTGGGCTAGTAATGGCTAGATAGGATGAATGATAAACTACTGAAAATTTATCCTAAGGATAATGAAGGTAGTGAGATTTCTAGAACTCACAATGTTCATGATCTTTGTTTCTAGAAATCTAGGATAAGTATTTTAGTCGTCCATGAGAAGTAAAAATTACTGATGAATAACATTATGGAAGGTAACTAGGAGATCTATGGGGAGAAATAAAGGAATACACTAGATTACATATTAAAGTTTTAGATATCATTTTTGGGATTCAACTGTGTTAATTAAGTCATTCATCTATGACCAATTCCATGAGAGGTAGTCGTAATTGACTAATTTCACATGATAAATTAGTGAGTTACGATGACCTCTCATGGAATTGGTCATAGATGAATGACTTACTTAAGGTAGTTGAATCCAAAAAATGATATCTAATATAATGCACTGTGGAAACCCCTCATATTTAAATATTAAAGTTTTGTCAAATATTCATCTAAGATTTGGTTAATTTTAAAAAATACTTTTCTTAATTCTCAAGAGACTTCAATAGTTGAAGAAAAAAACTGAAAAGTTGATGCAATAAATTTATATGATGTTATCCTTTGTGTGGCTAAGTGGATAGTGTTGATAAATAAAATTTTCATCGTTACTCATTTTTTATAATAAATGTGAAAATACAATTAATTGTGAAGTTGTAGGATAATCACATTGGATGCATGTGTTGCTAATTTTTTCTAATTATCATGTTATTGTTTACGCAGTGACATTAGTTTGTTTATACTAGTGAAAATTTTTAAATTTCTATAGTTAACATTAGGCTTTTCGTTGAAATTTTTGGGTGACATGAGCCGGTTGCCACATCCCCAGCTCCGAATTTTGCAGGTGGGCGTCATCCTACCATACATGATAGACCATATTAATCATATAGTATAGAGTAGGTACATGAAAGGGTGATTCTTCATACAACTCATAGTTAACTTGTACTACTTCGAGCTCTTGTGGGGTAAATTTTGTTTTAAGAGTGTTGGTGGAAAATTTATTATGGTTAATGGATTATCGATAAGCACATTTAGTTGTGTTCCATGTTCAATAGTTTCTTGGTGATCTGGCACCCATTGAGGCAGGAATTCTTGTTTTTGTTCCTGCGATTTCTTTGTGGCATAACTCCTTGTTTTGAGGCTTTTGTTGTTACCAAGTGAAGTAATAAAAGTTTTGTTCCATTTACTTCACTCTATGCAAGAAGTAAACTTTTCTTATGGAACCGTGAAGGTGTTTGGTTATGTGGCAGGATGCGGGATTGTCGACCTCCTCGACGACCATTTGAAAGGTAAATGTATGAAAATTAATTTCTGGTTTAATCATCGTGGTGCATAATTTGGACTTCTAATGGTTCATTGTTTTGTAGAATTTGCAAGATAGACTTTAGAATTTAGAGAAAAACACTTTTTCAGGTAATCAGATCACTGAATTATACCAAGGGAAACCTGGTGAGTTTTTGAGATCTCCCTACAAGCAAACTCTAGTTTAATGCATGATTTTATTTCTTAAAGAAAGTGTTAAATACATTGTGGGCTAGATTTTTGATGGTTTGAATGCAATGTTGTAGGAATAAACTGGTAGTGATTGGTTGTAACTAAGTCAAAAGTTGTCCCATATTTCCATTTGCGCAAGTCCTATAAGCAAGGTGTCGACCTTGATTCTATATGGTTTGATTTTAAATAGTCTTTCGACCACGATTCCATGTTTTTTGTAGTGGTTATGACGAAGTTTTCAAGGAATTTACTCTAAAAGTGGTGAAGTCAAAATTATAGGGATCTTTTCATTTTTAGAAGACTCGTGAGCAAGGTTCTAGCTCCGACCCCATATCATGGTGTTTTAAATAGTCAGGGGGTCAGAATTCTATTGACATAAAAATCTAGCTCTGGAAGAAAATAACTCTGAGCTCAGTTAGGTGTGACACATAAACAAAAGGATGTGTTAATTATCAAGTTTCTAAAATTTATGATGTCATAAGTTGATGCATGTTTATGTTTTACCAAAATCGTGAGCAAGGTCTCGAGGCCGACTACATATCGTGGTATTTTAAATATTGAGGGAGTCTGAGTTCTATTGGCATAAATATATAGATGGGGAAGAAAATAATGTTGACCTCAATCAGGCCCGATGCATAGATGCAGCGTTTTAAGTTTCTAAAATTTTCAATGTCATAATTTAACTGATCTTTCCATTTCCAACAAGGCCCTTGAGCAATAAATATATGAAAAAATAAATAAATAAGCCCTATAAAATCCTTAAATTTTCATTTCAGAGTTTCATCCTGCATATGCGAGTTTTCTAATGGCTTTTTTGTTCACTCCATTGTCATAGGACACATTTCTGCTATTAATTTGTTTTTCAAAACACTAAATTTATTGGAATAAAATTTATAGTTTAAATGACAGGAAATTATAGTCACACATAATTCCCAACTAGAAAAACAAGAACATAAAAGAATTGACTCCAAAATTCAAGTTTCAATGATATTAGAAAACTTTTGAGACCAATTCTATGAGTATTCTAAGTTTCCAACGACGGGATTTTCTAATGTTTGTTCTTCCTCAATTTTATGTAGAGGCGAACATGCTTGAGCCACGGTTGTAAGAGTACGTTTAAAAAAAATCAATATAAGAATAAGGGCATCCCTCTACATGTCATTTTTTTGGGTTTCTTTGGAGTCAGATGAAACCCGTACTCGAGGTCGGCCCCGAATTCCTAGTCGAGCAGTCGGCACATGCTAACTATACACATATGTTTCTTTTGTGGTTCTTCCTAGAAGCAAATCGGAGGTCGGGCTCACTATGATCAGGTCAGAGTTTGTAAACAAAAACAACTATAAATACATATTTCTCTTATGGCCCCTACAAAAATAAAGTAGGAGGTTCACTGCCAGTATGAGGGTGGAGTTCAACATTGTTGTTTGAATGGTCTCTCTAGACACTCCCGATTACTGACACTCCCTAACCAATCTAGCTCCAGCTACAATACTTCACACGAGGTGGTGCGAGGTCAGAAAAATTCAAAAAAATTTGTGATATCTACTTGATTTAAATATTATTTTAATCAAAATTATTCATGTATACATTAATGTTGATATTAGGTGAGATTAAAGTACCCTGTTGGTAATTTAGTTTTTTTATTCAATATAAATTGAAAATATTTTTTTTGTGTTTTGTTTCCTAGAATCTAGATTCACTACTATTATTATTATTAGTTCTTATAAATGACTTAATTGAGGTCTATGATAAGGTTTATCATCAATTTATATGTTATAAATTAAAACTCAAATATTTCGTAAAATTAGTTGTTATTATACATTCACTGCGTGATATTTAGAGATATTAAATGTTAATGTAAATTTAAGTTTTTTATAAATATAAATAACAAAGAAAATAGTTCGCAAGTCAGAAGTGAGCTTCCACTATGATTTCAGAGGTTGGCATTTTCATTTGAATGGTCTTTCTAGACACTCCCATCTATTAACACTCCCCGTCCAATTCGGCTCCAGCTACAATACTTCACGCAAGCTGGTGTGAGGTCATAAAAATTCAACAGAGGTTGCGATGTCCGTTTGATGTGAATATATTTTAATCAAAATTATTCACGTATACATTGATGTTGATATTGGGTGAGATTAAAGTACTCTGTTCGTTATTTAATTTTTTTATTCAATATGAATTGAAAATATAATTTTTTTGCTTTTTGTTTCCTGGAATCCAAGTTCACTACTATTATTATTAAATGAGGTCTATGATCAAGTTTATCATTAGCTGATATTTTATAAATTAAAACTTAAATATCTAGTAGAATTAGTTGTTATTATTCTTTCACTATGTGACATTTAGCCCAAAAGAAAATGTTAATGTAAATTTAAGTTTTTTATAAACATAAATAAGAAAGAACATAGTTTTTATAATAATATATATTATTTATTGTTGATTAATTTGTATCATTAATATTTGTAAAATAAAATAAAAATAAAAATATTCACATGATTTTTTTCTTTAAAGGAGGAATAATTATTCACATCTTTTAAACATTTTATCTTATAGGAATAATGTATTCAATTTATTTTTTTATTGATAAAAAAATAAAATATTTTAAATTAATTTTTTTAAATAATATGTTATATGAAAAGACAAAATAATAAACTATAAAGAGGTGAATTATACAAATATGTTTCTTTTGTAGGCCCTACAAGAAGTAAGTCAGAGGTCACGTTGACTATGCAGTCGGGGGTCAACGTTGTGCTTTAAATGATACTATGACACTCCACGACCAATTGAGCTCCTTGTAAGCATGCCCGACTATACGAACATATTTCTTTTGTGGAAGTCGGCCTTTTCATTTAAATGGTTTCTTTAGACACTCCCGACTATTGGTAGTCCCCGACCAAATCGACTCTAGCTACAATACTACATGTGAGTTGGTGTGAGCCCTAACAAATTCAACGGAGGTTGTGATATGCCTTATATTTAAATATTATTTTAATCAAATTTATTCACATATACATTAATGATTATATTAGGTGAGATTAAAGTGTTTTGTTGTTTTATGAGGAAATGAGCAGCAATGGTCAAATAATATTGCTTCATGATTTTTATAGATTGTGTTGATATTTGAGAGTAATTATGCCATTTATTACCTACAAAATGTAATTTCTTCCATGGTCCATGTTTTATTTCTCTTCTCATACATATTTGGCTTGCAATGTACTTTTTTATTCAATACAGATTGAAAATATATTTTTTGCTTTTTGTTTTCTAGAGGTGAGGTTCACTGCTATTATTATTATTATTATTTATAAACAACTTAAATGAGGTCTAAGATCATGTCTATCATTAGTTGATATGTTATAAGTTAAAAGTTAAATATATAATAAAGTTAGTTGTTATTAAAACAAAAGGTTAATTTTTTTTATTTTTTTTAAATATAAATAGGCAAGCAAATAGATTTTGTGCTTGAGTTTTCTTTCCCTTCCCAAAATCAATTTTGTATTAAATTTGAAAATTATTTATTTAAATTCAAATTTTAAACAATGGATTCTAAAATATCAAGTTTATTTAGATACTTAAAAATTATAATTATAATTATATATATATATATATATATATATATATATATATATATATATATATATATATATATATATATATATAATTTAATAATTCGGTTGTATATTATTTGAATATATATATCTATATATATATATATATATATATATATATATATATATATATATATATATATATATATATTGAAAATTCTCTATTTGAATTAGTTAAAATTGTATATAAACTAATCATTTTTTTATATTTTTTAGCTATTTTATCAATTTATATTTAAAATATAGCTTTGCTATATTTAAATTTTCATTTATGATAAATTTTATATAAAGAGCTTTTTTATTTTTTGTTGACCATATTCTTCCTTTTCCTTCTTTTCTTTGGGTCCTCATTATTTTAAATTGTACCAACCAACTAAATTGTTAAGTTTTATTGAGTTTACTTAAAATTGTGGATAATTGCAAAATGAATTAAACTTTCAATTAGTAATTTAATTATTAGGACTAAATTTTATCAAAGTAAAAGGGATTTAGTTTAAAGTGATGTGAATGTGAATTTGAATTTAAATTTTATTTCAGTTTTAATTTAATTGTATTCCTATATTTTGTAAATTAACTATTTGGAATGTTAAATAATTAATTAAATTTAAAATAAATTATATATATATATATATATATATATATATATATATATATATGAACAATTTTCATTTAAAAAAAACATATATTAAAATTCCAATAACTATGTATTCTTTTAATTGTTTACATAAAGCTAAAATGATTTATTACTAAAAAATTATTGTTTTTATATGTGAATAAATAGAGTATTAGATTATTATATCAAGTTGTTTATATTTTCTTATTTTAAATTCCATGGATGTTAAAATTACTTATTCATCCAATATTCTTAGATTTCATTGTGATGTTGTCTTATTTATATTTAATTTAAGGGGGAATGTAAATAAACATGAAAATTAAAATAATCTTAAAGTTAATAAATACATTTTCTATATATATATATATATATATATATATATATATATCATTGCACTTGTAATAATATTTTTACTTATATATTAATATTATTATTATTTCCCCAGATGTGGGTGATCAACCACAGGTGTAAGTTGATATGGTTTTGGGTTGGCGCGTGGATTCATTACATCGCCACCCAAACTCACGCGAGGTTGCATTTAAATCTGCCCACTGTCCTTTATTACACTGCATTAATGCAGCACAATCTCTAAGACCATCCCGCTCCCATAACAGCTATGGCGTTCTCTGGAAACTTCATTCCCGCTCTACCTCCCCTGTGCTCACGCTGCTCCCCTGTTGTTGCAAAGCCTAGCTCTCGAACCAATGCGGGGAGACGTTGTTCCGTTGTCTGTTGTATTGAAATTGTGCCCAGTCTTCACATTTCGCAGAGCCCTCTCTGCACTCCGAAGCTCAATTTCCTCAATGAAAATTCCTCTGCTCTGAGAGAACGCCCTCTGCACACCCTTCAGACTCCCCTGCTCTCTCATACTTCCACCGCTCTTGCCCAATACGTCTCTAGTCATTCTGTTGTTCAAAAGCTACACTCTGCTCACAGGATAATGTCGCGCCTTCGCCAACGTATGCGCTGCAGGAGAGACAGCAGTCATGGAAAATCCTCTCGCCAGCCCTCCACGTCCATTAATGACTCCTCCTCCCCCTCCTCTGATAATTTCATCGGTCGCTATCCTGAAACTAGAAGGGGTCGTGGGCATGGGCGCATGGGCAATCTCAATTCGAGATGGGCTCTCCCCACATCCCTGCCTCTCAAACCATCTTCCCTGCGCATTCCCAAACTACCCAACTTCATTTCCCCTACTCTCTAAACAGGCCTACATTCATTGCCACCATCACCATCGAGCTCAAGAAGGAACCACCCGGTTCAGATGCCGATCAAACTGGTGTTGGGAAGGAGACGAGTGTTGTCAACAAGAAAATCACTCCTCCTAATGCAAGTTTGAAGAGGAAAGCTCCCAGTTCCAGTGAACACCAGGACTGAGGCGACTTCAACCGAGGCTTCTCCAACGACCAGGATGACTTCAAGTGAGGTGGCTCCAACGAAATTGAAGACAACCAGGCTGAGATAGATGATTTGTATGCTTATGGTTGTCGTATTGTTGAAGAACCCCCATCCACTTCTCATGATACATAATCTGGTCAGAATTAGTAGTTTTTCTCTTCACAGTCTTTCGGCAGAGTCATGTTACTCAGTGCTCTTCATGCTATCTCGTCTATGGTTTCAGTTTTTTGGTCATGATACTGTGTTAATGGTCCAAGGCCGGTTTCCCCTGCATGGGCGACATGTTCTAGTTTGTCTAGCATGGGTTAATGGTCTAGTTTGTCCGGGATGTCTGGTAAACAATCTTCCAACAGTTTTGCATTGTAAGAATGTCGCTATTTTGGGCAAGTTCCGCTGAGGCTGATGTCTCTTTGTAAAAATTTTGTTATATTAATAGATTAGTCAAATTCAGAAAAATATATATATATATATATATATATATATATTATTATTTAATGGTGTATAGTTAGAAACATTTTATTGTTTTTATTAGTGTTTTTTGTAAATCATGATGCATTGCTTGATATTCGATGAACATAGATTATCTTAAAAAAAAATGTAATTAATTTAAGAGAAATAAAAATGTAATTAATTTAAGAAATAAAAATATACAGTAATGGATACAAATCGCTAGTATAAATTCTTTTATCTAGGTATTTTATGTAAACAGATCTTGCACTAGTTTACTGCCTTCATAATATTTATAATGGTCTTTTGAAATATATATTTTTAGGATTTGATAAAGTGACTGCTATATTAAGTGATAAATATTTGATTGTACATGTGCTTTTTATTTTATAGATATAGGATCCTAATGATTTAGATGTTGTAGACATCTGTACAAGTCTAAATTTTCTATAAATTTTAAAGTGCTAAATACTTTTATCTAGACCAAGAAATATCTAAAACTTGACAATTTTTTCAGGAATTTTAAATGAACTTTATTCTTGTCCATTGATTTGAGGTTAAATTACTCGTTATTTATGTCTAGGTGGTAAGCTAAACTTTTTAAAAAAATGAATTATGGAAAATATTAATGTTTTTATGTATCAATTATGTGCATTTTTTTTTAAACAAGTGAAAAGCAATAAAGGACAGATGGGAACTACAAGGAATTAAAGAAACCTACAACCTTTGTTATTTGCAATTGTGGATTTTAATAGCATTTAATGCCTAAACACTTATAGACAATTATAAAGTATTTCAAATCCTTTTAGATACTTAGATTTGAGTTTTTGGTCAATTGATGTTTGGTATGATTCGAAGTATAATGTCTAATATGTTTACAATTGAACATCTTCAAATAACGAAATTAGTTTTTATAACACTTTTTCCTGGTATTATTTATTGTAGTTGATAGTAAAAATCCTTTAAAGAGTGATATTATTTAGATTGTTGAATCATTATTTGACTTGATGATATACTTGATTCAGGTGATGTCTTCTTGTTTGGGTGGAATTTGTTAAAAAATAGTGTTATGCAATTGTGAATGATTTTGAGTCATGGAATGTGTAATTGTGTAACTACAAAAATCATTGCAAAAAATTATAGAAGAGGAGACTAATAATCAGAAATTGGGTTCTACAAAAAAAAACAGAGAAGAAGAAAAACAATGATCATTTTAAATGCAATTTATGTGCCAGGTGGATTAGTTGTAGTTTTAATTGGAGAAAATGTTGGTGTTGTTGTATGCAAAATCTTTGTTCAAATCCAAAGAATAGTGGATGACTTTCAAAGGCCAACATGCAACGTATTTTTTTTTTGTGATTTAAATGAAAAAATTGTTGATTCACTAGGTCTCATGTGAGAAATAATTTTCACAAATTTAATGTTAAAATCAACGGATATTGCATGGACCTCTAAATCTCATAGTCATTTTTGTTGTGTATGTCTACTTGGAATTTTTTTCCCAAGATGGGTGGCTATCAAAGCTTAAATTATTGCATTTCTAGTCAATTTCGATGCAATATATTTTCCTCAAATTGACACATTTACTAAAGTACATATGCAATTTAATGTAGATATAGTATTATAATTACAATTGAGTGATGGTCTTTATGTTACACCATTTTTTGGTCATCTAACCTGTTACTATTAAATGGACCTAAGTACACCATGTAAGACCAATTTTACCCTAAGTAAAATTGCTTTCACTATGAAAAATAACTTAGTAAAACACCTTTATTAAGTTGTTTATGGTCTAAACAGGAAAACCCATGAGGAAATATTAAATAAATCTACATTTGTTTGATTTTCCTCAAGGAATAATTAGTTAAACAATAGTTTCATTAATATTCCTGGTCATATTTAACCTAAAACATGAAAATTAATTAGATAAATTATTATTTATCTTATTATTTTCTAGGAATCATTATTTAAACGTTATTTAAATAATATTCCTTGTTAAATTTGACTAAATCACTCATTAATAGTTAAATAAATCATTATTTATTTAATTATTACTCAACCACATCCTTAAAATAATAAATAAATCATTTATTTATTTATTGTTTACTAATAAAGGGATTTGAACCAAGTCAAATTCCTTTTCCGTCCAACAAAAATAAAAAAATATTCCATAAAAGTTGGATCTTGATTTGGTTAATAATATTTTAAGTATGCAACAATATCTAGACTAACTCAATATTTTGTTATAAATAGAAGGGTTTTTCCATTCATTCATCACCTTTTGTTGCCTAAAGATCACTCTGGATCTATACTTTTGGCTTGACTTTGATCTGTTAGGGTCCCGTGATTTGGCCAATTGGCTAGCCAAATGACGATGTAACATCAAACCAAGCTTTGGAGCCCAAGGACCTAGCCTTCCTGGACTCAGAGAGGGCTCTCTCTATATGTGTAAAAGATATCGGTGTGTTTGCTTATGGTGTTCTGATATTAGGCTAGTTATGAAGTGAGTTTTTTGATTTTTGGTTTTTTAAGTTTGTGAGGGATAAAACTGATCAAAGATATAAAAATGGATAACAAGAAGTTAGATCAACTGGGCTATGGGGTCAAACAGGTCAAGGAAGCTATGAGATGATGATGTAAGGCTGCTGTAGGGGCGATTTGATTCAAGGTAGAAAAGATCTTTGGGAAAAATGGAGTAAATGGACATCAAGCTTGTGAAAGACGAGGGATTTCAAGTGTAACTAGTTGATAGCAGACATAAACATGTTATAGCAAGCCATTAATCATGCTAAATGTAACTATGAGCTAATTAATACATAGAAATCAAACATTCCAGCCATGCATAGAAGTATAAGACCTTCTAACTTCGGGAAATGGCTATCAGACTTTGGGGAAAACACATAAGACAAACTAACAACTTACAAAACTATGCCGGAATGCCTAAACACAGTCTTTAATTTATTGGGCACTTGGACAAACAAGCTTTCATAGTTTTAGGCAAAGGGCTAGATCGGGACTAGGCCTCCTTGGTTCAACAAGATGATAAGCTAATCAGTCAAAGAGATAGTTTTATGGACAGAACTATGGACAATCATAGGTAAGCAGGGCACACCATACATCCTACTCAACATACATAGAACTTATGAATAAAACTAGCAACAATACCTTAAGTTACTAAAGAGCAGTTAAGAATTCTTTAGTATAACTAAGGAAGAAGAAAACATAGAGCTATGAAGATTCAGGAATTTTGAGGTGCCTCCATGGGCATATCTCAAAATCAATCTCTACTGATCTATAGCAACAAGAAGCATGTATCATGAATGAAAACTAGAAGACAACAACAAAGCAAGAAACACTATACCATTCTACCATGTCATGGAATCCATCACCAATCCTTCATCATTCATCAAAAGCATCCAAGAGGCAATCCAAAAATCATAACACAAGTATGTTCTTCAAAGCTCATATGACCAATATATTGATTCTTCTCTCAAGTTCAGCCTCTGTTTTACAATGAAACCCATGGAATAAATAGGCTTGAAGAAGGAAAACCTCATGGAGCAACTAGCTATCCCATTGGCCAAGTCAAAATATCTAAACTTGTCCTTGAGGCTTTGCAAAGCCCAAGGCACAAAATATCCCATAAAATATCTAAAAAACTGCTAAAAACAGAAATTATATTGACTTTACATCATTTCCCAAGTATAAAAATAGCTAAACGCACATTTGGGAAAAGCAGATTTTTGAGGTTCAAAAATTACAAAAATACTTCATATTTATGTCTGAAAAAGGTCCCCTGACTTACTGGAGGCAATTGGAAGCCTTCCCGGTGTCGAAACGAGGCTCATGATAGCTCGTTGGAAAGCTCTCTGTGTCTAATTTACGGTGAAACTGAAATAATCTCAATATGATGTCTAGAAGTTCCCCAAAACTGTACATGTGTGCAAAAACCCAGAAAATAGCAGACTGCTGATATGGCGGGCAGAATGTGCAAAAAGAGGGCATTTTTCGCCAATTTGAGGGGGCGAATGATCTCCGAATGCCCTGAAAATCACTGGGGACCTGCTCATAGAATTATGGCATCCACTGGCATCATCCTTCTCCCTTGAAAAATCCTCAAACTGAAATGGCGCAATTATGAGTTTTCGACCAAAAACCCAAAAAATGCCAAAAAACAAAAAGTTGTCGAAAAGGGCTCAAATTTGGCATATATGACCCTCAGGGGTCCATAGCAACATGCTCTGAGGATGATGCCAAAATATCAAGAGCTGATATGCTTTTCTCCTTTTTCTGTGTCGGGCGCTTCCCCTTTGCCTTCTTCAATTTCTCTTGGGCTGCCTTTAATTTTCGCCTGGCAAACTGATTTAGCTTCTGAAAGTGATGAGTCCTCTTCCTTTGCAGCTCTAGATCCCTGTTCGCCCTCTCAAGCTTCATTTCCAAGTGTTTGTTAGCTCTTTCAAGCCATTCTTCTTTGTTTTCTACAATTTCCTGCTCAAGGAGTGCAGTGAGAGGAAAGGCTTGGAGATGGGCTTGTTCTTCTGCTCTCTGTTTTTCCAAGGCTCTTTTAAGCCCGATGGTCCTAGGCCTCTTCCGCCTAGGCTGGTCTTCCTCCTCCTCCTCATCAAACTCACCAATGAGTTCTTCTATCCTTGCTTGCGCCTTAGCTGCCTCATTCTTATATTTGATCGCCCGTGCCTCATGAACAGCTGTGTGAACATTCATTTGTTTGTTTTCAATCTCCAAGAAGTGGTTGAAATTCCTTGCCCTTTGAAGATCCTCCTCTAATTCCTCAATTTGCCCCTCTTTGTGAATTAGGAGGTTTTCAAGAAGGCGGGCCTCGTTATCACTGTCATCGCTTTGGATAGGGATGACATCCGATGCACCTCCGTGCTTTGTATCTTTTCCAACTTTGCTTTTACCTTTGAAAGCCAATCTTGCGCTTTTCCTCCTTGGCATGATAGAAGATGTCCTTTTGGGCAACTTCCTCTTGCTAGGAACAACGTTTGTCACTGTTAGAGTGGCAGCCTTAGACCCTCTTTTCCTTGATGTGCTGAGTTTTGTTCTTTTGGGAGGAGGAGAAACAACTGATTTACCTTTGACATCTTCCTGAACTTGTTGCTCTTTTTGAGGCTGCTGGATGTCTTCTTCTGGCTGTTCACTTTGCTGCCCTTGCTTGCCAACATTAGCTTGCTGTTCTGCTTCAATGCTTTGTTCAATTTGTGGCTCAAAAGGTGTCTCAATTTCCTGCCCAACCTGCTGTTCTTCCTCTTGCACCTGTTGCTGCTCATCTTGGACCTGCTGTCCTTCACCTTCTATTTGCTGCTGTTCCTCATCATCTAACTGCTGCTGTTCCTCATCATCTAACTGCTGCTGCTCATCTTGGACCTGCTGTCCTTCACCTTCTATTTGTTGTTGTTCTTCATCATCTAACTGTTGATGTTCCTCATCATCTAACTGCTGCTGCTCATCCCTTCCCTCTTGTTGACTTGAATGTCCTGTAGGCATCTCGAGCCTTCTAGGAGTAGGCCTACTGGACAAGGGTACCGGGCGATGGATAGGCTGAGTGGGAGACACATGAACATGAGGAACAGTAGAGAAATCTGGATGACTGATGAATACATCCCATGGAACCTCTTTTTTCTCTAGCTGGTGCAGAAAGATAATCTTGATCAAAGAATGATGAAAAAGGGAAGGGATTTGCAGAGGTGGGGCCTTCTTCTTGACAGTAGATGCCATTTTCTCTATGCTTTTGAACAAAAAGTAAGGGAGGTTTATTTTCCTGCTTCTAGTAAAGTGCATCAATAAACGGACATGGTAGGCATAAATTCGATCAAACTGCCCTTCACAAGTGAAATATTTCATTATGACTTTAATAAGAGGAGCATAACTGTCAAGGAGATATGAAAAATGGAAAATAGCAGTGAGGGCATCTCTATGCTCAGGCTTAATGAAAGGTTTGTAAACTTCTAAGTCAAGATGAGCCTGTTTGAACCATTTTTCGCCATGATATGGAATCTTGGTGGCCTTGGACACTGTTGACGGGAAAATTTGTCCGGCCAACAGTAGGGGATCTCCCCGGTAGAAAGCCCCAATTAGACCTTAAACCGTTTGGAGTAGGGATCCCGTTCGGGGTGTGGGTCCGGCTACCACTTAAGATGACTTCCCTTCGGTCTCAAAAGAACCTGTTTGAACCTGCGGACATACACTCATTCACATGATACAGAATACAAGATTGATGTGTTAAACACGAATCAAACACTATGCGTAGCAAGATTATAGATAAAACATGTAAACCTCAAGAGATGTCATTAGCAACACATCTTTTGTGGGGTAATGCTTATACGGCAGTCTGATCACAAAAGAAATAGTTCTTTATGATAAGATACCTCTTCACTTCCTGAAAGATGAAACGAAATGCTAACAAAATAGTTCATTAACATTCATTAATAGAACAGATAATAAAATGAACATCATTGATACAACACGGATAGCCATGACGCATAAACGATGACATGAATAGTGCAGCTTCATTAATCATAGGATATTCTGAAACTGTACAAGAAATACGCAAAGTGTTCATACAGCAAAACACATCATAACCATAGGGTGTTTTAACAAGACTCTATATTCATATGCTCAAGTGTAGAATCTTTCAATACAATTGCATGTAGCTCTTGAGTTATCCCAAAAAAAGAAAAGCCCTTTTACAATGTCCCGTAGGAGTATTTATAATGCCAAAAATTGTCCGTTGGGTTTCCTTGACTGTTCGCCTTCTTGACCTTTGGGTTACCTTGCGACCCACTCCTTCTGCGACCTGGACAGGTGATGCGACCTGCGACCTAGGTAGGAGATGCGACCTGCGACCTAGGTAGGAGATGCGACCTGCGACCTAGGTAGGAGGTGCGACCTGCGACCTGTCCTGTTGGTGCGACTTGCGACCTAGTTCTACTTGCTGCTCAGGACTTGCTGCTGCCGGGACGCGAAATGTTGATGTCAGGGATGTCAACCTGTTGTTCTCTGAGGAAATCCTGCCATGCCTGGTATTCTGCCGCTATGGGAGACACTAGAGGTACCTCCTTCTTCAGCCTATACACACATTCCAAAGCGTTTGGTACTAAGGTCTCCCTTTTCTGTCCGATCTGATTTGAGAGCGACGCAAGCTTGGTATAAATCCGCGCTGGAGCGGCGATGAATTGACTGAGATGCTCTTGAGATGCGGAGGGCTCTGGATCAGCTGTGGCCTGCTTGATAGGTTGTAAGAACGATTGAATGTCCTGGTTTACTTGTTCCCAGGTTTTCTCCTCTTCTAATGCCCCAAGCGATGGGATGTGATGCAGCGTATGCATTGAGTCGATACCACTAATCAGGTGGTCGTACGAGGACATCACTTTGTCCAGGTCTTTAGACAATTTGTCTCCAGATTGCATCACCATGCGGAGTTGAACTTTTGCATCCTGCGTGTGGATCCAGTCCCTCTTGGGCAAATTTTCAGGTGCCTGAGGGTACTGTATCGTCCAACCCATCATCCTGTCCAATGCCTGTGAAGCTTCTTTGAGCTGATCTTGTCTTTGCCTGGTTTCCATTCGTGCTCTTGCTAGAGGAGCGACTGTTTGTTTGATGGTGAACATTTCACCATATACCTGTCTCATAGTCATTTCTAACACCTCACACTCCTTGAAAATGGCAAGCGAGACTTCATTTGCTGGTAGAGCTTGGTTTCGAAGTCGCTGGACTTCTGCTTGCAATTCTGCTTTCTCCTGCTCTGCTATCTTTTCGTGTTGCTCCGCCGCGTGCAGTCTGTTTTGTAGAGATACTATTTCTCTACTCATCCGGGTTACATTCTCCTCCGTAGCCGCAGCGAAGGCAGTACCTGCTGATGCTATCATTACCGGATTAGTTCTGGTATCCAAAACTATATCCTTGCTTGTTGACACTGCGGATGATGCAGAGGGACTTTGTGCCAACGACCTCCTCTTCTCTTGACGGATTTTGAACGAAAACTGATCAAATGTGAGTCTGGTCAGGTCAAACACATCTTCTTCCTGTCTCTGGGGCGATCTAGCATCAGAGAGTTTTGTACGGCCCAGAGGTATGTCGAGAGGAGTTACCTCAAGATCATCTAGCATGTCATCCGCTCTTTCCTCTGTATTCTTCTCTTCTTCTTCCTTCCTCTGCCGTTCAGCTTCTGCTGCTGCTTCTATTTCGGCCCTCTTCTTTTGTTCAGCTGCAGCAGCCTGCTCGGCTTTCTTTTGGCGTTCAGCCTCTGCCTTGTCCAACTCCGCCTTAAGCGCCTGTTCCGCTGCAACTTGCGCCTCTTTGTCTTCTTTTTCTTTCCTGGCCTCTTTGGTCAGCTTCTTCTTTTGTGTTGCTGTTGCACTCTTTTGGCGCGCCTCCTCATCCTCTTTGAGCTTTTTCTCCTTTTCTTGCTGGGTTTTTGCCTCTGCTTCCTTTTGTTTGATGGATGGGGTTGGCCCTGTGTTGAGTCGAGATTTCTTGAGTATGGATGAAGAGGCACCTCCTAACTGACGTCTTCTGTCTTCTAAGTTCTGATCATCTGAGTCTTCTTGGACCTCGTCAATTCCCGGAGCAAGTTGTCTTTCAGCATTATACCAGTTTCTTCTCTCATCTTCCGCTGGGCGCTCAAGATGCTGATAAGTCCACTTGAGGTTGGCTCTCCGGCAGTGTTCAGGGACTATTCTCTCTGGGTCATATGTCCGGTGTTCAAGTGCCCCCAGCTGATAACTTCTCATTGCTTCTGCCTCTGCTAGTAATTCCTTGAAGTCTTTAACTGTGAATGCACCAATAGTGAGGGGCAGAGTGGGCCATGGCTTCTTTTTGCCCTTAGATAGGATGTTGGAGAATCTGTGTGACATCTGAAAGCACACCTCCTGCATCAGCATTTTGTCCGTCACAAAGCGAGGCATAGCATGTGGCGCTTTGTAAGTTCCAAAAACTCGGATGAAGGTGTACCCAGGGAAAGGGAACCAGTGCGCCACTTTAACCAGAGTCTCTTTGGCCCGCCATGACATGCAAGGGGCGTCTTGGCCAAATAAATGTCTGTACAGAGAGGGAACAAATATCTGGGAGATCTGATCTATATCCTGTTTGTATTTGGACTCCCAAAATACCTTGAGTTGTAGATGAATTGCGCGCGTGTTCTCGAAGTCCCAGTTGTGCTCCCATCCATCAAACTCTACTCGGGCGCAAACCGCATCTAGTAGGTATGAAGCCATGTAAAATTCAGCAGGCATTCCTTCGTCCGGGGCCAATGCCGAGTTCAAGTTGGTCTGCATAGACGTCATCAGTATGCCGGCCCAGTTAAAATGGGTGCCCTGTGTTGTCACATACTCCATGATGGTAGCCCAACTGCCGTTGAAAGTGGAGCAATCTGGGCGCCCGTAAAGTCTGCAGAGCATGGCGGCAACCAATTTGTAAACCTTCCTAAGGCTCGCCACTGGGTATTCCTGGTTCTTTTTTACCTTGAACTTCTCGGGCTCCTCCCACCATTGTTTAATAGTATCAACTATTGGGACAGCGTGAGTAGCAGCCCATTCTCGAGTGAAATGCTGGTTTGGGCGAGGCAGTGAATAATAAATGTGTGCATCCGAGCCTACCAGCGTAGTGAAAGCTCTGCCTTCGTAATCCCTGATCACAAATTTCTCGGGGTCTGTCTTTTGTATGATCCAGTCTATGATCTCCGGACATGGGAATATGACTGGATGCGCCCCTGCCAGATGGAGTTTGGATCTCTTTACCGCCAAGTATACTTCCCGGTCTGGGAGCTCTTCTGGAAATTCTTCTTCCAGTTTGGCAAACTCCTGATAAATCTGGTACCATCTCATGCTGTCGTCTTTTGAAAAAGTACATAGTGTATCTCGGTATATTGGGGGTGGGGACACCACCACCAGTTCATCAATCTCTTCCACTATTTTCTTGTCCTTTCTCCGAGATAGCGGGGGCGCCATGTCACTAGAATCTGAGAGTACAGGTATGCACTCTATGTCTTCACCTGTCAAATTCAGAAAGGAGTCCCACGATAAGAACGACATGGTGATAAAATCCAGTTACAATTTAGTGATGAAATCTAACTGCGTTAATGCAAAAACTGGACTGGTGAGTCGCTGGGTCGCGGATCACACACACAGGGCCCGGGCGCGACCTTGCAACCTTGCGACCTGGCGACTTGGGGTCGCTGGGTCGCTAGGTCGCAGATCTGATAAAAATGGGAAAACGCGACCTAGCGACCTGGCGACTAGGTCGCTGGGTCGCAAGGTCGCAAATCCCGAAAAATGGGGAAAATGCGACTCTGCGACCTCGCGACTAGGTCGCTGGGTCGCAGGTCGCAGATTGGCTTGCCGGGGGTTTTGCGCGCGCGGCCTTGAACTCTTTTGCCCCCTTTCTCTTGGGAATTTGCAAGGTTTCTGGGCCCAGGGGAAACTGTGGCATGATTTTAAAGTCAAAGGGATGATGCCATGGGGTGAAATAGCAAACAGTGAGGTTTTGGGCAATTTATGCAACATGTAATTTGCAAAAACCTCAGAAAACATTAAAGCACGGTCAAAAGACAATTTAAAGGCTACAGGGGAGATGGGTTTAGTAAGAAAATCATTAAAACGGAAACAGCAAGAAGAAATGGCAACTTACCCGGGAAAAACTCGTCAGTTGAGCTGTCAGAGGCGTTTTCCTTACAAATCGCTGAATGTGAAAAATGCGACCTGCGACCTCCCTTTTATAGAAAGTCGCACGTGCGGGCAATTAATGCGGGTCGCTGGGTCGCAGATTTGTCAAACTTTGAGTTTTGCGACCTGGCGACCTGGGGTCGCTGGGTCGCAAGGTCGCTAAGTCGCGATTTTCTGAAAAAGGGCAAAATTGCGACCTGGCGACCTGGGGACCTGGGTCGCTAGGTCGCAAGGTCGCATTTTTAATCAGTTTAGGGGATATGCGACCTGGCGACCTGAGGTCGCTAGGTCGCAAGGTCGCAATTTTCATGAATGTTTACTCTTGCGACTTATTGACTTGGCAATTTCTCTTTAGTTCTAAGGGGCTCCAAAAATTTTGAAATGGTAGTCTTTTTTGGAGGGTGTTGTAAAGGCTACAACAAATGGCGATTTACTGGATGAACTCAGAGTATCTGCTGATGGTTAGTCTTAGCGGGGGGAGGGAGGGGCTTATGCTAACTGTCCTCTTTTACTTTGTGGTTGCCATTTCCTAGCCTTCGGCCGTCCAGCTGGGTTGCCCAACCTGCTGGTCCGGTTGGGCGCCATTCAAACAAATTCTTTCTTCAGGTCTCCGGACTGAAAGGGTTGGAGAACTCCAGGCGGCCACAGGGTCTGGTACAATTATTTTTTCCTCATCGTGTTGCTCCGCTGCCAGCGAACCTCTCGATCCCGGCGGAGTCACTGCCTAGGAATCGTGAACGTTGCTCCGCTGCCAGCGAGCCTGGTCAGTACCCCGGCGGAGTCGTTACATCACCTCTCTGCACAGGAAGCCTTTCTCAATCCTTTACCCTTTATTTGTGTGCTATTTCACTTATTTTGAATGTGCCTGAGGCACTTATTTAGATGTGCTTATGGCACTTATTTGAAATGGCAATTTAGCCTGGGTGGATGAGGGATCCCGACTTATTTTGCTTGCAGAGAGGTTGTTCCTGGTCTAATATGAGGACTTCGGTTTTTCCCAGACACCCTGACATAGCATAGAGTATCTCTCTTCCCTTCTGGTCCGGTTACCAATTACACTGCATTTTCTTTTGTGGACACCCTCTCAGACTGGCGAGGTAAGCTTTCCTGCTTGATGACTTGAGCTTGGTAATGTGCTACCTTTAGGTGCGGAGAACAAGCAAGCTTTTGCCTCCTTTGAGTTTATCGGGAAAAGCTTTCCATCAGCGGGGAACCTGCGGCAGTATGCCAATCTGCGTGACCCTAACACATCCTTCCTTAGGCTTTTATTCTATTTTTTATTTTTATTTTTATTTTTATTTTTTATTTTTATTTTTTATTTTTATTTTTATTTTTTTATTTTTATTTTTTATTTTAACAAATAAAAGACAAGGAACTATGGTACACAACCAGACAGCCCTCAAAGGGCTGTTAAGTGAAATAGTGTTTGAGGTCATGCCCGTTTACCAGGAGGACCTCGACTCGTCCATCAAGGGTTTGTAATCTGAATGTGTGTGATCCTATCTTTTCATTAATTTGGAAAGGGCCTGTCCAAAGTGCTTGGAACTTAGCATGCTTCCCCTTTTCCTCATGGGCTTTATCCCACTTAAGGACCAAGTCTCCTACTTCAAAAATTTTATTTCCTGCGGACTTTTTATCAAACCATCTTTTGATTCGGCTCTGATGGATGGCAAACTTTTCCCGGGTCTTTTGCCTTTCTTCCTCCAATTTCAGCAAGGTGTCGATTCGGTTCTGCAAGGTGGGACACGGGGTGCCATGACATTCTTGGGACAGTTGGAGGGCCGAGAGAGATAGATGAGAAGGTAGAACAGCTTCTTTTCCATACACGAGGAAAAATGGGGAGGTGCCTAAAGAGGACTTGGGAGTAATACGGTCAGCCCACAGTGCATTGTGAAGGGCATTGTGCCAGTTGCGCTGGTGGGATAGAAGGGTCTTCTTAATAATCCGGATGAGGTTCTTGTTAGTGGACTTAGCTAATCCATTTCCCTGGGGATAGTAGTTTGCAGAATGTTTCAAAATAATTCCATTTTCCAGTGCAAAATCATATAACTTAAAAGATGAGAAATAAGTCGCATTATCAAAAACTAAAGAAGTCGGAACGCCAAACCTGGTCATGATGGAATGCGTGAGGAATTCTATTACCTCTTGATCGTTGATTCGGCGTAACGGTGTTGCCTCGACCCACCTGGTGAAGTAATCAGTGGCCGTAAGGATATACCGATGTTGTTTAGAAGAGTGAGGTAAGATTTCCCCAATTACGTCCAAACCCCATTTTTGGAAAGGTTCCTCTACTGCTACTGAGAGTAGTGGTGCGGCTGGCCGTGCTTCTCGGTTGGCGAACTTCTGGCACTGAATGCATTTCCGAACATACGCATGCGCGTCTCTGAAAAGAGTAGGCCAATAGTATCCTGCACGCATTATCTTATGGGCAGTGGTATCTCCAGAAAAATGACCTCCAGCTGGTCCGTCATGCAACTCAGTTAAGATTTTCTGTGCTTCGTCAGTTTCCAAGCAGCGTAACAGGACCCCATCATGGTGTTTCTTGAACAACTTACCCTGGATCAGTTGGTGAGATGCGGCTTTTAGTCTTATTGCGCGTTTCTGTCGGGCAGTAAGAGCAGGGTCCGTCGTGCCTTGGGCCAGATATCTCGAAATGTCAGAATACCAAGAAAGGCTATTTTGCTGAGGCACATGGTCGCTCTGATACATGTCAATCTCTTGTCCCCAACTTTCTTCTTCAATCTCCCGAGCATTTGCAGCCTCTGCGGCCATTTGACATAAGCCCTGTCCTTTAACGGTATGTGCTGGTTTGAACTCTAAATCGTATTCTTGCAAACATGCCATCCAGTTGCCCCGCCTTTCGCCTAGTTCTTGCTGTACGAAAAGTGAGCGGACTGCTAGGTGCGGTACAAAAACCGTGACGTGATTTTTCAAGATGTAGGGCCTAAAATGTTTTACGGCCTTGTAAACCGCGTAGGCCTGTTTGTCAATTTCCGGATAGTTTAATTCAGCTCTCTGTAGACCGGTGCTCATAAAAGAAATGGGCCGTTCATCGTTGTTATTATCTTTCTGCGTGAGGATGGCCGCAAGCGAGGAGTCTGAAGCGAAAGTGTATAGGATGAAACCTTTATCAAAATCTGGACTTTGGAGGGAAGGAGTTTCAGCTATAGCCTTTTTGATCTTATCGAAGGCCTCTTTCTCTGGGGGATTCCATTGGAATACAACATTCTTTTTAATCATTCCCTGCAGTGTTCTGACTATCTGCGCGAAATCTGAAATGAATTTACGGACAAAATTAATCTTCCCCAGGAAGGATTGCATCGCTTTCTTGTTGCTTGGGGGTAGAATCTGAGCGATGGCTTTAGCCCGTTCCGGATCAACTATAATGCCCTGTTTAGTGATAATGTGGCATAGCAAGTTTCCTTCTGCCACAGCGAAAACACTCTTTTTAGGATTGAGAGATATTCCGTACCTCCTGCACCTCTCGAAGATTTGCTTGAGGTGGCGTAAATGATCGCCCCTGCGTTTTGAAAATACAGTAACGTCGTCCAAATAAACCACCACGCTCTGCCCTATTAAACCGCGGAAGGCTATGTCCATGGCTCGTTGGAAAGTTGCCCCTGCATTGATCAAGCCAAAGGGCATGCGTCTGAAAGCGAAGGTTCCCCATTTTGTCCGGAATGTGGTTTTCAGTCTGTCCGGTTCAGCTACCAGCACTTGGTTATAGCCGGAGAAGCCGTCTAATAGGGAGAACATCTCAGATCCAGACACAGCTTGTAATATCTGTTCCATGGGGGGCACCGGGTAATTGTCTTTGTTTGAGGACCGATTCAGATTGCGGAAATCTACACACAAGCGGATCTCACCAGACTTCTTTCGCACAGGTACCAGATTCGACACCCACGTGGAGTGACGAACTTTGAAAATAATGCGCACATCTAAAAGCTTCTTAAGTTCTTTTAGAATCATTGGCTCCAAAGCTGGATGCACTTTTCTGAGTTTCTATTGGAAGGGTTTAACGCCTTCCCTCATGGGTATTACATGCTGAATAATACGAGTATCGTATGTACGTAGATCGTCATATGTCCAGGCAAATACATCACGATACTTCCGGAATAACTGAGTGAAAGCCCGTGTCTCTTCATCGCTGCAGTCTCTGCCAAGGTTAACGAACTTAGGGTTCTCATCTGACCCCAAGTTGACTTGCCGATGTGCCAATATGGAACTTTGCACTTTGGTGTTCGGAGGCCTGCGGAATCGGTTTTGCAGATCAAACATCTTTTCTAGTGATACCACCCCCTTGGGCATAATTTTCTCTTTGTGTTCATCATTCTTTTTCTGTAACGCATGCTCATGTTCTTCCTCATCGATCGCCGCTTCTTTGAATACTTCAGTATTTCACATAAAGTCCAAAATCTGTTGATCATCGTTAAAAACGCGTAAATTAGAAATATTGTCTGGCACAGAGGGCCTATATACAATTTCAATAGAAAACCCGTCCCTCAAAGGGGTGAATCTAGCAGCAGCATTGGCCAGAGTATCTGCTGCTGCATTGTGCATCCTAAGGACAGATTTAATTCCAAATGCATCAAAACCAGAAATCAAACGCCATACCTCTTTTTGATATGCCTTTAAATGTGGAGATAAACAGTGAATGGTGTTGCGTACCTAGCGGGTGATAATTTCGGAATCTCCAATGACCTGCAAACATTTTACCTTCAAGTCTAGGGCCTTTTTAAGTCCGAGGATTAATGCCTCGTACTCAGCAGAGTTGTTGGTGCACTGGAACTCTAGCCGGCATGAGATTAAGTGTTTATTCTTGTGCGGGTCAAGCAATATGCAACCAGCACCAGCTCCGTCATGAGTCTTGGAACCATCATAATACAAGGTCCATAGGTCACTTTCCGGCTCTTTCAAGGCACTAGGTTGTGGAGGGGTCCCTGCTGGTGGTAAGTCAGGAGTCATTTGCTCTTCAGTGACAAAGGCTACTTCAGATTGAACCTCGGGGCCTATAGGAGACTGGGGGGGTTGGTAGCATCCAAATATTGACTCTAGAAAGCACATGCCGAGCTCTTCTTGTGCAACGCTGATGGGTTCGTTAACGGCGTCCAGATCAGTGACGGTGTGTTTCATGTAAGGCTCACTTTCTACCCTGATTTGATTATTCCGCCCCTTGTAAGGAAGCCACAAGTGGGACCAGTCGGTGGCGAAGTAGCCTTGTAATTTGCTGGACCAATCTCTACTGAGCAATAGGTCGTATGCTTCTGGAATATCAACAACCACAATGTCAATGCACTGATGGACCCTAGAGTCTGATGACAAGCGGATGATGACATTGTTCACTTCCCCTATGGCAGGTACTTGTGATCTATCGAGTTGTATGATTTTTGCATCAGTCTTCTCCGGGCGAATGTTAAGTTTCTTACAGACAGATAAAGGCATGACGTTTGTAGAGGCACCGGAGTCGACCAGACAGTTGTGGACATTGAAGTTGAAAATCTCGAAGGACAAAAGGAAAGGGGGTGTGGATCCTCTAGAGTTTTTATTAATGGCGTTTACTATGGATTGCACATCTGGTCCGGCTTGCGCAGACGTGTTGCTCACAGTCTTCGTAGCTGAAGTATTTGCGAAAGCCTTAAGAATGAGCTCCTTTTGATTAGTAATGCGGGCCAACTCATAGAGAGAAATGTTTGCTCTTTTTTTCTTCATATCTTCAACAATGTTATAGCTGGGCTCTGGTTGAGGGCTAGGCTCGGCGGAAGTCTTAGAGGATTCTGTCGGAAGTTTGCTCTTTTGACTCGCTCGGGTAGTGTTGTTGGGAAGTTTTTCCGGGACAGATTGTTTTCCATTCCCTGGGGGCAGGATTTTCCTTAGGAAAGCCCTTTTCTTGTCTTCATAAGACTGTTCGGGAACAGTTCCTTTGCTTCTGAGGCTATAATTCCGCACGGGCTGATCCTTGGGAGCATCTGCCATGTAAATATCGATAGGGGTAAGGTTTTCTCCACCTCGAATTATGTCAAAAGCAAGGATAGAGGATCCTGGTTCTTCATTTGAGGGCGGATCTTCATCGTGATCTGAAACCTCATCCTCCGTCACATCCCCTGGAGTTTGATCATCTAAAAGCTGATTAACTACTGCTGTCATGCTGCCAATCCATTGAGGGCATGTTTTCTCGGAATGGGCAGCTTGGTGGAAAGAACATAAATTATCTTTCCCTATCTCTTCCACATTGAGAGCAGTATTTTTGTTGGACGGAGGTCTGTTAGTATTGAGATTACTTTTCCTGAAAAAAGGTTTGGGTGGTCTACTACTAGTTGTGGCTTCTGCGCCCTTTCTCCTGAGGTCAGTGACTTCATTTGTTAAATGCTTGAGCGTTTTGGCCATGCTTTCAAAATCAAAAGCATCTCTATCCCTATCAGTAGTCTTAGGAGTGGAGGACTGACCTCTTTTTGTGTTAGGCTTGTGATCATCTCTCCCTTCATGATCGATGGCTCCTATCGAAAGCATGTCCTTTTCCACAGCGAGAGCAGCCTCATAGTTCGCCGTAAGGTTAGCGCGGGCTTCACGTTTCACAAAAACTGCAATATCTCTAGGTAGGGCTTTGGTGTAGTAGTCAATGGTGATTGAGTCATCCAACGCTAAGTTTGGAGGAAATTTCTGCAGTATGGTAGCAAAGCGTTGGTTGAAGTCTTTAACCTTTTCCTTTTTTTGACACTTGATGGTGCTCAGTTCAGTTAGAAGCATGGAAGGAGTTTTATCTTCTGAAAACTTATGCAGGAAAATGCGACGGAATTGTTCCCACGAAGTGATGGAGGCACTGGGGAGAGAGCGGTACCAAGTGGCTGCCTTGTTTTCGAGGGTATGGGGAAACAGTCGACATGCGACATCATCGGACTGGACTCTCATGATTTGCAGAGACAAATAGAAGCTGCTGATATGATCTTCACCTAAGGTGCCCTTCTCAGGGTCGAACTTAGGGAGATGTTTCTCCGGATGTCTAGGCAGATCCTGGAGCGGGCCTAAAAGGTTTAATGGGGATTGAGCCATCCAGGCCAGGGGTTGCACTCTTCTCGCTCGCTGGTGTTGCCTAAACTGATGTTCAGATTCACCTTCCGAACCTGAGACCGATGCTTCTGACTCGTGACGGGAGTGTTCGTCTTGGTGTCTCCCACGGTGTAGAAAATCTCTAAGATATCCCAAGTTGTTTACAGGAGGCCTTACTGGGTTTGGGTGGCGGTTGCGAGCTTGGTTTCCTTGGCCTCGGCCTCTATCTCCTCTACCTCCGGCCCCTCGGCCTCTATTCCTATCTCCTTCATTTCTACGAGCCCTATTCCCCCCGTCTATATTTCCTCGGCCTCCGCCTCCCTCACCATCCCCGGGTGGGGGGTGTGCCTGGTTGTTGTTTTGTCGAGTCTGGTTAGGCTGGGAGTCGGGGAAAGGCTCGGTGTCAGCAAACTCTTCGCCCTCTTGGAGGATAGGATCATTTTCTTCAACGGCATTTGCGAGGTCTTCCAACATGAGATTTACGAGCTCGGGTATAGTACTAGCGATGGCACCGTTATGGGTGATGTTCTCGAGCGGAGTTCTAGTATGGGCAAGGTATTCCATGATTGGAGTGAACCGTAAATGGTTGACAAGATCTCGGGTAGCTGGGCGTAAGGCTCTCAGCTGCTCCCTAGTGATTTCATAATATCGAAGCTCCCTCCCTGGAATATATTCTGGAAGAGGAGGGTTAGTTTCATTGTTTATGACCTCCCCTTGGGGAGTTTGTGATGGGATGTTTGTTGTGTGCTGGGAGGCTGCCATTCAGCCCTCCTTCTAGCGCCAATTCTGTTGACGGGAAAATTTGTCCGGCCAACAGTAGGGGATCTCCCCGGTAGAAAGCCCCAATTAGACCTTAAACCGTTTGGAGTAGGGATCCCGTCCGGGGTGTGGGTCCGGCTACCACTTAAGATGACTTCCCTTCGGTCTCAAAAGAACCTGTTTGAACCTGCGGACATACACTCATTCACATGATACAGAATACGAGATTAATGTGTTAAACACGAATCAAACACTATGCGTAGCAAGATTATAGATAAAGCACGTACACCTCAAGAGATGTCATTAGCAACACATCTTTTGTGGGGTAATGCTTGTACGGTAGTCTGATCACAAAAGAAATAGTTCTTTATGATAAGATACCTCTTTACTTCCTGAAATATGAAACGAAATGCTAACAAAATAGTTCATTAACATTCATTAATAGAACAGATAACAAAATGAACATCATTGATACAACACGGATAGCCATGACGCATAAACGATGACATGAAAAGAGCAGCTTCACTAATCATAGGATATTCTGAAACTGTTCGAGGAAATACACAAAGTGTTCATACAGCAAAACACATCATAGCCATAGGGTATTTTAACAAGACTCTATATTCATATGCTCAAGTGTAGAATCCTTCAATACAATTGCATGTAGCTCTTGAGTTTTTCCAAAAAAGAAACGCCTTTTTACAATGTCCCGTAGGAGTATTTATAATGCCAAAAATTGTCCGTTGGGTTTCCTTGACTGTTCGCCTTCTTGACCTTTGGGTTACCTCGCGACCCACTCCTTCTGCGACCTGGGCAGGTGATGCGACCTGCGACCTAGGTAGGAGATGCGACCTGCGACCTAGGTAGGAGGTGCGACCTGCGACCTGTCCTGTTGGTGCGACTTGCGACCTGGTTCTACTTGCTGCTCAGGACTTGCTGCTGCCGGGACGCGAAATGTTGATGTCAGGGATGTCAACCTGTTGTTCTCTGAGGAAATCCTACCATGCCTGGTATTCTGCCGCTATGGGAGACACCAGAGGTACCTCCTTCTTCAGCCTATACACACATTCCAAAGCGTTTGGTACTAAGGTATCCCTTTTCTGTCCGATCTGATTTGAGAGCGACGCAAGCTTGGTATAAATCCGCGCTGGAGCGGCGATGAATTGACTGAGATGCTCTTGAGATGCGGAGGGCTCTGGATCAGCTGCGGCCTGCTTGATAGGTTGCAAGAACGATTGAATGTCCTGGTTTACTTGTTCCTAGGTTTTCTCCTCTTCTAATGCCCCAAGCGATGGGATGTGATGCAGCGTATGCATTGAGTCGATACCACTAATCAGGTGGTCGTACGAGGACATCACTTTGTCCAGGTCTTTAGACAATTTGTCTCCAGATTGCATCGCCATGCGGAGTTGAACTTTTGCATCCTGCGTGTGGATCCAGTCCCTCTTGGGCAAATTTTCAGGTGCCTGAGGGTACCGTATCGTCCAACCCATCATCCTGTCCAATGCCTGTGAAGCCTCTTTGAGCTGATCTTGTCTTTGCCTGGTTTCCATTCGTGCTCTTGCCAGAGGAGCGACTGTTTGTTTGATGGTGAACATTTCACCATATACCTGTCTCATAGTCATTTCCAACACCTCACACTCCTTGAAAATGGCAAGCGAGACTTCATTTGCTGGTAGAGCTTGGTTTCGAAGTTGCTGGACTTCTGCTTGCAATTCTGCTTTCTCCTGCTCTGCTATCTTTTTGCGTTGCTCAGCTGCGTGCAGTCTGTTTTGTAGAGATACTATTTCTCTACTCATCCGGGTTACATTCTCTTCCGTAGCCGCAGCGAAGGCAGTACCTGCTGATGCTATCATCACCGGATTAGTCCTGGTATCCAAAACTATATCCTTGCCTGTTGACACTGCGGATGATGCAGAGGGACTTTGTGCCAACGACCTCCTCTTCTCTTGACGGATTTTGAACGAAAAATGATCAAATGTGAGTCTGGTCAGGTCGAACACATCTTCTTCCTGTCTCTGGGGCGATCTAACATCAGAGAGTTTTGTACGGCCCAGAGGTATGTCGAGAGGAGTTACCTCAAGATCATCTAGCATGTCATCCGCTCTTTCCTCTGTATTCTTCTCTTCTTCTTCCTTCCTCCGCCGTTCAGCTTCTGCTGCTGCTTCTATTTCGGCCCTCTTCTTCTGTTCAGCTGTAGCAGCCTGCTCAGATTTCTTTTGGTGTTCAGCCTCTGTTGCTGCTTCTATTTCGGCCCTCTTCTTCTGTTCAGCTGCAGCAGCCTGCTCGGCTTTCTTTTGGCGTTCAGCCTCTGCCTTGTCCAGCTCTGCCTTAAGCGCCTGTTCCGCTGCAGCTTGCGCCTCTTGGTCTTCTTTTTCTTTCCTGGCATCTTTGGCCAGCTTCTTCTTTTTTGTTGCTGTTGAACTCTTTTGGCGCGCCTCCTCATCTTCTTTTAGCTTTTTCTCCCTTTCTTGCTGGGCTTTTGCCTCTGCTTCCTTTTGTTTGATGGATGGGGTTGGCCCTGTGTTGAGTCGAGATTTCTTGAGTACGGATGAAGAGGCACCTCCTAACTGACGTCTTCTGTCTTCTAAGTTCTGATCATCTGAGTCTTCCTCGACCACGTCAATTCCCGGAGCAAGTTGTCTTTCAGCATTATACCAGTTTCTTCTCTCATCTTCCGCTGGGCGCTCAAGATGCTGATAAGTCCACTTGAGGTTGGCTCTCCGGCAGTGTCCAGGGACTATTCTCTCTGGGTCATATGTCCGGTGTTCAAGTGCCCCCAGCTGATAACTTCTCATTGCTTCTGCCTCTGCTAGTACTTCCTTGAAGTCTTTAACTGTGAATGCACCAATAGTGAGGGGCAGAGTGGGCCATGGCTTCTTTTTGCCCTTAGATAGGATGTTGGAGAATCCGTGTGACATCTGAAAGCACACCTCCTGCATCATCATTTTGTCCGTCACGAAGCGAGGCATAGCATGTGGCGCTTTGTAAGTTCCAAAAACTCGGATGAAGGTGTACCCAGGGAAAGGGAACCAGTGCGCCACTTTAACCAGAGTCTCTTTGGCCCGCCATGACATGCAAGGGGCGTCTTGGCCGAATAGATGTCTGTACAGAGAGGGAACAAATACCTGGGAGATCTGATCTATATCCTGCTTGTATTTGGACTCCCAAAATACCTTGAGTTGTAGATGAATTGCGCGCGTGTTCTCGAAGTCTCAGTTGTGCTCCCATCCATCAAACTCTACTCAGGCGCAAACTGCATCTAGTAGGTATGAAGCCATGTAAAATTCAGCAGGCATTCCTTCTTCCGGGGCCAATGCCGAGTTCAAGTTGGTCTGCATGGACGTCATCATTATTCCGGCCCAGTTAAAACGGGTGCCCTATGTTGTCACATACTCCATGATAGTAGCCCAGCTGCCGTTGAAAGTGGAGCAATCTGGGCGCCCGTAAAGTCTGCAGAGCATGGCGGCAACCAATTTGTAAACCTTCCTTAGGCTCGCCACTGGGTATTCCTGGTTATTTTTTACCTTGAACTTTCTGTGGTCTTCCCACCATTGCTTAATAGTATCAACTATTGGGACAACATGGAGTAGGAGCAAACTTCTATCTTTATAGCCTGTCAGCGAGGCAAGCAATAATGTCGTGCATCCGAGCTACCAAAATGCAGTGTGAAAGCTCGCCTTTCAATCCTCATCACAAATTTCTGTCCGGCCTGTATGATCCAAGCCTACAGATCTCCGACATGGGAATATGGCCGGATGTGCCCCCGCCAGATGTAGTTTGGACCTCTTTACCGCCAAGTATATTTCTCTGTCTGGGAGGTCTTCCGGAAATTCTTCTGGCAACTTGGCGAACTCCTGATAAATCTGGTACCACCTCATGCTGTCGTCTTTCGAAAAAGTACATAATGTATCTCGGAATATTGGGGGTGGGGACACCACTTCCAGTTCATCGATCTCTTCCACTACTTGCTTGTCCCTCCTCCGAGATAGCGGGGGTGCCATGTCGCTAGAATCTGATAAAACCGGAATGCACGCTATGTCTTCTTGAAGTTCACCTGTCAAATTCATAAAGGAATCCCAAGATAAGAACGACATGGTGATATAAAACCAGTTACAATTTAGTGATGAAATCTAACTGTGTTAATGCAAAGACTGGACTGGTGAGTCGCTGGGTCGCGGATCACACACACAGGGCCCGGGCGCGACCTTGCGACCTTGCGACCTGGCGACCTGGGGTCGCTGGGTCGCTAGGTCGCAGATCTGCTAAAAATGGGAAAACGCGACCTAGCGACCTGGCGACTAGGTCGCTGGGTCGCAAGGTCGCAAATTCCGAAAAATGGGGAAAATGCGACTCTGCGACCTCGCGACTAGGTCGCTGGGTCGCAGGTCGCAGATTGGCTTGCCGGGGGTTTTGCGCGTGCTGCCTTGAACTCTTTTGCCCCCTTTCTCTTGGGAATTTGCAAGGTTTCTGGGCCCAGGGGAAACTATGGCATGATTTTAAAGTCAAAGGGATGATGCCATGGGGTGAAACAGCAAACAGTGGGGTTTTGGGCAATTTATGCAACATGTAATTTGCAAAAACCTCAGAAAACATTAAAGCACGGTCAAAAGAAAATTTAAAGGCTACATGGGAGATGGGTTTAGTAAGAAAATCATTAAAACGGAAACAGCAGGAAGAAATGGCAACTTACCCGGGAAAAACTCGTCAGTTGAGCTGTCAGAGGCGTTTTCCTTACAAATCGCTGAATGTGAAAAATGCGACCTGCGACCTCCCTTTTATAGAAAGTCGCACGTGCGGGCAATTAATGCAGGTCGATGGGTCGCAGATTTGTCAAACTTTGAGTTTTGCGACCTGGCGACCTTGCGACCCTGGTCCCATTTGGGTCGCAGATCGCTAAGTCGCGTTTTTACGAAAGAGACAAAATTGCGACACAGCGACACAGCGACACAGGGACACAGGTCGCTAAGTCGCAAGGTCACCGGCCTGTCGGTTGGGGATATGCGACACAGCGTGCTGACGCTGAGGTCGCTGGAGCCATTAGTGCAAACCCTCATGAATGTTTACTCTTGCGACTTATTGACTTGGCAATTTCTCTTTAGTTCTAAGGGGCTCCAAAAATTTTGAAATGGTAGTCTTTTTTGGAGGGTGTTGTAAAGGCTACAACAGACACATACCTTGGAGAAATCTTGAAATCAAGACCTGCCACTTGGAAATGTTTTTCTTTGAATCTCAGGGTGCACAAGTGAGTTAATGGCGAAAAACTCTTGACTTCTTGTACTTTCTGGAAAAAATCTAGGCAGCCTACTTCATGGAAGTTGAAAAGGACAGAAGGATGAGCATTAACCTCTTCTGTAGAGATTGGTTCATATATTTTATGCGGACCGCTCCTGCTGTCTTGCCTTGGAGGCATTTTGACCTGAATATGCTTTGGAAAAGACAAACTGCCTCACTGTGTGTATGTAAGCGCCTGTTAAGAATAGGTGTGTTAATGTACTTCTTTGACAAGGAGAAACAATGTGATTTGGATGGTTTGAAACAAGTTTCTTTGTAATACACAACCTCGCTCTTTTCGGAAAAAGTCACCGTCACCTTTAGAATATCTCTGTCATGATTTCTATAAGAGACCATACGGTAAGAAAAAGGAGACCAGGTTAGGTGAATTATCAACGCACGGTGTTTAGGAAAATCACCCCACCTTTTGCCAGTAATTTTAAGGAATCAATCAACCCATCTATATATGTGTTTCCAAGATAAAATTCAATCATTAAAACCCTGCTCTTCAGAAAGTGGCCTTCCACCTTGAAAGTATCTCAGTTAACAACTTCTCAGTAAGAAATAATATAGTGAAAAGAAGGGCAGACTGCTTAGGAGGAGTTTGTTGTGAGAAGTGCTAAAATCACCCTGTTCTGTGAAATTTTAGATGTCAATCAATACATGTGTATCTCTGCCTCAAGGTAGAATTTCAATCATTCACAACCTGCTCTTCTTGGAGTGCAAATAAATCAACAGAGTTATGGATATGCAATCAAACTTCAGTGTAGGTATACAGTCACTGTCACAGCCCTAAGCAAAGATGACAGAGTTTGACAGATTTCAAGAGTTTTTTAGGCAGAAGCTATGTGAATTTTCTCCTTTCAAAACAATCAATGGCTCTTTATGAATGTAACCCTCTGGCTTTTGCAGAAAAAGACTTTTACTCTATAAGCACATCCATTCATAAATATGAGCTGGAAAATCAAAAGGCAAACAAGTGGCAAACATAGTGAATACTATCCCTTTGTGAGAAGTGTGAGAAACCTTCCCCTATAGCTTCAACCTATAAATTTCTGCCTGATCAAGAAACTTTTCTCCTACTAAACTTCACTGTTTTCTATGTATGTCACTTCATTAAACGAAAACATGCTCATAAAGTTAACCCCGGTGTGAGCATACAGTCAAATTCACATTTAAAGCAGAGGTAACAGGGTTTTAAAAGCTCCAAAGCTTGAGCAAAGGCTGTAAGAGTTTCTTCTTTTCCAAATAATCAAGGCCTCTTTCAATATAGAATACCGGTCAGCCTTGGAAGAATGTCTTTATGCCCTCTGAAAATCCACTTGACAATGATATTTTGAAGAACAGAAAAACAGTCACAGAGTATCCAGTGAACACTGTCTTTCGGTGGTTGAGTAGGGTAACTTTGCCCTATGGTGCTTTGAAGAAATGACACACCCTTGTCCTTGATTAAACACAAGGTGAACACACAAGGTTTTTAACTTAATCACAATTTCTTTCCCATAGGCACTTCTAACAGTGAATTTGTCATTCAAACACAACTTCAAACGGGCTTTTAAACCTTTTCTGTCACTTAGCAAATTTTTGAAATCGAGAGAAAATATATAGAGCCTTCAATTTTGATGAAAAAAACCTTGGGGAGGGCTGGAAGTGACACGGAAGTCCTTCAAGTATGCGCGGCACTCTTTAAGGACGAACGGCGCGCCTGAGCATCACGGGCGGTCTGTCGGGTCAAGGTCGGGCGCCGTGTACGGGCGCGTCGCTGCTTGTACGGGTGCGTCGCGCGTGGCTGTCACTTTGTGTAAGTACTCGGGCGTGTGTGCCGGGTTTCGAGCGCGTGTGATGTGTTTAACGGTGCAAGCCACACCAAATCTGACCCGAACTTCTTGTTTTGATGCTAAGGGCGGTACAGAGCTTTGTTTGCAGTTTGAAAATGATAAAATCACCCTCGACCTTACTCCCTTAATATGTCATTTCAAATTATTCAACGGTCACCTTGGTCTTTAAATGTAAATTGAAAATTTTGTTTGGCTTTTGCAAGGTTTCCACAGTCCTTTTGATCCTTTTCACTAATAACCTCGGTGCATTTGCAACTTGGATTCACAATCAATACATGTGTTGGAGATTTTCTATACTTTTGGACCGTGTCAATCATGGACCAACCTCTTTATAAAAAACAAAAATGGCTTAAAAAGCCAGAACTCTGTTTTACTTAAGCACAGGTGTTCGAGAGGGATTCTTGCCAGTTTTGTTCCTTAGGTGACAACTTAACACCGAACTTCAAAATTTGAAAAATAACTCCATAACCTTCATATTATCTCTGCCACTGTGTTTAAAATTGCTGGTGATATCTATTATATAACCACTTTAACACTGTCAGGAAAATACCTGAAAACTGCCTTTTTTCCGAAAGGGTAGATTTTGCATTGTCAACTTGTTTTGGCAGCCTTGGTCTTTAACAACTTTTTCAACCTTTTCTCTTTTGCAGGTGTCAAACTTGCTGGTCTTCTTGGACTTGATCATGGTCCTCTGATTTGAGAAAGGCACCTCCTTTCAAAATACTTCCCTGCCTATAGGTGTATCATCTATGATATATCTGTTCTCTGGAATAAAGAAAAACTGTGTTTGTTTCAAATCATCTAAACAAAGACAGTCCATGAACATAACCTCTTTACCTATTCATAACCTTGTATGTCTTTTGAGAACAAAACCTGAAATGCCTCCCATCACTTGTGATGTATATTCTGAAAGGGAACTTTTACGTGCTG
The DNA here is from genome assembly GCA_034641835.2 of Pinus albicaulis. Taxonomy (NCBI): domain Eukaryota; kingdom Viridiplantae; phylum Streptophyta; class Pinopsida; order Pinales; family Pinaceae; genus Pinus; species Pinus albicaulis. The sequence continues at coordinate 1,532,024,323 of CM076580.1, read as the reverse complement.
GTGAAAAACATGGTTTGAAATACGTCATCATTTTTCTAAATAGTGCGGTGTTGATCTTTCTTTGTAACAGAATCATCCCTTTAATTAAATATTTTCACTGCCTAAGATTTTAGGCAAGATATTTATAATAAGGAAAACCATCTTTAACCTATTGAAAAGCCTTAAAATCTTTGTTTGTCAAAGGGAGTGGTCTGTTTTGGGCTGAATCAAGGATGTCAGTTGTCTAGGTGATCCAGTAAAAGCTGATTGTAAGTGTTTTCCTTTGCCGTATCCACTATACCATATTTCTTCATTTACTTGAAAGGCGCTCCTTTAGATTTCTTGGGGTATGACAGTAAAGTGACTGTGTGGCCACTTCTCCTAAGGAAACTACCCTTTTTGTATCAATGGCCTGTATATATTCAATATTGTCTCCTGTCCACTATAGGTATAGTTTGACAGACATTTCCATATGAATAGGAAAAACAATATATTTTGAAACATAAACACCATCTTTCACCTGTGTAAAGACTTCTATTTTCCTTCTTTGTATCTTTCCACTGCACCTTTTGACCAGTCAGTTTTAACAACATTCAATGCCTTGGCCATCTGCTCATAAATGGAGGAGGCCCTTCATCTGAAGATTGTTTGATAAGGCTGCCTAACAAGGGTTTTGCTAGGATTATGATGGTAAGAAACCAACTTGAAAACATTAATACCTCTGCTTCTGCCTATGTAATGACATCATTTGTCAGCATCTCTTCAATTTAGTCTTGTGGAAAAGCGGGTTGCTTATGATCAGAATGGTTTTTACCAATGATATGCCTCTCTAAATTTTCATCATTTCACATGATTTGAAAACTTCTCATGACTTCCTTTACAAGACCTGAACTCTGTTTTCCCTTTAACTTGCATACTTCAGACTGTAGCGCTGCTGTGATTATCACTTATACTCAGAAAACCTAGAGTCTCTGTTTCACTTGTTCAGTCAAAAGCAAACCTGGACTTTTGCAATCCTTAAAGTCAATAATGGCCAGCGCCCTCTGCTTGTAGATGAAGGAGGCGCCCTGACCCTCCGCTTGTAAATGAAGGAGGTTCTGGGCCATGACAAATTACCAGTTTGCTGTGACAGTGGTGTCTTTCTCTTACTGTGATTTTCATGCTGGAAGGAAAATGCAAGGTCTTGATGAGTGGCTCTCTGTTTTGCAGATATATCTCAGGCTCATGTTACATTTAGAAGCAGCTGTTCTTCTAACTGTAGATTCAAGCATTTCCTCCTGAGATGAAGTTATATTTCCTGCCTTTGTAGAATCCATAAAACACTGTGAAACACCTAATGGTTAGCTTGAGACTGTGGTTTGTGTAGTGCTGAGACCTAGGGGTGTAAGTGGCGCGACTTAGAGCTGTTGTCAATTTCATTTGCAAAGTGGGAGGTCAGTCATGGTTGGTCTGTAGCAGATGGAGGCTTTTTGGCTTTTTGATGATTGCCAAGGGTAAAATGTCTTAAAGCGCCACTTCCTAACATAGGGGAGACTTTTGCAACAGACTTGGACTTTTCCTTTTGGAGCTGATGGACAGACCAGGGGGGATGAAACTAGAAAAAATAGTGATAATGGATTTTGACTTTGACATGGGCGGACGGATAAGTAAAAGGGCGAAAAAAGTTTTATGAGGGTTTTCTAGATGACAGATTGACATATGGAATTCAGCTTCTAGAAAACTCAGTTATGGACATAGTCATCACTAACATGTAAAAAAATACTGATGGCTAACAGTGGCTCCATTTGGGGAGGGCAGCTCCTCGTCAGGAGGTGTCCAGAATTCAGATCTTTGGCTTATGAAGACCAGTGCCTTATCCATTGGCGCAAAATTTACCCTTCTCTTGATGCTATTTCTGAAAAATTGACAGCATGATTAACATAAATGATACTTCTACCTACCCCACTATCTTTCCTAACATTTTTTCTTCTCTTTGGCACATTTGAACTAGCAGCCCTTTGACAATGTATATTTTTCTTTTTTGCAAAATGAACCTATCTATTTCTACTCTTATATCTGCCGGGAGTTCAGATTAAGCTGATGAACTCCTTCATTGCTCTACCTATGCTAGATCAACTGTCAAGATTAAGCAGTTTAACAGGATTTCATTCTCTAATCTACAACATGAAATTTAAAAATGATCAAATCAGGATTAGGCAGTCTGATTTGTCATGCATTTGCGGCATAAAAGACAAGCTGCACACAAATGTTATTCTGCAACAAAAGGAAACTTAGACAAGCAGGGCTAAGATGTACAATGTATTTTTCATCCCTCGCTTCTCTCTTTGGTTCTGTTTTAGGCATGTGGAACCAGAATCTCTCCCTAATCTAAGCTCTGTGATAAGTCAATCTTACACAATGTTAACTATCTTTGCGCTCACTAACTTATCAGCAAATAAATTTAAACATGCTCAGCTATGATTAGGCTAGATAGCTGAACAAGACATTGAAGCACTAGTAGCGGAATTTAGACTTGCTCGCTTTCCGAAAGACTATTTTTTGGAACATGGGGCCTTTGTTCTATCTTCACTTGCCCTCTTTTCTGCTTTTTACTGTTTTTGACTTTCCTATCTTTTACTGTTTTTGACTTTTCTATTTTTTCAATATTTCAAACAATGGTATGTACAATGACTGAAAGTGTTTCAAACTCAAAAATGGAGCTCTTGACAAAAATAATGTTTCAATGTCCTGCCATTCACAGGACCCCCAAAAATTTCAGTCCCATCAGGTTCTTGTAAGAAGAAAGCATTATTTCCACTGACTGAGCTGATGATGTAAGGCCCTTTCCATAAATTTTCAAACTTGCCATGTTTACCCTTATCTTCCCTTCTAGAATCCCATTTTAAAACTTTATCTCCAATCTGAAAATCATTTTCCTTAGTTCTTCTGTCAAAAATCTGTTTTATTTTGTCTTGTGCTAACTGAGCCCTTTGGTAAACTTCTTCTCTAGTTTGTTGTAAATGGATAGTCTGATTTACTCTCCTTTGTATGTCATTTTCTTCTATTTGGACTTCTTGTAATAGTTTCATTACTGGAACCCCTAGAGATGTTGGGAAAATGGCATCTAGACCATAAACTAGCTGGTAAGGAGACATACCTATGGATTTCTTGGTGGTTAATCTGTCAGCCCATAAGGCGTGTACTAGTTTCCCATGCCATGCTTTTTTATTTTGTTCAAGAAGTTTTTTGATAATGTTGACTAGGCTTTTGTTAGAAGACTCGGCTAAACCATTACCTTGAGGGTAATAGGCTGTGGAATGTCCTAATGAAATATGATATTTGTGACAGAAGTCTATCATTTTCTTGGAGGAGAAGGCAGCGGCGTTATCTGTAATGATCTTCCTGGGACAGCCAAATCTGGATAGGATATTGGTTTCTAGGAACGAAATGATGACTGAATCAGTAGCGTTCCGGGAAGGTATGGCTTCTATCCATTTGGTAAAGTAATCAGTGGCTGTGAGGATCCATTTATGTTGAGCGGATGAGGAGGGGTGAATTTCTCCAATGAAATCTAAACCCCATTGCTGGAAAGGTCCTTCAACTATAATGGGATGTAAGGGCAAAGGTAAAAGCTTTTTCTTGCCATCAAAAATTTGACATTTATGGCATGTCATAACTAGTTTGTGAGTATCAGGGAACAAGGTAGGCCAATAATAACCGGCTCTAAGGATTTTTTTTGCAGTGGTTTTCCAGTAGAGATGGCCCCCACATTCCCCTTCGTGCATTTCGTGCATAATTTTCTCTGCATCAGACTCAAGCAAACATTTAAGCAGCATACCAGTGGGATTTTTCCAATACAGAAAACCATCTAAAATGCAAAACTTTAAAGATTTTTGTTTAAGGAATCTTGCTTTTGTTTTTGATAAATTCGGAGGAGCATTCAGATAAGTTAATACATAAAGAATATCTGCATACCAAGGTGAATCCAGAAATATCTGATCAATAGGGGGGAGTGTGCACTCTTCCCGTTCTTCTAAGGCATCAACAAAATTTATATCTAAAGCTTGGAGGTTGGTTTCAGCCATTAGTCTTGCAAGTCCTTGTCCTTTAACTAGTTTGGTAGGCCGGATTTCTAAGTCATATTCTAGGATGATAGCGATCCATTTTCCCCTTTTACCATCGGGATCTTGGTTTAGAATGTCCTTGACGACAGTATTAGGGACAAAAGCTATGACATGAGAATGCAAGATGTAAACTCGGAAATATTTTAGTGCTTTTACCAATGCGAATGCATGTTTTTCCATGATGTTATATTTCAAGGGAGCGTCTCTCAGGGATTTGCTAAAAAAGGCAATGGGTTGCTCTTGCCCAGCTGCATTTTTTTGCAACAACACCGCAGCTATTGTATGTTCTGAGGCGAATGAAAAAATGTAAAAATCTTTGGTGAAGTCAGGGCTTATCAATACTGGTGTTTCAGTTAAGGCCCTTTTAATTATTTCAAAATATTTTTTGGCTTCTATAGTCCATTTAACCCCGACCTCCTTTCTTAACATATTTGTGATATCTTTCAGGATTTCAGCAAGGTTTGGGATGAATCTTCTTAAGAAATTTATCTTTCCGATAAAGGACTGTAACTCCTTTATGTTTCTGGGGTGACTTATCTGTAAGATTCCTTCGATTCTCTGGGGGTCTATTTTAATTCCTTCTTCCGAAATAATGTGACCTAGGAGTTTCCCTTCTTCTAGACCGAAAAGAGTTTTCTTGGGGTTTAGGGATAAACCATATTTTCTGCATTTGTTGAAAACTTTTCTTAAGTGTGCTAGGTGTTCTTCATCTAATTTAGAATATACTGTTATATCGTCAAGATATATGACTATAAAAACACCTATGTCTTCTGAGAAGGCTATGTCCATGGCTCTTTGAAATGTGGCGCCAGCATTCATCAGTCCAAAAGGCATTTTAACGTACATAAAAGTGCCCAAAGGGGTGGTGAAAGCTGTCTTATGTTGATCGGTAGGATAAACCAAAACTTGGTTATAACCAGAAAAACCATCGAGCAATGAGATTCTTTTAGCACCTACTACCTTCTGAAGTATGTGGTCCATTTTGGGTAGAGGATAGTTATCTTTCAGACATGCTCTATTCAGGTTTTGGAAATCTATGCAGAGTCTGATTTCACCAGTCTTTTTCCTAACTGACACTAGATTTGAGACCCACTCGGAGTATCGGAGAGATACTATTATCCCGGCATCATACATCTTTTTAATTTCCTTTTCAACCAACGGTAGTAATATTGGGTTTATCCTTCTTAACTTCTGTTTAAAAGGTTTTTGGTTTTCTTTGAGGGGAATTTTATGTTGGATGATGCTGGTATCATATGATTTCAAATCTTGGTACCCCCATGCAAACACATCTTTAAATTCTTTGAATAGATTTATGTACCTTTGTTTTATGTTAGGTGGGAGGGTTTTGGATAGTTTAATGTTTTTTGGCTCTTCTGGGCTTCCTATGTTGTATTCCTCTATGTCTTCCTCTGTAGATTCCATTTTAGGCTTTTTGGCCACATCATTAAAGTCAAACAATTCTTCTAAAGGTGCGAGCCCTCTGGGTATGGTGTCATTTTCGCAGTGTAAGACTTCGAGTTCCCTTTGGTCAATGTCTTCTTCTATCTCCCTGTCGCATGGATGGTCTACCAGGTTTAGATTGGTCCACAAAGGTGGATTTAGCCCTTGGTCTTGACTTAGGCTGGGTTTCCTTTCTTCGTCTCCTGAGTTTGTTTTGGTTATTTCAAACTCATTCCTAGATTGTAGGAAATCATCAATTTGATCATCATCTTGGAATATTTGCCAATGGTCAAGATTATCTGGTACAGTAGGGAAGTGTTTCACTTGAATTTCATATTGCTCACTCATACATGGTATTTGGCTATTGCTTGCAGCAAAGGCGAGCTCATTTTCCAGACTGTTTTGAATCCTAGGGATATAGGTGAGCTCATATTTTTCAAAATTTTTAAGGATATCTAAAGCTGCATTCCTGTATTCTCTCAGTCTTGGGTTCTTTGCTGAATATTCACCTTTGATTTTCCTGATTACAAGCTCTGAGTCTCCTTGGGCTGATATTCTATTGGCGCCCAAGTCTCTAAGCATGTGCAGACCGATGAGAAGGGCTTCATATTCCGCAATGTTATTAGTACATTGGAATTCTAATCTAAAAGAATGACCTTCTTTAGTATTGTGTATCCAGATGCCTGCTCCTGAACCTATCTTGCCACAAGAACCATCAAAGCTTATACTCCAAAGACTTTCCTTTTCATACATGATACTAAGCTGTTTCTCAGGTTTCTTGGGACTTTGGTCATCAATTTCTTCATTCAGTAATGGTTTGGACATGTCTTCATTTTCTTTTATCTGCTTGTTTATATCACCTTCATTGTATAAGATAAAAGAATCTAAATTGGAATGAATGGAATAGATGGGGGTATTGTTTGGCTTATCTCTGTTGCTAACCATGTATTTCATGCGAGTCTCTCGGTATAACCTCCATGACTAAGTTTTTGGCTGGTAGTTATGTTAGGGAAAAATCTAGATTCTTTATCAGACCTAAACATTTGACCTGGCTCAAGTCGAAAGAATACAGGTTTTTGTAAGGTTGAGTCACTTCCAGTCCTAGGTTTTCCATGACTGCTTTAGGCATGAGGTTATGGGAAGCACCAGAATCTAACATGGCATTATGTAATATTTTGTCCCGTATGTTTAAGCTCATATAGAAAGGAGAAATAGATCCTTCTTGGTATTCACCTTCTACTTTAGGGCCAAATAAAAGCTCGGGTTTGTCATCAGTTAGATTCAAGGTATCTGCCTTGCTCTCTAGGTCAAAGACTTTGAAGATTTGAGATCTATACCTGTCTACAGTTATTAGCTCTGTGAGGGGTATGGTAATTTTTATTTTGGAAATTTCCCCTTCGAAGCTAAAAGGAGTAGGTAGCTTGGGCATATTTGTTTCAGCTTTCTCAGACATAACTTTTTCTATGTTCTTAATTTGCTGACTTTGGCTTGGGACTTCGTTTGATACAGTCAACTTTGGGGTTTCTGCAGAGGTACTAGGAGTGTCTGAGCTAGTACTTGTCTGAATGGCCTTACCTTTGTTTTGGTCAGTCTTTTTGGCCCTAATTTTGCTACTATCCATGGTCTTATTTAGGATGTTATCAGAGATTTTGGTATTGTCAGGGCTATTCTTTTTGGAATGGTTTTGGTTTTTTCTGCTTCTAAGATTATACTTCCGGTGAGCTTCTATTATGGCATTTTGAAAGTCTATGGCAGGATCGTCGAGATCTTCATAGTTGGTCTCATCCTGATTAGGAGAACATAACTCTTGTTCTTCCGCAGTGAGGTATACCTCGCTTTCATTATCAGACCCTACGAGATTTAGATTACTTTCATCAAGAGTTTCTGTATCCCTGTCATCCTCTTCCACATAGTTTTCATTAAATGGTGGACTAATCTGTTGGTCATTTTCCCTAGGTCTGTTTTGGGGCTGTTCCCTCCTAAAGTTTTGGTTTCGGTTTCTGTTTTGAGGGTTTGGCTGGTTGTCCCTAATAAGAGCCTTTTCATTTATCTTTTCCCACATTTTGGCCATGGATTTGACTAAGTCATCTATTCTGGGATCTAGGGAAGGTGATGAAGTGGAGACCTCATCTTTGTATGTGACCTTTCTTTCTGATCTAGTCCTGGCCCTTTTTTCTGCTAAGTTGGCATCTGCTTTTATGGCTATTTGTTGCATTTCCTCTAAGGTAGGGGGATCCTTGTCTCTTAGATGGTAAGTCATGTCCGGATCGAAACCCTTGGGGAATTTTGCCAAGGCTAAACCAAGTGGTGGTTTGAAATAAGGTGGGAGGGAGTTATATACACTGTTGAATCTAGTGCAGTAAACTTGGACAATTTCCCCATTTTCCCGTTTTAGGTTGTTATATTCTGACAGGATTTGAATGGGGTTTCTTCGGATTTCCCACCTATTTCTGAAGACTTGATGTAGTTCTGGGATATCATGGATGCTGTTTGGAGCCAAGCTTTTGAACCATGCTTTGGGTTCACCACCAAGACTTTGGGCGAATATTCTCATTCTGACGGTCTCGTCTTGTACCTCCAGGTATTCATAAGCATCAGTCATCCTACTTATATGTTGTTGAGGTGTGGTGGTGTCCTCTCCAGTAAAGTGTGGAATTTTGTCTTGATATTTGTTTGGGAGAGGAGCCAAAGGCGGTGGCAACACCAAAGGTGCATACCAGGCTGCCATGACGGGAGCTAATGGATGATGTACAAGATGAGGACTAGTAGGCTGAGATGGGGTGTTTTGAACAGTGTCGGTTTGACCAGGTGTGGCGGATGAACTTGGACTAGTGATCTGTTTTTGAGCAGATCTAGGATGATAAGAGCCAAACTGATAGAGAAGCTGGAAGTCAGGAGGGGTAGTAGGTGAAGCTTCTCTAATAGGACTCTGTGGTGGGTTTAGAGGTTCAAGATCGTCAAAGTTTATCTTACTATATGATTTGCTTCTGGGAAGAGTTTGTGATGACTCTAGTTCCAAAGGTGAATCTAGTAGGATAGTGCGATGTTTAGGTACAGATCTGGTTCTACGGATGGATCTACCAGTAGCTAGATGGTCAGTTTCGGAAGCTTGCCACAGAATCTTCTCTAGGTCATCTACTATGATAGGGGGATTTGGGGCTGGATGAGCTTTGGTATTGATTCTTCGTGAAGCCATATTTTAGATCCAGAGTTTAAAGAGAATGGTATTGGTGAATGTTCTGGATGAGTGGTTTCTCTAAAGTTATACTAAGGTGAAGGATGGTCAAAAGTAAAAGGGATGGATTAGTGGAGTCGCCAGGTGAAAATGGGTTGTTTTTGTGAAGATAGCTATGGTCCACCACCAATAACTAATCTAAGAATGTTTTTGGATTTTCTGGGTTTTATGTGCAGCCTATGGTTTGTTAAAGTATTCTAGACTTGTTTCAACACTTTGCTAGGGTGATGAGAACAAAAAGAGCTTACTCTAAATGGGTTTATGGGCAGCTTGCTTGTTTATGGTATCTAGAGACCAAAGAGTCTATAAGAGTTTGCTAAACTATCATGTACTCAGTGTCCCACCATCTCCCGCTATGTTAGTGAGCGATGGGATAGGTCTATTGGATAGTAACCTAGAGTTTGGTAAAACAGTAAGGGCTACTAGAGGTTTAGTGGAGTCGCCAGGTGGAATGTCTATTGTTTTGAGGTATAGTTGTATGTCCACCACCAGTAATGTCAAAATCCAATCTAAGGGAGTGTTTTGGGGTTTTTTGAGTTTTATGTAGTCCTGAGGTTTGGAAGAGTTTCCTATAACTAACTCATCATTTTTCTAGGATGGTGAGATAACCAGATTCTACTCTTCTAAGTTTTACTGAGATTTTGAGAGTTCCTAAGGGATACCTAGGATGTTTTGACTCAAAGTCCCACCGTGATCGCCATTATGTTAGTGAGCGGTGGGATAAGTCAATCAGCTATTAATCTCAAAAAGTCTCTAAAGATGAGGGAAACTAAGTTTTTTTTTAATCACTCAGAGTCCCACCGTGATCGCCATTATGTTAGGGTTGGCGATGAGGTGGCTAAAATGGATGGTATTCTAAAATTTAGCAAAGTAGTAAGGCCTACTGGAGGCTAGTGGAGTCGCCGGGTGGATTTTTAGTTGTTTTGAGGTATATGTGTATGGTCCACCACCAATACCGACAAAAACCAATCTAAGGGAGTTTTTTGGGGTTTTTCTGAGTTTTATGTAGTCCTGAGGTTTGGAAGAGTGTCCTACAGCTGAGTCATCATTTTGCTAGGATGGTGAGACAACCAGATTCTACTCTTCTAAGTTTGACTGAGATTTTGAGAGTTCCTAAGGGATACCTAGGATGTTTTGACTCAAAGTCCCACCGTGATCGCCATTATGTTAGGGTCCCGTGATTTGGCTGATTGGCTAGCCAAATGACGATGTAACATCAAACCAAGCTTTGGAGCCCAAGGACCTAGCCTTCCTGGACTCAGAGAGGGCTCTCTCTATATGTGTAAAAGATATCGGTGTGTTTGCTTATGGTGTTTTGATATTAGGCTAGTTATGAAGTAAGTTTTTGATTTTTTGGTTTTTAAGTTTGTGAGGGATAAAACTGATCAAAGATATAAAACAGGTAACAAGAAGTCAGATCAATTGGGCTATGGGGTCAAACAGGTCAAGGAAAGCTGTCAAATGATGATGTAAGGCTGATGTAGGGCCGATTTGATTCAAGGTAGAAAGGATCTTTGGGCAAAATGGAGTAAATGGACATCAAGTTTGTGAAAGACGAGGAATTTCAAGTGTAACTAGTTGATAGCAGACATAAACATGTTATAGCAAGCCATTAATCATGCTAAATGTAACTATGAGCTAATTAATACATAGAAATCAAACATTCCAGCCATGCATAGAAGTATAAGACCTTCTAACTTCGGGAAATGGCTATCAGACTTTGGGGAAAACACATAAGACAAACTAACAACTTACAAAACTATGTCGGAATGCCTAAACACAGTCTTTAAGTTATTGGGCACTTGGACAAACAAGCTTTCATAGTTTTAGGCAAAGGGCTAGATCGGGACTAGGCCTCCTTGGTTCAACAAGATGATAAGCTAATCAGTCAAAGAGATAGTTTTATGGACAGAACTATGGAAAATCATAGGTAGGCAGGGCACACCATACATCCTACTCAACATACATAAAACTTATGAATAAAACTAGCAACAATACCTTAAGTTACTAAAGAGCAGTTAAGAATTCTTTAGTATAACTAAGGAAGAAGAAAACATAGAGCTATGAAGATTCAGGAATTTTGAGGTGCCTCCATGGGCATATCTCAAAATCAATCTCTACTGATCTATAGCAGCAAGAAGCATGTATCATGAATGAAAACTAGAAGACAACAACAAAGCAAGAAAAACTATACCATTCTACCATGTCATGGAATCCATCACCAATCCTTCATCATTCATCAAAAGCATCCAAGAGGCAGTCCAAAAATCATAACACAAGTGTATTCTTCAAAGCTCATATGACCAATGTATTAATTCTTCTCTCAAGTTCAGCCTCTGATTTACAATGAAACCCATGGAATAAATAGGCTTGAGGGAGGAAAACCTCATGAGCAACTAGCTATCCCATTGGCCAAGTCAAAATATCTAAACTTGTCCTTGAGGCTTTGCAAAGCCCAAGGCACAAAATATCCCATAAAATATCTAAAAAACTGCTAAAAACGGAAATTATATTGACTTTACATCATTTCCCAAGTATAAAAATAGCTAAACGCACATTTGGGAAAAGCATATTTTTGAGGTTCAAAAATTACAAAAATACTTCATATTTATGTCTGAAAAAGGTCCCCTGACTTGCTGGAGGCAATTGGCAGCCTTCCCGGTGTCGAAATGAGGCTCATGATGGCCCGTTGGAAAGCTCTCTATGTCTACTTTCCGGCACAACTGAGATCACCTCAATCTGATCTCTGGAAGTTCCCCAAAACTGTACCTGTGTCCAAAAAACCAGGAAATAGCAGACTGCTGATATGGCGGGCAGAATGTGCAAAAAGAGGGCATTTTTCGCCAATTTGAGGGGGCGAATGATCTCCGAATGCCCTGAAAATCGCTGGGGACCTGCTCATAGAATTATGGCATCCACTGGCATCATCCTTCTCCCTTGACAAATCCTCAAACTGAAATGGTGCAATTATGAGTTTTCGACCAAAAACCCAAAAAATGCCAAAAAACAAAAAGTTGTCGAAAACGGCTCAAATTTGGCATATATGACCCTCAGGGGTCCATAGCAACATGCTCCGAAGCTGATGCCAAAATATCAAGAGCTGATATGCTTTTCTCCTTTTTCTGTGCCGAGCGCTTCCCCTTTGCCTTCTTCAATTTCTCTTGGGCTGCCTTTAATTTTCGCCTGGCAAACTGATTTAGCTTCTGAAAGTGATGAGTCCTCTTCCTTTGCAGCTCTAGATCCCTGTTCGCCCTCTCAAGCTTCATTTCCAAGTGTTTGTTAGCTCTTTCAATCCATGCTTCTTTGTTTTCTTCAATTTCCTGCTCAAGGAGTGCAGTGAGAGGAAAGGCTTGGAGATGGGCTTGCTCTTCTGCTCTCTGCTTTTCCAAGGCTCTTTTAAGCCCGATGGTCCTAGGCCTCTTCCGCCTAGGCTGGTCTTCCTCCTCCTCCTCATCAAACTCACCAATGATTTCTTCTATCCTTGCTTGCGCCTTAGCTGCCTCATTCTTATATTTGATCGCCCGTGCCTCATGAACAGCTGTGTGAACATTAATTTGTTTGTTTTCAATCTCCAAGAAGTGGTTGAAATTCCTTTCCCTTTGAAGATCCTCCTCTAATGCCTCAATTTGCCCCTCTTTGTGAATTAGGAGGTTTTCAAGAAGGCGGGCCTCATTATCACTGTCATCGCTTTGGATAGGGATGACATCCGATGCACCTCCGTGCTTTGTATCTTTTCCAACTTTGCTTTTACCTTTGAAAGCCAATCTTGCGCTTTTCCTCCTTGGCATGATAGAAGATGTCCTTTTGGGCGACTTCCTCTTGCTAGGAACAACCTTTGTCACTGTTAGAGTGGCAGCCTTAGACCCTCTTTTCCTTGCTGTGCTGAGTTTTGTTCTTTTGGGAGGAGGAGAAACAACTGATTTACCTTTGACATCTTCCTGAACTTGCTGCACTTTTTGAGGCTGCTGGATGTCTTCTTCTGGCTGTTCACTTTTCTTCCCCTGCTTGCCAACATTAGCTTGCTGTTCTGCTTCAATGCTTTGTTCAATTTGTGGCTCAAAAGGTGTCTCAATTTCCTGCCCAACCTGCTGTTCTTCCTCTTGCACCTGCTGCTGCTCATCTTGGACCTGCTGTCCTTCACCTTCTATTTGCTGTTGTTCCTCATCATCTAACTGCTGCTGCTTATCTTGGACCTACTGTCCTTCACCTTCTATTTGCTGTTGTTCTTCATCATCTAACTGCTGCTGTTCCTCATCATCTAACTGCTGCTGCTCATCCCTTCCCTCTTGTTGACTTGACTGTCCTGTAGGCATCCCGAGCCTTCTAGGAGTAGGCCTACTGGACAAGGGTACCGGGCGATGGACAGGCTGAGTGGGAGACACATGAATAGGAGGAACAGTAGAGAAATTTGGATGACTGATGAATACATCCCATGGAACCTCTTTTTTCTCTAGCTGGTGCAGAAAGATAATCTTGATCAAAGAATGATGAAAAAGAGAAGGGATTTGCAGAGGTGGGGCCTTCTTCTGGACAGTAGATGCCATTTTCTCTATGCTTTTGAAAAAAAAGTAAGGGAGGTTTAGTTGCCTGCTTCTAGTAGAGTGCATCAATAAATGGACATGGTAGGCATAAATTCGATCAAACCGCCCTTCACAAGTGAAATATTTCATTATGACTTTCATAAGAGGAGCATAACTGTCAAGGAGATATGAAAAAGGGAAAATAGCAGTGAGGGCATCTCTATGCTCAGGCTTAATGAAAGGTTTGTAATCTTCTAAGTCAAGATGAGCCTGTTTGAACCATTTTTCGCCATGATATGGAATCTTGGTGGCCTTGGACACATACCTTGGAGAAATCTTGAAATCAAGACCTGCCACTTGGAAATGTTTTTCTTTGAATCTCAGGGTGCACAAGTGAGTTAATGGTGAAAAACTCTTGACTTCTTGTACTTTCTGGAAAAACTCTAGGCAGCCTACTTCATGGAAGTTGAAAAGGACAAATGGATGAGCATTAACCTCTTCTGTAGAGATAGGCTCATATCTTTTGTGCGGACCGCTCCTGCTGTCTTGCCTTGGAGGCATTTTGACCTGAATATGCTTTGGAAAAGACAAATTTCCTCACTGTGTGTAAACTGCCCTGTTAGAGTCAAATTGTGTTAATGTACTTCTTTGACAGAGAAACAATGTGATTTGGATGGTTTGCAACAAGTTTCTTTGTAATACACAACCTCTGCTCTTTCAGAAAAAAGTCCTGTCCACCTTTAGAATATCTCTGTCAACAGATTTCTCTATAAGAGACCATACAGTGAAAGAAAAAGGAGACCAAGGTTAGGTGAATTATCAGTGCACAGTGTTTAGGAAAATCACCTTTTACTTGTGAATTTTTAAGAGATCAATCAACACATCTATATCTGTGTCTCCAAGGTAAAATTCCCAATCATTAAAATCCTGATCTTCAAAAAGTGGCCTTCCACCTTGAAAATATCTCAGTCAACAACTTCTCAGTAGGAAATAATACAGTGAAAAGAAGGGCAGACTGCTTTAGGAGAAGTTTGCTGTGAGAAGTGCTAAAATCACCCTGTTCTGTGAATTTTTAGATGTCAATTAATACACCTGTATCTCTGCCTCAAGGTAGAATTTCAATCATTAACAACCTTCTCTTCTTGGAGTGCAAATAAATCTACAGACTTATGGATATGCAGTCAAACTTCAGTGTAGGTATACAGTCACTGTCACTGTCCTGAGCTAAGATGACAGAATTTGAAAGGCTTCAAGAGTTTTTTAGGCAGAGGCTATGTGAATTTTCTCCTTTCAAAACAATCAATGGCCCTTTATGAATGTAACCCTCTGGCTTTGGCAGAAAAAGACCTTTACTCTATAAGCACATCCATTCATCAATACGAGCTGGAAAATCAAAAGGCAAACAAGTGGCAAACATAGTGAATACTGTCCCTTTGTGAAAAATGTGAGCAAACTTCCTCTGGAGCTTCAACCTATAAATTTCTGCCTGATCAAGAAGCTTTTCTCTTACTAAACTTCACTGCTCTTTATATGTATGTCACTCCTTGAAACAGAAATAGGCTCATAAATTCAACCCCGGTGTGAGCATACAGTCAAATTCACATTTAAAGCAGAGGTAATAGGGTTTTTAAAAAAAGCTTCGAAAGCTTGAGCAGAAGCTATAACAATTTCCTCTTTTTAAAATAATTGAGGCCTCTTTCAATATAGGATACCAGTCATCTTTGGGAGAATGTCTTTATGCCCTCTGAAAATCCACTTGAAAATGATCCTTTGAATAACAGAAAAACAGTCATAGTGATACAGTGAACAACTGTCCTTCGGTGGTTGAGTAGGGTAACTTTGCCCTACGGTGCTTTAAAGAAATGACACACCCTTTTCCTTGATTAAACACAAGGTGAACACACAAGTTTTTAACTTAATCACAATTTCTTTCCCACAGGCACTTCTAACAGTGAATTTGTCATTCAAACACAACTTGAAACAGGCTTTTTAAACCTTTCTGTCACTTAGCAAATTTTTGAAATCGAGGGGAAAATATATAAGAATACCTTCAATTTTGATGAAAAAAACCTTGGGGAGGGCTGGAGTAGCACCGGAAGTCCTTCAAGTATGCGCGACACTCTTTAAGGACAGAACAGCGCGCAAAAACATCACAGGCGGTCTGTCGGGTCGGGGTCGGGCGCCGTGTACAGGCGCATCGCGCAACTGTACAGGCGCGTCGCGCGTACACTGTCCGCCTGTGTAAAATTGCTCCCAGGCGCGTCGCGCGGGTTTCCAGGCGCGTCGCGCTGTGTTTAACGGTGCAAAATTCTGCAAATCTGACCCGAACTTCTTGTTTTGATGCTAAGGGCGGTACAGAGCTTTGTTTGCAGTTTGAAAATGATAAAATCACCCTCGACCTTACTCCCTTAATATGTCATTTCAAATTATTCAACGGTCACCTTGGTCTTTAAATGTAAAGTGAAAATTTTGTTTGGCTTTTGCAAGGTTGCCACAGTCCTTTTGATCCTTTTCACTAATAACCTTGGTGCATTTTCAACTTGGATTCACAATCAATACATGCGTTGGAGATTTTCTATACTTTTGGACCGTGTCAATCATGGACCAACCTATTTATAAAAAACAAAAATGGCTTAAAAAGCCAGAACTCTATTTTACTTAAGCACAGGTGTTCGAGAGGGATTCTTGCCAGTTTTGTTCCTTAGGTGACAACTTAACACCGAACTTCAAACTTTGAAAAATAACTCCATAACCTTCATATTATCTCTGCCACTGTGTTTAAAATTGTTGGTGATATCTATTATATAACCAGTTTAACACTGTCAGGAAAATACCTGAAAACTGCCTTTTTTCCGAAAGGGTAGATTTTGCATTGTCAACTTGTTTTGGCAGCCTTGGTCTTTAACAGCTTTTTCAACCTTTTCTCTTTTGCAGGTGTCAAACTTGCTGGTCTTCTTGGACTTGATCATGGTCCTCTGATTTGAGAAAGGCACCTCCTTTCAAAATACTTCCCTGCCTGTAGGTGTATCACCTATGATATATCTGTTCTTTGGAATAAAGAAAAACTGTGTTTGTTTCAAATCATCTAAACAAAGACAGTCCATGAACATAACCTCTTTACCTATTCGTAACCTTGTATGTCTTTTGAGAACAAAACCTGAAATGCCTCCCATCATTTTTGATTTATATTCTGAAAAGGGAACTTTTACGAAGCAGGAAAAACAGGGCTCTTTTGAAACACAGTTATCAGTTCTTCTTAATAGTGCAGTGATCTTTCTTTGTAACAGAATCATCCCTAATTTCAAATCTTTTCACTGCTTCACATTTTAGGTGATATTTCTAACAAGGAAAAACCATTCAAAATCTGTTTGAAAAGCCTTGAAAACTGTTTTGTCATTCTTAAAAGGGAGGTGGTCTGTCTTTTCCCAACTGGGTTGACAGTCTCTGCTTCTAGGTGATCCATAAGTTTCTTATTTGATTGTAAGTGCTCTATTTTGGTTGCATCCAGTCATACCATATTTCTCTGTTTACTTGAAAGGCGCTCCTTTATATTTCTTGGGGTATGATAGTAAAGTGACTGTGTGGCCACTTCTCCTAAGGAAACTACCCTTTTTGTATCAATGGCCTGTATATATTCAATATTGTCTCCTGTCCACTATAGGTATACTTTGACAGACCTTTCCATATGAATAGGAAAAACAATATATTTTGAAACATAAACACCATCTTTCACCTGTGTAAAGACTTCTATTTTCCTTCTTTGTATCTTTCCACTGCACCTTTTGACCAGTCAGTTTTAACAACATTCAATGCCTTGGCCATCTGCTCATAAATGGAGGAGGCCCTTCATCTGAAGATTGTTTGATAAGGCTGCCTGACAAGGGTTTTGCTAGGATTATGATGGTAAGAAACCAACTTGAAAACATTAATACCTCTTCTTCTGCCTATGTAATGACATGATTTGTCAGCATCTCTTCAATTTAGTCTTGTGGAAAAGCGGGTTTCTTATGATCAGAATGGTTTTTACCAATGATATGCCTCTCTAAAGTTTCATCATTTCACATGATTTGAAAACTTCTCATGACTTCCTTTACAAGACCTGAACTCTGTTTTCCCTTTAACTTGCATACTTTAGACTATAGCACTGCTATGATTATCACTTATACTCAGAAAACCTAGAGTCTCTGTTTCACTTGTTCAGTCAAAAGCAAACCTAGACTTTTGCAATCCTTAAAGTCAATAATGGCCAGCGCCCTCTGCTTGTAGATGAAGGAGGCGCCCTGACCCTCTGCTTGTAAATGAAGGAGGTTCTGGGCCATGAAAATGGCTGGGCCGACAGACAAGCAGGTAACGTTCTTCTTACCGTGATTTTCATGTGGCCGGGAAGGAAAATGCAAGGTTCCCGATGCGGCTCTCTCGTTTGCGTACATATCTCAAATTATGTTACACGAAAGGTACCGTTCTTCTAACCGTAGATTCAAGTTTCTCCTGAGATGAAGTTATATTTCCTGCCTTTGTAGAATCCATAAAACACTGTGAAACACCTAATAGTCAGCTTGAGACTGGGGTTTGTGCAGTGCTGAGACCTAGGGGTGTAAGTGGCGCGACTTAGAGCTGTTGTTAATTTCATTTGCAGAGTGGGAGGTCAGTCATGTTTGGTCTGTAGCAGATGGAGACTTTTTGGCTTTTTGATGATTGCCAAGGGTAAAATGTCTTAAAGCGCCACTTCCTAACATAGTGGAAACCTTTTGAAACAGACTTGGACTTTTCCTTTTGGAGCTGATGGGCAGACCAGTAGGGCTGAAACTAGAAAAAATAGTGATAATGGATTTTGACTATGACATGGGCGGACTGAAAAGTAAGAAGGCGAAAAAAGTTTTATGAGGGTTTTCTAGATGACAGATTGACATATGGAATTCAGCTTCTAGAAAACTCAGCTATGGATATAGTCATCACTAACATGTAAAAAATACTGATGGCTAACATGATCCACCATCATTGTCATATTTTTCTATATTTTTCTTGTGAGCTCCCTTTGAGTTCCATTTTTGTCGGGTTCTCTACACCATCAAGAGAGAGGAATTTTAGATCTGAAGTGTTGAGGACTTACAAGAACCCATCCCATTAAGGAGAATTGGTAACATCCTTCTATTTTTTCCTCCCAGGTTCCCTTAATATAAAATTCATTCAACATATTCTTGTCTTGTATATTGGATGCATGGAGTAAATCTCATTTTCATTTACTACTTAATGTCTTTTGATGCATAGATCTAGATTTTTGCAGCATTTATCTTGATCAACTAATTACAGATCTGAAGATATTAACAACCATATTTGTTGTTAGGGTTGTTTTTTATGCACAACTAAAGTGGTCTTTCTTCGTACACTTGCAATTAAGATTCATACTAACAAATGGCGACTCCACACGGGTTTACGATTACGACCGCTGTAATTTTTTAGATCCCTATACATCCAGCTGCTTCAAACCCTAGGATTTCTCTTCATCTTCTTTTTTTCTTTTCTTGATGTTTTTTTTAACCTATAAAATCCTAAAACATTAAAAATTCCCAACTTCCATGTGTTTTCGGACCTATTGCGCAAGTGACTGACATCAGTCGCAGTTGAGATGACACATTCTACTGAAATCTACCACCTAGAGTGCCGGAAGTGCAAGTCGCACTTTTTGGCCCTAAAATTGCAACCTGGATCTTCAAGATGCACTTTTTAGCCCAAAAACTACGACCTCTGCAAAAAACAAGTCGGAAACTGCAACCTGGACTTTTTGCGGGAGTTTTTCTGAAAATTTTTTTGGGTTTGTATGGGCCTCTGTTCAAGGTTATCTGACCTCCGTCTCCACCCATTTTGGACTTGTACTTGTTCTATTTTACTCAACTAAGTGGGAACCTAGCCCCCTAGGGCTTCAATACCCTCCACACTTTGTGGAAGAGTTTTTAGTTGCTACAGGTTGTCTGAAATCTTTAGAGTGTTCAGCCATTTTTCAGATCTGATACCTCACCTTCATATCTGCTTCAGATTAGCTATTTATCCATCCAAATCACCTCATTTATTTTTTTTTGGGTTTTCCTATAGGTTCCACTCTGTTTCCCTCTAGGAGATAGATTTTCGCCACCTCATTTACAACAATTTTTCCTGTGATATTTTGTTGTTTTTCTACACCACTTTCCAGGAGATCTCACCTTTAGATCCCTGTCCCTCTCGACCTTAGATCTCTTGGATATTTTGGTGTGCTTTGACTAGTTTTTTACCCACCTACAGACTACTTGTTGAGAGGCCCACCTTCTTGGGTTTAGATTATTGCATTATTAGCTATTTATTTACTATTATTTCAGTTCCATATACTGTTATCTGCAGGTTTATTTACAGTTATACAACAAATTTTTTATTTTTCTCTACAAACGTCTGGGTTTAAAATTTAAAATTTACACACTTTGCACATACACCCTAAGTGAGAAAGATCTTGGTTAACACCACCAAGCAAAGACTCTAAAACATTGAAATCAATTGATCCTCCACCTCTTTGCCCTTGTTTCGACATTGTAATTAGTTGATCTTGCACCTACTTGCCCTTGTTGGTCTCTTTTCCCCTTTGTGACATTTTTGTGTCATCATCATTGTGCCACCAAGGCATTTATCCCGGAGACTTCTTGGCCTTTATCCTCAGTTTCTTGTAGGAAGACTTACTCCTCCATGTAGGATTCGAGTTAGTCCTCCATTAAGTCTGTACTCTGACTCTTCTTCTGGTTCATTGGGTTCTCCTTCTAATTCTGCCCCTGGTTCTCCTCCTGTCACCTTCACCATGTCTGGTTCAGGACATAATGCTAGTGGTAGCCCCGATCCTAATGCTAGGAATACTACTAGTGGGACTGCAACAGGAACTATCCCGGCTGCTCCTTTGCTCCCCTATATGGCAGGCCTCAGTCTTCCCAATTTTGACCAGTTGATAAATGATCATATACACCATGATGCTATTTGGCCTGCTATGCTGACCAAGCTCCCTTTCGACATCCCCAAGTTTGAAGGCCTTGCTGGAGAAGATCCTACAAATCATGTTCGATATTTCCACATGTGGTGTTTGTCTAACTCCATTACCGATGACTCTGTCCATATTTGGTTGTTCCAACGTATGATTACAGGCGAAGCTTCTAAGTGGTATGTTGATCAGGCCTCATCCTCTTATACCACCATTGTGACTCTTGCTTAGGCTTTTTTGTCTTATTTCCAGCTTCCTCTTCGTTATGACAATGGTACTGAACGTTTGACTTCTTTCCATCAATTTTCTATGACCCGCCTATTCGATCATGTCTAGGAATGGTGGAGAAGAAAGAGCCTATGTCAATCCCCTACCTTCAAAGACCGTGTCTACATGGAATTGTTTCTTAGATCTCTCTTTCCCCCTATCGGCAAAGATGTCGCATCGCATTTCCCTCAAACTGAAGAAGCCGCTCTCCAAATTGTGTTAAAATATGACCTGATCTATGCTCATTTGGGTTATGTTTATACTGTTCTACCTGATCTTCCTAGACCCGATGGTGCCAACGCACCACAGGAATCTCATGTTGCCAACGGTATCATTGGAGCTCTCTCTCATCCATACGCTCAGCCTCCCATGGAATATGGTTTTCCTTAGGAGGGGCAAGCACCTCCTGCACTTTTCCCCCTCCTGGTAGCATGTATCCAGGATATGGCATGCCTCCTCCTTTTTCCCAACCTCTTGTTTACCACAATATTACCCAACCTCCTTATTATTCATATCCACAGCCTGGTGCTCCATCTCCTCTAGCATTAGCACCTTCTCCTCCCTTTCCTTATCAATCCTCGCAACAGCAGCCACCACCCCCTCAGGGGCAGGTGTATGCACAGCAGGGCATGACTAATCCTCCTCCCTCAAAAAAGAAGTGGAAAGACACTCAAAATCAATCTTCTTGCAGTAATCCTAGACCTAATCCTAAAAATAATGCTCCTAGCACTGCTAACCAGTAACAGGGCGCTCAGCCCAAGCAGGACAAGCCTATTTGCACGAGCAAGCCTTATTCTTTTCATGGTGTTTATGGTCATTAGACACATGATTATCCTCATTTACCATATATGAAGCAGATGTGGGAGTCTCAAGCAACATTGCAAGGACAACAAGCCTCCCCTTCCATCCCTCACAGTGCTGCGCCTAGTCAGTCGGTTGTCTTTACTAATCCTTTCCCTCAGCAAGGATTTGTGGCTACCCAACCATCTAAAGGTGAGGTGGCCACTCAACCTCTTCCATCTAGTACCTCCGATTACTAGATTTTCATGATGAACTCTGATCAACTTCTAACCATCGACATCGATCGTTAAACTTGGTCCCGTTAGTACAACAAGCCTCCCGCTACGTCTGTCCCTGAGCTGCTTCCTTCGGTCTCTAAAAAGCCTCTTTCGACACCTAATGGTCCCTTGCAGACCCCTCAGCCTAAGTCAGAGGTTCATACTAAGATCCCTAAGGGACCACTATGCTGAAATGTTGCTTATAGAAAAGCTTCCCATTCGTATAGCATAGTAGATGATTTGGCGCAATCTCCTGCTGCCATTTCAATGCTAGAACTCCTCCAGTTGTGCCCTTCATAATGAAAAGATCTACTATATACCATGGGCACTGTAGATACTTCCGAAGATTGATTTATTGTCTTTTATGTTGACCGGTTAGAACATCCTCCCATTAGGGGAATTTTGAGGTCTAAAATGGGCCTCATAAGAAAAATGTACAATAAAAATAAACTTTATAACAACCAATAGGATTCAAGATGATGATGTCAACCATGGGGGATGATTCACCATTTTTTAAATAAAAGGGTAAAAATATTAAAAAATAATAAAACAATAAAACAACTTTTTCAACTCGTATTTTCAACTTATCTCCCAAAATTTTTACTCAAATTTCGAGCGGGAGTACTCGTTGGATGTGAAATTCAATTCCTCATCCAAGGAGTACCCATGTTGCATACTTTCGATGAACTCTACTACACGAAAAATGAGAAATACATAAAAAAACGTGATTGTAATCACGTTTTTTTTATGTATTTCTCATTTTTCGTGTAGTAGGACCCATCGAAAGTATGTAACATGGGTACTCCTTGGATGGGGAATTAAATTTCGCATCCAACAAGTACTCCCACTCGAAATTTGAGTAAAAACTTTGGGATATAAGTTGAAAATATGAGTTGAAAAAGTAGTTTTTCCATTTTTCCCTCTAAAATTTGATGATGTCATCAAATCTTGCTTGATTTTTTCCACTATTATTTTATAATTTCCTTAGGAGGCCCATTTTGTACCTCAAAATTCCCCTAATGTCTCCCTACTTCCGTCGCCTTTCAAATCCCAATCAAGGTCTGGAACGCTAACATTTCCTGGTGCATTACTGATGAGGGGGCATCCACCTGTGTGATGTCCACTTCGGTTTGGAAGCAACTCAGATCACCTGAGTTGGCTCCTTCCATAATCACTCTCCGAGTGTGGGGTGGCCATGCCTCCCAGCCCATTGGCTTATTCTGCAATTGTCCTATTACTCTTGCAGGCAAGACTATTTGCGTTAACATAGAAGTCATAGATGCCCCCTTAGATTACAACATTCTATTGGGTCGTAGTTACACCTATGCAATGTATGTTGTCCCATCTATAGTTCACTGCAAGATGTCCTTCCCTCATAATGCAAAGATAGTCTCCATTGAACAGTTGACATATTACGAACCGAAGTCTTAGACCTCCCTTGAGTCCATCATCTCTGCGGTGGCCAATAACCAAACCATTGATCCTTTGACCAGTGTCTCACCCGGAGTCTAAAAAGATTCCTCATTTCTTGGTACATTCCTTGGTCTTCCTCCTCTTGCCTTTGGTAACAATGTTACTGATGAAACGGGAAATATTACCTCAAAAAGGGGAACTCTAGCCCAAAAAGACTCAAAAAACATGAAAAAACGCCCCAAAAACAAAAAGTGTGTATTCGAGAACGCATTTGTTTTTTTCTCAAGGTCAAATTTTACCTTTTTATAAAATTATGCTAAAAACGAAATTGTTTCTTGAAAAAATGATTGAAAAAACACCCTGAAAACAAAACGAGTTGATGCTGGAATAACAAAAAAAAACATTGTGTCACACTTTTGACACATTGTAACAATGGAATTAAAGACAACATGTTAGGACATTGAAAAATCCTAAAATTCTAAATTTTTTGATAGATGATGTTAAATATAAACAAAATCATGTCTGAAGGGCTTATCATTTCAAACAATTTTTATCCATGTTGTTAAACATAAAATATCTTGACTCTAAAGAAGCCTAAAATTGTAATTATTTTCAACCATAACATTAAAGATAAAATTTCGCAGCGTATAAAAACCTTAATGACAAGTTGTAAATCTCAAGTTTTTAAATCTTAAGTTTTCATGATAGTTGAACCATGAAATTATGGAGAAATTATATGACTTGAACAATTTTTAAAAATGAACAAGTAAATGAAAAATTTATTATTCATATATTTGTTTGTTTTTATATAAAAACATATTTTTTAATTTTTTTTAATCTTTTTCTATATTCTAAATTATAATTGTTTTAGTTTTAAGAAAATATAAATTAAAAATTAAAATCTTCTTTGTTTATATTTTAAAACATATTTTAAATTTTTTTTTATTGTTTTTTTATATTTTAAATAATAATTGTTTTAATTTAAAAAAATAAATTTAAAAAATAATATTTTTTTATATTTGTTTGTTTATTTTTTAAAACATATTTTTTAATTTGTTTTTATTGTTTTTTTATATTTTAAAATTTTAATGGAATAGTTTTTTATTTTATTTTTTTATATTTTTTTTTAACAATACATTTTTTTTTATTATAATAGTTTTTGTTTAAAAAAAAAAATTAAATTAAATAGTTTGTGTTTGAAAAAAAAAAATTAATAATTTTCCTCCCGCCGGGGGCAGGAAGCAAGTTGCGCAGCCCTCGACGGCACCACCCAGCCGACCTCTAGCCCCCAGCTAGGCGGAGGGTGATTCCGAGAATCACCCCCAGCTGGGTGGAGGGTGATTATCGGAATCGCCCTCCGCCCAGCCGGGGATGATTCTCGGAATCACCCTCCACCCAGTCAGAGGTGATTCTCGAAATCGCCCACTGCCCAAACAGGGGTGATTCTCGAAATCACCGTCTTCCCAACTGGGGGTGATTCTCGGAATTGCCCTCCGCCTAGTCGGGGGTGATTCTCGGAATCACCCTCTTCCTAACCAGGGGTGATTCTTGGAATCACCCTCCACCCAGCTGGGTGTGATTCTTGGAATCACCCTCCACCCATCCTGGATATGGAGGCAGGCTAGGCAACACCATCGAGAGTTGCCCAGCCTGCCTTCGCCCCCCAGCTAGGTGGAGGCAGGCTGGGCAACCCTTGATGGCACCACCTCGCTGGCCTCCGACCACTGGCTGCGTGAAGGGAGATTCTCGGAATCACACTCCGCCCGGCCAGGGAATGGAGGCCAGCCAGGCGACACCATCGAGAGTTTCTCGGCCTGCCCCCGGCTGAGCGAAGGGTGATTCCGAGAATCATCCTCCACCCAGCCATGGGTTGGAGGCAAGCAAGGCAGCCCTCGATGGTGCCACCCAACATGCCTCATACCCACAGTTGGGTGGAGGGAAATTCTGAGAATCACCCTCAGATGGGTGGATGGTGATTCCGAGAATCACCCCTGGCTGGCTGGAGGTCGATTCTGAGAATCACCCCCAGTTAGGCGGAGGGAAATTCCAAGAATCACCCTTGGCTGGGCAGAGGGAGATTCCGAGAATCACCCTTTGCTGAGCAAGGGGTGATTCTCATAATCACCCTCTGCCTAACCAGGGGCCGGAGGCAGCCCAGGTGGCACCGTCGAGGGATGGCCAGCCTGCCTTCATCCAACTAGGGGCCAGAGGCAAGTTGGGCAGCCCTTGACGATGCCACCTGGCCGGCCTCCTTCGCCATGTTGGGTAGAGGGTGATTCTGAGAATCTCCCTCCACCTAGCCAAGAGTCGAAGGCCAGCCGGGTGGCACCATCGAGGGCTTCCTAGCGTGCCTCTACCTAGCCGAGGGCTGGAGGTAGGTTGGGCAACCCTCGAAGGTGCCGACCGGCCTGCCTCCAACCCTCGGCTGGGTGGAGGGTGATTCTGAGAATCACCCCCAGCTTGGCGAAGGGAAATTCCGAGAATCACTCCCGGCTGGGCGTAGGGCAATTCCAAGAATCACCCCTAGCTGGGCGGAGGTTGATTCCGAGAATTGCCCCCAGTTATGCAAAGGCCAGCCGGTTAGCGTCAAGGAGGGCTGCCCAACTTACCTCTGGCCCCTGACTAGGCAGAGGGAAATTATCGGAATTTCCCTCTGCCTAGCTAGGGGTCGGAGGCAGGCCGGGCGACATCGTCAAATGAAGGAGATTGGGTTTTGGATCTATTTTTGGGTTCAGGTAAGTTTTCTTATACAAATTTAAATTTAAATATTTTATTTTTTACTTTTTATGTCTTTATACTAATTTTCTTACTTATTTCTTTTGTACTTGATGATTAGGTACAACACTGGCATGTTGCCTACCAAAAGAAATAAATTGCATTTCCATTGAGAAAGACCTAGTGAAATGCAAATTTATTCAACAAAAAATTAATGCTCTTGAATTCCTTCGAGATGGCAAGCAAAAATTTGGTTTGAGGAAAAGGGATTTTAATGAATCACGTATGGAAAAAAAAGAAAAGGAACCTCAACCACCATTATATCGAATGATTGGAAAGGAAAATTTTGGAAGATTTGCAGACATGAAAGATCCATTAGAAGATGACAATGACCAAAATGAAGTAGAAAATGTTGTGGAAGAAGCCATCAATGATGTTCTAGATGATGTTGAACATGTATTAGTTGATATTATTGAGTATCTTTAAGTTGTGCTTGCAAATAAAGCTCATTTTTGAGATCTATTAATCAGTTTTACTTGTAATGTTTAGAATTTCATATTTTATGAGAAGAATCCTTTTTTCTTGCAAAAAACATGTGATTACTATTATTTTTTGACACAAAATTCAATAAAAATGCTATTTTCTTAAGTTTTTTTTGTTAAGATTTTCCCAAAAATTAGTTTATTTAACATGTTTTTTTTTAACAAAAAAGTCTCTAAAAGTGTATTTTTTGCATTCTATTTGTATTAAAAATTTGTATTTCTTTTTCATATCATTCAAAATATTGGTTTTTTAGTGACAATTATTTGATGTGCATTGAAAAATTAATTAGCAATACATAAACTTGTAGAAAATATAAACTTTATAATATTAACCCTTTTTTCATTTTTTATCTATGTGAAAAAGTGAAGATATCATTACAAATTTTTATTTAAAAATATATATATATATATATATATATATATATATATATATATATATATATATTATTGTGTAACCAGCTCCAAGAATAGAAGAAAAGAGATATCAACACCTTATAAATAAGCCACTTCGAGGGGGCAACCTCCAATACATTACATAAATGAACAATTCTTGGATGATACAATTTACAAAACCTCCTTTCTATATATAGGAGTCCATGTGGTCATAATGTAATCCTAGTGGGCCACAATGTAATCCTAGCCGACCTAACAATAATAATTTAAGGGCACAATAATAACAAAATGGGGGTTACAAGGGTACAATAATAACAATAAGGGGGTTACAATAATAACAATAAGGGACTATACTAGTAATATAGGGACCTAACATGCCCCTCTCCTTCAAAAAAGTGTTGTCCTCAATGCTTGAGTAGCTCTGGGTGCTTCTGTATAAAATTCTCATCCTCCCATGTAGAATCTTCAGTGGGTAAGTTCTTCCACTTGATGAGATACTTTGAAATTAATCGATTCCGTAATTTTCGAGTTCTTGTTTCCGTGACTGCTTCAGGTTCCAATATAATTTTTCCTTCCTCATCAAGTTCTGGCAATATTGTTTGAACTGGAAGATTTTCACCTATAACCTTCTTTAAGCATGAAACATGGAAAACTGGATGTACTCGCGAAGAAGCAGGAAGCTCCAATTTGTAAGCCATAGAACCAATCTTTTGCAACACCTTGTAAGGACCATAGTACTTTGGTGATAATTTATTATCCTTCTTAGCTTGCTTGAGGGACATTTGTTTGTATGGTTGTAGCCGTAAAAATACCCAATCTCCTACATCAAAACTTCTCTCGCTACGATGTTGATTTTCCTGTTGTTTCATTCGATTTTGTGCCAAATTCAGGTTATCCTTTAAGAGTTGGAGAACTTCTTGCTGATGCTCGATGTGATCTTCCACTGCTTGAACCTTCGAATTTTTCCTTAAAGATGATGTGATGGATGGTGGATGATATCCATAAAGTGCCATAAATGGGGTCATTTTTGCTGCAGCATAGAAGGAAGTGTTATACCACCATTCAGCAAGAGGTAACCACTTGACCCATTGTGTTTGTTTTTTAGATACAAAACAACGAAGATATCCTTCCAAACATTTATTTACTATCTCAGTTTGACCATCAGATTGAGGATGATAAGATGAGCTATGAGCTAATTGAGTACCCAAACAAGAAAATAACTCCGTCCAAAATTTTCCAGTAAAAATGGGATCTCTGTCGCTCACAATAACCCTTGGGCTTCCATGTAGTTTTTGAATTCTATCCATAAATGTAGTAGCAACTGTACTTGCTTTAAATGGATGAGATAATGCACAAAAGTGTGCATACCTGGTAAGTCTATCAACTACCACCATGATGACACTCTTTCCTTCGGACTTAGGTAAACCTGTGATAAAATCCATTGAAATCTCCTCCCAACGTTGACTTGGAATGGATAAAGGTTGTAGAAGCCCTGGGGTCTTAATTGTTTCCACTTTATTCTGCTGGCAAACCAAACATTCCGCCACAAACTTTCGAATATCAGATTTAAGGCCATCCCAAAAAAATTCTTTCTTCACCCTGTGGTAAGTTTTTAAAAATCCTGAGTGTCCTCCTAAAGGAGAAGTGTGCAATTCCAGAAGAATCTTTTGTTTTAGTTGGGTATTCTTACAAAGATATAAGCGATCTTTGTACCATAAGGAATCATTTTTCCAACTAAATGTATCAGATGTACTAGGATCTTGCTGCAACTTTTGAATGAGTGTCCATACATCTTTGTCCTTCTTCCATTCATCTCTTGCTTCGTTTATCCAATCTGGTTGGATAATAGAAATGGCACAAAGCAATGCTTCCACCTCTTCATTCTTTCTTGAGAGTGCATCTGCAACAACATTAACCTTTCCTTTTTTGTAGATTGTTTCAAAGTCATAACCCAACATCTTTGTGACCCATTTTTGCTGCTCTTCTGAAGATAGTCTTTGTTCCAAAAAGTGTTTAAGACTATCATGATCAGTTTTTACCTTGAAGTGTCTTCCCATTAGGCAAGTTCGCCATTTCTTTAGTGCATGCAGTATTGCTAACATTTCCTTCTCATAAATAGGTTTTTGTAAATACTTTCCTTTGATTGGACGACTTTCAAAAGCAATGGGTCTTCCTTCCTGCATTAAAATAACACCAATTCCATTTCCTGAGGCATCACATTCCACAATAAAGGTTTTTGTGAAGTCTGGTGTAGCTAATACCGGTGCTAGGAAAATTGCCTCTTTAAGATGTTCAAAGGCCTTAGTTGCTTTAGGAGTCCATGAAAATGTGTCTTTCCTCAATAATGTTGTTAGAGGTGCTGCTATTCTCCCATAATTCTTAACAAACTTGCGATAATACCTTGTTAACCCGAGAAATCCTCGCAACTTCTTTATGGTTGTGGGGACTTTCCATTCCTTAATGGCTTTAACTTTGTTAGGGTCTACTTTAACACCCTCGTGAGATACAATATGACCCATATATTCCACCTCCTATACTCAAAAGAAAAATTTGGATATTTTTGCATATAATTGTTTCTCCTGCAATAGTTTGAGCACCCTGTCAACATGTTCAATATGATCCTTCCAAGACCTGCTATAGATTAGTATATCATCAAAAAATACTAGCACAAATTTTCTAAGGAAGGGTTTGAAAATAGAATTCATCAACCCTTGAAATGTAGAAGGTGCATTGGTAAGGCCAAAAGGCATGACCAAAAGATCATAATGACCCTCATGAGTTCGAAATGTTGTTTTTGGAATATCTTAAGTGTTCATTCTAATTTGATGATATCCTGAACGAAGATCCAACTTGGTAAAATAAATTGCTCCATGTAATTCATCCAATAATTCATCAATCACAGGAATGGGAAATCTCTCTTTAATGGTGAGCTTATTGAGCTCCCTATAATCTGGACACATTCGCCATGATCCATCCTTCTTTTGTACCAATACTACAAGAGCAGAGAAAGAACTTTGACTAGGTTGAATTATACCCGCCTCTAACATTTCTACAATCATACGTTCAATTTCGCTCTTTTGGACGTAAGGATATCTATAAGGCCTGATGTTTGGAGGAACACTTCCTAGAATCAAATGAATGGCATGATCATGATCACGAATAGGTGGGAGTCCTTTGGGAGTTTCAAACACCTTGGAATGATTGTCCAAGACTTGTTGGAGATCTGCAGAAATAGATGATTTTGATGTCGGAACTTCTAGTGAGCATAATTGTGCAATTACGCCTCGTTGTTCTTTCTTTAGAAGCTGTGTCATGACATTAGAGCTTATTATCCTTCCCGGCTTCCCTTCAATACCCCGTAATTCGACTTCCTTTCCTTCTGAAAAAATTTTCAAGAAAAGTTCTTGAAAATTAAAAGCTACCATCCCCAAAGATTGTAACCATTGTACTCCTAGTACAACATCAACACCTCCCATAGGAATGGAAAGCATTGGACTATTCAATACATATTCCCCATGGTTAGCTTGATATTATGGCATTTTCTAGAGCAATTTATAGTTCCTCCATTTGCAACCATCACTTGACATTCTGGTGTTGGGTATAGGAAACAATTCAATTCCTTGGCTACCTTACAATGAATAAAATTATGGGTGCTACTGAATCAATCAACACTATTACCTTTTTCTTCTTGATATGTCCTTCTATCTTGAGAGTTTGAGGAGTGGTAATTCCTGCCAATGCATTACACGATATGGTCAGACTCATTTCTTCCTCTTTTAGGGTTGGTTCCTAGTGTATATCCTCTTTTTGTTCATTTTCTTCTTCCTCTTCACAATCTATGTAAAATAATTTCTTCTCAGCACACTTATGACCTTTAGTGTATTTGCTATCACAATTGTAGAAAAGCCCTTTTGCTCTTTTTTCTTCCAATTGTTGTGGTGTCAACCTTGTAGGTTGTGGAAATCTAGGCGTAGCAACACTTCCTTCTTTATAGAATTGGGTGGTAGGCTTCCTTGTCGCCATAATTTTACATTCAACTTTTCTTGCCAACCTGAATGCCTTCTCCAATGAATCAGGTTCCAAAACGCGAACTTCATGTTGGATGTTATCTTTTAAAGTGCCTATGAAGAGATCAATCATGTGTTCCTCTGGAATATCAGTTACCCTTATATTCAATTTTTGGAAGTCCTCAATGTGCTGCCCCACTAAACCCTTTTGTTTGAGATTTATCAATTGGCTAAGAAGGTGTTGCTCTTTGTATCCTCATAATGTGCTATCATTTCCTCCGTAAAAATTGACCAAGTGACAATTTTTTTACGGGAGCAAAGCCATCGATACCATACAAATGTATTTTGTTCCAAATGTAAAGTTGCAATGCGTACCTTTTGTGTGTTTTGCACATTATGGAGATCAAAATATTGCTCCATCTGTAGTATCCATGTTAGAGGATCCTTTCCATCAAACTTCCTCATATCCATTTTTGGAATATGGTGGTTCTTCCCGCCAACATTAGAGTTTATGAAATCATGATTAACATTTATTTTGTTCTCATCATGAGGTTCTTCTACTATCTTTTCACCATTAGGAAACATCTCTTGTATCAACTTTGTCAAACCTTCAATGTCTTCTTTTAGATCATTCTTCATGTTTTCCATGTTTTCTTTCATGTAATCCATCTTAGCTTCCATGCCAGCTTCCATGCCATCCTTCTTAGCTTCCATGACTTTCTTCAAAACTTCCATTTCATTTTTGGTTTCTCTTTGCAAGAGTGAAATTTGTTGCACTTGCTCTTGTAATTTTGATAGATCATGTTGCAATTCTTCATCTTCATGAGTCATAGTAGAGCCTTCTGAAGGCTTAATGGGTGTTGAATTATTTGTACGGGGCATCTTTTCAAACCCAATACTGATATCTATTCTACAATATTCCCTTGGAATCAATTCAAATTGATTCTTCAAACAAGACTTACACAATTCGGAAAAAAAAAATACACACCTTTTTCTTGCTTTTGAGGAGATCGATATTGAAATTGGATTATCTTTGTGATTGCAGCACTTCAATATTTTAATTTTGGTCTAATGTAGCCCTCTGAATTATCTTTAAAATTCCACATGTCTGACCTGATTTGGATTCTCCAAGACAAAGTTGTGTCCAATCTTCCACAATGACCTAATTATGGACTAGTTCAGTAGAGAGAACTTGTATGACTTGCCACGTGTCACTGTTTCATCCTTCAGCTCTGAAATTGATAACCAAGAAACTAAAATCTGTTTACTTGTGACCCCTTGTCACGACACTCCAATCCGATGCTCAGAGAGAGAGTTATGAAGGTTTTCCCACGATCACCTCTTTGAGATGAAATTTAGGAGCCTGAACAAACACTACCTTCCGCAGATCATATCTCCAAAAATATTTCGAACCAAGCTCTGAATTTTTTTGACGAGTTTCCTTAAGATTTAAGCTTCATACACTAAACATTTCAGCTTCTGAAACTTCGTAGAAAAAAATTTATAGCGCAAATTCCACGATGACCTGTTTAGGAGCCTGAAAAAAAACCTAACTTCCACATATCATATCCCAAAAAATATTGTGAACCAAGCTCTGAAATTGTTTGAAAATGTTCCTCCAAATTTCAGCTTCGCACCCTATCAATTTTAGCTTCTGAAAATTTGTATAAAAAAAGTTATAGCGAAAATTCCATGATGACCTGTTTGGAGCAGCGAAACCCTAGAATCCAAAGCTCTAATACCAAATGTTGTGTAACCAGCTCCAAGAATAGAAGAAAAGAGATATCAACGCCTTATAAACAAGACACTTTGAGGGGGAAACCTCTAATACATTACATAAATGAACAATTCTTGGATGATACAATTTACAAAACCTCCTTTCTATATATAGGAGTCCATGTGGCCATAATGTAATCCTAGTGGGCCACAATGTAATCCTAGCCAACCTAACAATAATAATTTAAGGGCACAATATTAACAAAATGGGGGTTACAAGGGTACAATAAAAACAATAAGGGGGTTACACTAATAAAAATAAGGGACTATACTAGTAATATAGGGACCTAACATTTTTTCTTTCAAAAACACAAGTACATAAATGCAATTAAAAATAAACATCTAATGGAAGAAGAAGACATTAGAAAATATATAGTGTCAAAATCAATCCTCTAAAAAAATGTTGGTGATGATACACCACCACTATTCAAAATCGACATAAAAGCGTCACAGAAAAAAAAAATTAAAAAAAAAAAAAAAAAATTTAAAGCGCCAAAAACATGCTCAAAAAAAACATTTGATTCTGCATCACCACTTTTCAAAATCGGGTGTTTTTCTTGCTACGTCAAAAATT
The DNA here is from genome assembly GCA_034641835.2 of Pinus albicaulis. Classification (NCBI taxonomy): domain Eukaryota; kingdom Viridiplantae; phylum Streptophyta; class Pinopsida; order Pinales; family Pinaceae; genus Pinus; species Pinus albicaulis. The sequence continues at coordinate 1,531,991,310 of CM076580.1, read as the reverse complement.
AGGTACTAGTGAAATTACCCATTTCATCAGTAATAATGTTTGATCCCATCTCATCGAATGTTTGCATGATGCAATTGTCTCGAGCTGCCCTCAAGCGGCCCGCTTCGGCTAGTCAGCAGCCTCCTCACCCTCTGCAGCCTACTCCTAGCCCTTTGATTCAGCCTTCTGGACCTCCCCCTCCTAGCCCTTCACCTACAGCTGGTGTCCATGAGCCTCTTTACCCTCTTTGAATGGTTCCTCTAGGACTTAACCATCTTGGAGCCGTCCCACCTGGCCATTACCCCTTTGGTCAGATATCGTTCCTAGCTCACCCCCAGGAGTGTACACGGTACCTGTCATGGCTACCCTCTCTCTCCCTAACTTGACCCTTGGGATTCCCATATGATACCTTGATCCTCCAGCCGCTATCCTGCCTGGCCAACCCAAACCTTATCTTTCTTTGACCCCGGTTCAACCGGTCCCCGTGACTTCTCCCGCGGCTCCAGTGCCTCAACCACCTCAACAGGAACCACCTCCTGTTGCGACCACTTAGGGTAAGAAGGTCAAAGCTCTAAGGGAGGCAACTAAAGACAAGGCCACCTGACAAACCTTGCCCCTCCTTGGCTACCAAAATGAACTGTCTAATGTGATTTGTGTGATGTTGTCGGTCACGCCACCCATACTTGTCGAGAGTTGCCTCACCTTAAGTCCATGGTCAATGAGACATTTCCAGAGTCTGAAATCCCTGAGGTTTACGTTACTATACCCAATTCAGTCTCGAAATTCAAAACCTTGCACACCAATCACCCTTGTGCTTTATGCAATTTCAATGGCCATTACACTCACCTCTATCCCCGCCTTGAAGAGTATCGTTCCTTCTGGAAATGCATGTTTTATTTCTTTAAGTAGCCAGCTCATCATTTTGTGATTTGATACTTCACGAGGACACATTTTTTCCATGAAGCATCAATTCACCACTCCTCAAATATAATCTCTTCACCTGCAACACTTGTACTTGGGGACACCGCTTTGCCTTCGCACCTGTCCATGCTCGTGTTGATTTTCGTCATGAGTAACCATCATGTACTCATATTTTTATGGTCCCCATTGGACCTTTTCTGTGTGGCAGCTCCATCGAGTTGCCCTTGTTTAGAGCATCCGAGTTGTGTCATCATTACATTCATGGAGTCTATCCCAAGTCCCTTTGTATCTCGCTATACTCCTCCATCCTTCCTTGCCTGGTTTCTCTCTCGTGTCGCAGATTATGGCCTTCAGTCCTACTATCCCCTATCCCTTATGATATTATGTCAGTCACTGCCAGTTCACCCATGCCCTTTATGCTCTAACAAGGGAAGTCATCCATCCGCTACTCAGTACCCCCCATTTCATCATCATCCCTGGTGTCAGTTTTTCATTTACTCTACTATTTTATCTTGTGCCTTAGTTGAGGATCCCTTATTTCCTCACCTATGGCGGACCTCCTTCTGTCAACATCAAATCACTCATTCCAAAAGACATGTCTAGATGGAGGTGTACCTTGGTTCCAACTTCCACTCTTGTTCGGTGCCTCAAATCAGGCGAAGGCACATATTTCTGTAGGTTCTCATGAACATGTAAAAACGAAATCCTCCTCTTGATGACAACTTGAGTATGCTTCAATCTCCTTGGTAGTTACAATGCATTGTCTTGCATGTGATGTTATAAAATATTGTCCTCATGTTATTGAAATGGGGAATGAAGAAAATGGTTCTTGTGAAATATTTTCTTCACCAGAGTGTTTTTTTAAAGGCTCCCCCTTATGCAGGGAACTAGAGGAAGAGTGGTCCAAATGGCCATACTCAAAAACCATATCTACATGTTCTACACCAGCTAAAGACAAACTATATCCTAGATAAGAATGGTTTCAATATCCATCTGCAGTTGTTTCAATATAATTTCTAGATGTCCTAGCCTCAATGGTAGCATTGTGCAAAATAAATTCATCCTTGCGACAAGAAAGTTGCATTTTTCCAATTACATCCATAGTGTCTTCAATATTACCAAATTACTCCTTCCCATAATTCATTTTTCCAAGTAATGCACTAGTGATCACATTCTCAGTATTGACCATGTTGGGTGAACCACTCCTTTCCTATGCTAATGTAATATTTGTTTCTGCATGTGATTCAGTATGTGTTTCTTCCATACCTTATTTCCCATTGACTTGATTTTTTCTCAGCTCCATCTCCTTTCAGCATGATCAAGATCTGTATACTTGATGGTTCAGTGATGCAGTAGGTGAAACCGACAATTCCCAGGTATGTGTGAGATGTCTCAGCCCTCATGAGGGGTTGTCCCTACAAGTAGCCCCCCACATGCCCAGATGACCTCTCCATTACAACCTTTGATGCAATTCCATATATTTGATGATGTCAGCCTCAGCCACTTGTAGCGCCTTTTTTTTTGCATGTATCAGTCATATTGCTAGAGCCCTTTCCTATTTACAGTGGCATTTGGGTTGTATTTGTATCTCATTTACTCAGATATTATTGTATAAGTCCTGGCTGTTATCCCAGGCACAGTATGTATGTGGGATTCATTCTCATGTTTTTAACTGGCTCAAGTTTATGCCAGCATGTACTATATTTTTCAGTCCCTTGCTTACTGGACACATTATTCTTTGTACTTTTTCTCGGAGGGCATATGTATGCCTCCCCTGTCGCCTATAGCATATGTACTCACTCATAAAAGAGACTTGTTGCACCTGTAATTCTCACCTCCTCAGGGTCTAGTCCTTTAGCGCTTCGGTCTACCTTATATTTCTCTCTCTTTGACTTCCCCTTCGGTGTCTAGTGATTGAGTTCTTACAATGTACTTCGGTCATACGATTAGCTCCTAGTGCTCGCATGTTGGGGGGCAATCTGTTACACCAATTTTGGGTCATCTAACCTATTACTATTAGATGGACCTAAGTACACCATGTAAGACCAATTTTACCCTAAGTAAAATTGCTTTCACTATGAAAAATAACTTGGTAAAACACCTTTATTAAGTTGTTTATGGTCTAAACAGGAAACCCCATGAGGAAATATTAAATAAATCCACATTTGTTTGATTTTCCTCAAGGAATAATTAGTTAAACAACAGTTTAATTAATATTCCTAGTCATATTTAACCCAAAACAAGAAAATTAATTAGATAAATTATTATTTATCTTATTATTTTCTAGAAATAATTATATAAACCTTATTTAAATAATATTCTTTGTTAAAATTGACTAAATCACTCATTAATAGTTAAATAAATCATTATTTATTTAATTATTACTCAACCACATCCTTAAAATAATAAATAAATCATTTATTTATTTATTATTTACTAATAAAGGGATTTGACCCAAGTCAAATTCCTTTTCCCTCCAAAAAAAATAACAAAATATTCCATAGAAGTTGGATCTTGATTTGGTTAATAATATTTTAATTATGGACCAATATCTAGACTAACTCAATATTTTGTTATAAATAGAAGGGTTTTTCCATTCATTCATCACCTTTTGTTGCCTAAAATTTCCTCTGGATCTATGCTTTTGGTCTGACTTTGATCCACCATCATTGTCATATTTTTCTATCTTTTTGCTTGTGAGCTCCCTTTGAGTTCCATTTTTGTCTGGGTTTTCTACACCATCAAGAGAGAGGAATTTTAGATCTGAAGTGCTAAGGACTTACAAGAACCCATCCCATTGAGGAGAACTGGTAACATCCTTCTATTTTTTCCTCCCAGGTGCCCTTAATATAAAATTCATTCAACATATTCTTGTCTTGTCTATTGGATGCATGGAGTAAATCACGTTTTTATTTACTGCTTAATGTCTTTTGATGCATAGATCTAGATTTTTGCAGCATTTATCTTGATCAACTAATTGTAGATCTGAAGATATTGGCAGCCATCTTTGCTATTAGGGTTGTTTGTTATGCACAGCTAAAGTGGTCTCTTTTCGTACACTTGCAATTAAGATTCATACTAACACTTTATTCAAAATTTCTATTGTCATGTGTGGCTGGAATGTTATTTGTTATTTATGGCATAATAGATCATGCTTTCAATGGCTAGCAAACGATATGATACAAATTCACATTTCCCACCTTGATTTTCAACTTAACGTAGTTATAGTACTATGATTACATAATGGGCAATGATTTTTTATTTGTGATTTCTTTAGTTATGTCTCACTAGAATGACATAGTAGGTAAAGATTTCAATGGCTACAAAACAATATGATACAAAGTCAGATTACCCATATTTTATCATCTTTATTTGAACTATATATATATATATATATATTAGATATATATATATATATATATATATATATTTCTCTAGTAGCATTGAATACAATGTTACTATGTCTTCTTTGTACACAAACATTGTGTACCTTCCATAGATTGATGGCTACAGTGTTATACATACTATTGTACCTTGCATAAATTGTTGGTTGTAGTGCTATAAATACTACTAATAATAATGCAAATAATCCTACTTTTGAAAGCACTATAGTTCTCATGAAGTCTAATTCTAAGTACGTCAATCCCCTAATGATCAGTGAGTGATCACGAATACATTTTAACTATGTATAAGAAATTCATGAAGACAAAGTATATAAAACTAATGTGATTAATTTTATTGTGTCATAAATCATATAGAGACAATTTAGATAAAAAAATTCTAAAATCATATATATATATATATATATATATATATATATATATATATAGAAAAAAAACTAGAATTTTTATGGAAAAAAATTCATAGGTATTTATGCAAAAATAATAATAATTTGTGGTGTGTTTTATTGATAAAAAAAAATTAAAAGTTTTCTTTGGTGCTTCTTTCTAAATAGAAATGTCAATTATTATTTTTTCTAGTTGTCACGTTTTCCATTGACTCCATGCATTTTTTTGTCCACCAATTATGTATGGGTTTTGTTCCCCCATATGCACACAATAGCTATGACACATTCTCCAAATGCTATGACATGGATATGTCAAAATACTACAATGTTCATGTGTTAACAATATGTATGCTCAATCAATTGGAACTATATCCATTTGAACCAAGTCTTAAAAAAAAATACTATGTTATGCTAGGAACCTAAATACTATACATTTTATTTGATAGCATAATGTATTTATAATGCAACAATAGGTTAGTCACTTAGACATGGTGCAATTGATAGATTTATCGTAATACACATTTGAATATGTTTATTATTTCAATAAAATTGTGAATATGATTATTGTTTTAAGTAGCTTTATGCTTGTAATTTTAAATTAAAGTTGTTTATTATAGAAATCTATATTGTAATTGGTGTTTGAAACTAAGCTTTGAATTCTATTTGATTTATAAATTTTGAAAAAAATGTATCGTAATTATCAAAGTTTTTTTACGAAATTTTGCAAATTAAATATCGTGTTTTGAAATTTGTTAAAATGATAATAACGCTTTTATTGATGTTATTTTAAATTGTATAAATATATTTATCTTTAAATTATATTTCAATTACAATGAATGCAATCTTCAATGTTCCTTATGGTCATTTTGTCTACTCCTTTTTCACAATTCTAGGTACTCATTTTCGGAGTATTGTCAAACAAAAACTAGGAAAAAAGGATAGTCACAAAGACAATGTAAACTACCTAATATATAAGGTCTAAAAAAATTCTAGTATAACATGTGGTGATAGAACATTCAATGGAATACATGCTCTTAATGTTATAAATCACTATCACATTTGGATAATTAGTCACATTGTCTAAATATACTTCATGGCAATGAAAAATAGTTTTGCATTCAAAGGGTCAAAATTGCAAGAAATTGATCACAAGCTATCTAGATTCAATTTACATAGATTAGATCATTTCTTTTATTATCCCGTGACTGTTTATTTGACTCATTTGTTTTTATTATTCACTTTCATTATATTTCAACTAAAATATGACATGGTGTTGAAAATTGGTAGCTTAGGGGTGAATTTCTAAAAATAGAAATTATCAAGTATGACTTTCCAAAAATAGTAAATCACCTTTCATCAATTGGTAATCAAGCATTTTTTTATGGAAAATCCATTTTGATGATCAATCAATCTTAATAGTTCAATTTCAACTTAATCGTCAAGATTATTATTATAATTATTATTATTCTTATGAAATTATTATATTATTAAAGAAAATTCAAGTCTTTCAATCATGAGACTCAATAATGTCATATGTAACTCCCCTCAATTAATGCATATGTTACTCTCTCTCTCTAATTATCTTACACACCTCTTAAGCTCTCTTACACACTAATGAATCATCATAAAATAATTCCTCTTATGCCTCTTTAATGCATAAATTATACTCCTCTCCTAAATGGATAAGTTACACTCCTCTCCTTTATGGAATAAGTTACACTCATATTTTGGCATATGTAACTCCTCCTCAAGGCATGTATACTTCTCCTCATTTATGTCAATAATTCATTGCCCCTCTTATATATGTGTGTCTCATATCATCTCACCTTACTTACTTGTGCATTGTGAATTCAAACTTGAGAGAGATTTGGAGAGACTTGAAGGATATTGTGAGAGAGAGAGACTTGGAGAGTAAGAGTAAAGCTTGAGAGCCAAAGTGATTCATTTTTTGCATCAGCTAATTTTATCAGATATATTCTTCATATTTGGTTAAAATTCTTCATTCTCTCATTGAACTTTGTATCTCTGCTGAACAATTAATTTCTAATAGAAGAAGAATCTGGTTGGTTTTTCCCCTTGTGGGTTTTTCCCAAATCATTGACCTGACTTCTCTATGTTTGATTGAGTTCTTGGTTTTGTTTCATTGTGCATATAGTTTATATGGTTTATTTTATATCTACAATTACTTGAATTATTTTGCAGCATAAAGAAGTTCTGGATTTAAGTAATTGTAGTAGCATAGAACATCAAAATTTCAACATGGTATCAGAGATTTGGTGAAGAAAAACTCAAGAAGACAAGCTTCATTTGCAACTCTCTTTCCACTAGAATATCTCTTGTTGTCCACTATGTTTGCAACTCTATTTTTGTTGGAGTATCTCTTGTTGTCCACTATGTTTGCAACTCTCTTTTTGCTAGAATATCTCTTGTTGTCCACTTCATGTGCAACTCTCTTTTTGTTGAAATATCTCTTGTTATTCTCTCCATTGGTAGCTCTTATTTTGATGAAATATCTCTTGTTGTTTTCTCCATTTGCAACCCTTTTTCTTTTTAAAAAGTGAGTCAATATAGGTGAATTGGTTTTCAAAGTGGAGGAATAACCTGTTATGAGTATTTTAACCCAATGTTTCGGACTTCATAAGTGAGTCCATCATCAAGGGTAAACGCCCAATGTTCTTTGAAATTTTTTGAGAATTAGGGCAAAGGAATAAGAAACGTGTTTTGCCCTGTTAAAGGAATTCGAACAGCGCTACCCTCTTTGAGAAATTTTGATTATCTAAGGAAAAACACATTTCTTATTCCTTAACCCTTTTTCTGCTGAAATATATCTATTTTTATACTCCATTTGAGGCTTCTTTTTTTCTTAAATATCTCTTGTTATTCCTTCTACTCGCTGCTCATTTTCTGCTGAAATATTTCCTCTTTTTTTTCTAAAATTACATCTAAATTTTTACTGTTGAATTTATAGTTGAAATTCTACTGTTGAAATTTATTACTGAAATTTACTACTGAATTTTTTTGCTAAAATTTATAGTTGAAATTTTACTGCTGATTTTTTGTTGCTAAAATTTACTGTTGAAATTTTACCGCTGAAATTTTAAGCTAAATTTTACTGCTGAAATTTTGCTACTGAAATTTTACTACTGAAATTTACTGCTGGAATTTTACTGCTGAAATTTTGTTGTTAACATTAAACTGCTAAAATTTTGTTGCTAGAATTTTACTACTATTTTTCTTATGAGATTTCAAGTAACCCAAGATATCATAGTAATTTTACAAATAGAAATTAAGGTGTTGCATGTGTTTAATAGTTTTGGTTTTGGTACCTGTTAACGAGTGCAAAAGTAAAGAGTAGTTTTATTTATGTTAATGCATGTGCAAGAAAGTGTTTTCTTGAAAGAAGTATAATGCATAGAAGGTTATGAAAAAATAACTAATAGAAATTAAATTTTGAAGATGGGGGGATTTTGACTGTCTCACATTATACGAGAATGATCATAATCGTATGTGTTTTGGTAATTTTTATATTAACATTTACTAACAATAGTTGTTGTAGGTTAGAATCATGACTTTTGCAAAGGATGAAATGATATTTTTCTAAATTAACCACTTTTGCAGTGATAAAAGATGGATTATAGCTAATATAATTGAAAACAATGAAGTCAATATGTATAATTATTATTAAATTCCTTCACTTTGAGATCAAGATTTGAAGATCTGTATAAAATCAATTAAACACGAATCCATGCATTGATTATTGATAAGTAATTATCAATATAAATTTTGGAACCAAAATTTCAATCATCTTCATTATAAATCATTACCTCATGTGAGAAATATGGTTTTTGAAATACTTGAGATTAGAGTGGATCAAATGGAGTTTGACAAGTGGTGATCAAGAAGATGCATTTCTTCTATGAGTGGCATATGAATTATGGACAATGGAAACCTATAGAGGCTAGATCAAGAGGGAGCTAATAACTTCCTTCAATCCCAAAGTTTTTTCAAGTTTTATGTTGCTTCTTTGTGTCACTAATCTTGTTTAGATTTATCTTTATAGATCACTAGTTATTTTTCCTGCATGATTATTTGAATGATTCTTTCACTAACTTATTGATGAGAATGCGATCAAGAAAAACAGATCCGAAAGATCATCAGGGTGAAAAATAGTGCAGGAATAGTAAACTTCAAGAAGAAGTTGGTGCAAGGATAATGAAAGAGCCACACTCCAATCTAGCAAAGAAATAAATACCTATCTCATCACCAGGTATATTTTCGTTATGTTTATTTACTTTGCTACTATTTCTCTTTCTCTTATTATGGGATCAACAGGTACGTTTGTTGAATGTGAGAATCAATTTCTTTGTATCTGGAATCAAGAAAGATACCATCGTACTATATAACCCAAAAAAAAATGGGTACTTAAGGATATTTGATTACCCTGTGTATTTTCATGTGCCAAAGGAAAAGAGTACAAAGTTGGTAGCTTCAGGTAAGAAATATATGATTTTTGCTAATTGTGAAAATTATAAAGCTTATAGAATATATGTACCTGGACAAATAAATATAGAATTTAGCAAAGATATAACATTTGATGAAGATGAAACTATTTTAAAAGCCATAGAAACTCCTCTTGTCTCTAATGTTGAAATACATGATGATGCCTTGGATGCACAAGAAGATCCCAAGCCGCGGAAATTGATCTTGCTAATGAACCCATGGATCCCATGTAATCCTTAAATGTACCCCTTAGATTCTTCTCCATGTGCTAGAAAAATGATTATGGTTTCGTGACACTTTACATGATGCTGATAGACATGCTACTCCTAGAGGAACCTTTACAGAAATCTAGAAATCATGTCAATTCCAGGGATATGTTGTAGCCATGAGGAACATTATTTAAGTTGAACCATGCACTTTTAAAGACATTGTGAAGGCTCAATTATGGAAAGATGCAATTTTTGAGGAACATGAGTCTATCATTCATAATGGGGAAGTGGTCTCAATACCCCAAGGTAAATGTGTCATGTCTTCTAAATGGTTGTATAAAAGTAAACATGGTGTTGATGGAAGTATTGAAAAATATAAAGCTAGATTTGTGGCTAGAGAGTTCTCTCAAAAAGAGGGAATAGACTATGCCATAAAATATTTGCACCTGTTGTTCATTATACAACCATATTATCTATTGTAGCTCTAGTTGCTAGCCAAGTATGGTCCCTTCACCAAATGAATGAGGAGATTGCTTTTTCTGCATGGCTTCCTCAAGGAAGAAGTATTTTTGGATCAACCACAAGGCTTTGAAGTAAATAGACAAAAAAATCATGTGTTCAAATTGAAGACACTCCTCTATGGTTTGAATCAAGCTCCAAAAGCTTGGTATGCCTGCATTGGTAGCTTCTTGAAAAATCTTGTTTTTACTAGAAGTAATGTTGATCCAAGTCTTTACTTCAAGGCAGTCCAAGGTATGCCTTTTGATTTTTGTATTATATGTTTATTATTTATTTATGACCGATGGTGAACTTATTATCCTCCAATCTAAGATAGATTTATCTTCTTAATTTTAAATCAAATATATTCATTTTATGCACTAATTTCCAAGCCTTGAATTATGGCATAGACCTGGGGAGATTTTCCTTTCACAAGGAAAAGATCTTTTCAAGCTACTGGAATGATTTGGTTTAACATAATGCAAGTCTATGAATTATCTGATGGAAATGAATTTCAAGAAGATATGTGGTGAAGTTGTAGGTCTTGATTTGAGAAATCCTTGTGAGTATCATCAACTAATTGTGGCACTAATGTTCTTAGTGAACACTAAACCAAACATATGTTTTGCAGTCAATACTTTGAGAGAATATATGATTAAGGCATCACATGCACACTGGATCGTTACAAAACAAGTGTGGAGATACCTTCATGGGACCATCAATCTTGGATTGAGATATACTTATGAAAATGTAACACTTCATGGATATATTGATGTTTATTGGGTTGATAACTCTTTTGATAGAAATTTCACTTATAGGTATTCCTTTACATTGGGACTTTTCGTGATATTTTGGATGAGCAAAAAGTTTGTTGTGCTAAGTATAGTTGAATCTAAGTATATTGTTGCTAGCTTGGCTAGTTGTGATGCATTATGAATGAGGAATATCTTTGGAGAGATATTTTAGCAAGTTGCAAACACAACGGTTATATATTTTGACAATAAGAGTGGGATTTGTCTTGCAGAAAATCATATGTTCCATGACAAGTCCAAGCACATTGAAATCAAATATCACTATATCTAGGATATGATGCATAGAGGAGCAGTGAGGATCCATCATATTGTGGCTGATCATTAGATATATGAAATTCTTACCAAGCCTTCACCGAAAGGAAAGTTCTTGGTTTTTAGAGAGCATCTTGGTTTTATGACATGACCCTTCTGGGAAGTGGTCACAGTTGTTTGAGAACATTGAGCTTCCTTTCCCCCCTGTCATAGCTCACATGACTAGGGAATGATTTCATAAATCTCCTAAGGATAAGGACCTCTTTTGTAGTGTTTTCCACAAGAGTAGGCCTCAGTATGCATCCAAACCATAGTCTGGGACGTGGGAAGAGCCACTTATCTAGCTAATAGGTGTAGTGAGACTTGTTTGTGTGACTTGTATAGGATGTTGGTGTTTTGCCACTTGAAATTTAATGAGACTTGGATGTGTGAAATCCTTATCATTTGATGACAAGTGTAGCCCCCCAAGAAGCGATGAGCCTTGGATGTGTAAGATCCTTGTTACATGTTAACAAGTTGATTCCCCCAAGAAGTGATGAGCATTGGATGTGTGAGATCCATGTCATGTGTTTACAAGTGGATCCCCCCAAGAATAGATGAGTGTTGGATGTGCGAGATCATTGTCATGTGTTGACAAGTGGATCCCCCCAATAAGAGATGATACTTGGTTGTGTGAGATCCGTGTCACATGTTGGCAAGTGGCATTTCCCCCAAGTGAATATAGGGTGATGGATGAATCCCCCCTATGATTATTCTTCTTCATTAAAGTGAGACATCATTTTTTGAGATGATACAGAGCATAGATGAATAGAGATGAGCAAAGAAAGAAATATTTTTTTTTGCAGAACAAAAAAACAAATAATAAAATAATAAAAATAAATCCTCCCTAGCTAAAAGGGAGTGCTGAAAATTTTCATCTCGGGGATGAATTTCTAAAAATATAAGTTCTAAAAATAGAAATTCTCAAGTATTACTTTCCAAATATATTAAATCACCTTGCATCAATTGGTAATCAAGCATTTTTGATGAAAAATACATTTTGATCATCAATCCTAATAGTTCAATTTTGACTTAATCATCATAAATATTATTATTATTATTCGTATTCTTATGATATTACTATATTATTAAAAAGAAATTAAAGTCTCTCAATCATGTCATATGTAACTCCCCTCAATTAATGCATATGTTACTCTCTCTTAATGGATTCATTCCTCTCTCTCTTTAATGCTCTTATGCACCACTTACACTCTCTTACACAATTTAATGAATCATCATAAAAATATTCCTCTTACACCTCTTTAAAGCATAAGTTACACTTATATCCTAAATGCGTATGTTACACTCCTCTCCTTTATGGCATAATTTACGCTCCCATTTTGGCATATGTATTTCCTCCTCAAGGGATGTGTATTTCTCCTCCTTTATGTGAATAATTCATTTCCCAACCTATATATATGTGTCTCATATCATCTCACCTTAATTACAAGTTACTTGTACATTTTGAATTCGAACTTGAGAGAGAGTTGGAGAGACTTGAAGGATATATTGAGAGAGAGAGAATTGGAAAGTAAAAGAAAATATTGGAGAGCCAAAGTGATTAATTATTTCAATCAACTACTACTATCAGATATATTCTTCAGATTTGGGTGAACTTCTTCATTCTCTCATTGAACTTTGTATCTTTGTTGAACAATTGATTTCTAATAGAAGAAGAATATAGTTGGGTTTTTTACTTGTGGGATTTTCCCTGGTCATTGACCTAACTTATCTATGTCTCATTGAGTTATTAGTTTTCTTTCATTTTGCATATGGTTTATATGGTTTATGTTCTATTTAAAATTACTTAACTTATTTTGTAGCATAAATAAGTTCTAGATTTAAGTAATTAGAACAACATAGAACATCAAAATTTCAACACATGGAATTGTAAACCACTTTCGGCATTGCTTATCTCATGGAAATGATGTTGATTTGCATTCATTGATACATAATTGTCTCCTGAATACCTTCAGGATCTTCATCATGTTAATGATCTTGAAATGTAGTTGGAAGGATTGTCTACAACATATTCTATTTATGCTCCATATAAAATTAGCTTATGGGGAGATATGTTTTGTATCAAATGCTTCTCCAAATGGTTGTCAGTTCCAAATAATGTTTGGCTATTTACAAATGGCCAAGCATATCTATGGTTAAATTTAGGTAAAATGCTAAGGATGGAAAATTATCTTGAATTTTAGAAATCTTGGCAAATCTCATATTCCATCATATGCAATCCATAAAATGTTTGAAAATATTTTTGTATAAATATACAAATTTATAATAATTTTATACATTTTCTATATAAAATTTTGGCAATTTTTAAGGTGAAATAATTTTAAAATTTAAAATTTGGGTGAATCATTTTTAGAAAAACTGGAAATTTATGAATCTTTTTTTTGGAAGAAGTGGGTAAAATTAGCTCACTTGCGAATATTAGCCCCTAAAATTTTCCCTCATTAAATTAAGACAATGATGGATCTCAACATAATATTTTTGTACATAACCAAAATCCTGCATGTGGACATTTTGAACCACCCTTGTTACATATCACAATAGATATTGTAGTTTTTTATGGAACCAACTCATAAAATAGAAGAAAATATAGATCAATGACTTAGAAATCAGCCTCTTCAAGGGGGGAACCTTCTTTACATTACATAAATGAAAAATTACTGGATGATTCGAATTAAAAAACCTCCTTTCTATATATAGGATTCTAAGGGGTCACAATATAATTAGAGTCGACATAACAATAATAATGCATGGGTATAATAATAACAATATTGGGCTTTTATGGGGCACAAAAATAACAATAAGGGGCTATACTAACAATAACAATAAGGGAATACACTAGTCTTATAGGGACCTAACATGCCCCTCTCCTTCAAAAAATTGTTTTTCTCAACACTTGAGTAGTTTTGGATGCTTTTGTATGAAGTTCTTATCCTCCCATGAGGAATCTTCAGCGGGTAAGTTCTTCCACTTGATGAGATACTATGAAATTGATTGATTTTTTTCTATTGAGTTCTTGTTTCCGTGACTGCTTCAGGTTCCAATATGATTTTTCCTTCCTCATCAAGTTCTAAAAATATTATTTGAACCAAGAGCCAGTCACCTATAACCTTATTTAAGCATGAAACATCGAAAACTAGGTGCACTCAGGAAGATGCCGAAAGATCCAATTTGTATGCCATAGTACCAATATTTTGCAACACCTTGTAATACCATAATAATTTGGTGATAATTTATTATCCTTCTTAGACTTCTTGAGGTACATTTGTTTGTATGGTTGTAGTCATAAAAATGCCCAGGTTCTTACATCAATACTTCTTTTGTTGTGATGTTTATCTGCCTTTTGTTTCATTCGATTTTGCACCAAATTGAGGTTATCCTTTAAGAGTTGGAGAACTTATTTTTTGATGCTCAATGTGATCTTCCACTTCTTGAACTTTAGAATTTTCTCTTAAATATGATGTGATGGATGGTGAATGATATCCATATAGTGCCATAAATGAGGTCATTTTTGCTACAGTATGCAAGGAAGTGTTATACCACCATTCAGCGAGAGGTAACCACTTGACCCATTGTGTCTATTTATGAGATACAAAGAAACGAAGATATCCTTATAAACATTTGTTCAGCGTCTCAGTTTTCCCATCATATTGAGGATGTTAATATGAGTTATGAGCTAATTGAGTACCCAGAAAATAAAATGCTTTTGTCCAAAAAATTCCAGTGAAAATGCGATCTTTGTCGCTTGCAATAATCTTTGGGTTTTCATGTAGCTTTTGAATTGTTTCCATAAATTCAGTAGCAATTATACTGACTTTAAATGGATCCGATAATGCAAAAAATTGTGCATATTTCGTAATTCTATAAACTACCACCATGATGACACTCTTTCCTTCGTACTTAGGTAAACCTGTGATAAAATCCATTGAAACCTCCTCCCAATGTTGACTTGGAATGGATAAAGTTTGTAACAGACCTAGGGTCTTAATTTTCTAAACTTATTTTGTTGGCAAACCAAACAGTTTGCCACAAAATTTTGAATATCAAATCTAAGGCCATCCCAAAGAAATTCCTTCTTAACCTTGTGGTAACTTTTTAAAAATTCTAAGTACCCTCCTAAGGGAGAGGTGTGCAATTCCAAAAGAATATTTTGTTTGAGTTGTGAATTCTTACAAAGATATAAGTGATATTTGTACCATAATGAATCATTTTTCCAGCTAAATGTATCATATGTACTATGATCTTGTTGCAGCTTTTGAATGAGTGCCCACACTTCTTCGCTATTCTTCAATTCATCCCCTTCTTCGGTTATCCAATCTGGTTGGACAATAGAAATGGCACAAATAAATGCTTCTACATCCTCATCATTTCTTGAAGTGCATCTACAACAACATTTTTCTTCCCCTTTTTGGATGATTTCAAATTCATAACCTAACATCTTTGTGACCCATTTTTTCTGCTCTTATGAAGCTAATATTTTTCTCAAATGTATTTAAGACTGTCATGATTTGTTTTTACCTTGAAGTATCTTCCTATTAGGTAAGGTATTCATTGCTTAAGTGCATGTAGTATTTCAAAAACTTCCTTCTGATAAATAGGTTTTTGTAAATACTTTCCTTTGATTGGACGCCTTTCAAAAGAAATGATTCTTCCTTCTTGCACTAAAAAAGCACCATTTCCATTTCATGAGGCATCACATTCCGCAATAATTTTTTTGTGAAGTCTGGCATAGCTAAGACCGGTGCTTAGCACATCAGCTCTTTAAAATGTTCAAAGGCCTTAGTTGCTTCTAGAGTCCAATAAAATTCATATTTCTTCAGTAATGTTGTTAGAGGTGTTCCTATTCTCTCATAACTCTTAACAAAATTGCGATAATAACATGTCAACCTGAGAAATCCTTGCAAATTATTTATGGTTGTGGGGATTTTCCATTCCTTAATGGCTTTAATTTTGTTGGGGTCTACCTTAACACCCTCATGAGATACAATATGACCCATATATTCCACCTCCTGTACTCCAAAGAAGCATTTGGAGGTTTTTGCATATAATTTTTTATCCTCCAATAGTTTGAGCACCCTATCAACATATTGAACATGATCCTTCCAAGACTTGCTATAGATTAGTATACCCTCAAAAAATACTAACAAAAAATTTCTAAGGAATGGTTTGAAAACGGAATTCATCAAACCTTGAAATGTAGAAGGTGCATTGGAAAGGAAAAAAGGCATGACCAAAAATTCATAATAACCCTCATGAGTTCTAAATTCTATTTTTGGAATATCTTTAGTCTTCATTCTTATTTGACGATATCCTGGATGAAGATCCAACTTGGTGAAGTAAATTTTTCCATGTAATTCATCCAATAATTCATTAATGACAAGAAAGGGAAATTTTTCTTTAATAGTGAGTTTGTTGAGTTCCCTATAATCCAGACACATGCGCCATGATCCATTCTTCCTGTGCACCAATACTACTAGAGCAGAAAAATAAATTTGAATAGGTTTAATTGTATCAGCCTCTAGCATTTCTACAACCATACATTCAATCTCACTCTTTTGGGCATAAGAATATTTGTAAGGTCTAATGTTTAGAGGAACGCTTCCTAGAATAAAGTGAATAGCATGATCATGATCATGAATAGGTGTGAGGCCTTTGGGAGTCTCAAACACCTTGGAATGACTCTCCAAGAATTTTTGGATATCTATAGAAATATATAATTTCAGTGTTTGAACCTGTAGTGAGCATAATTTTGCAATTACACCTCGTTGTTATTTTCTTAGAATTTTTTCATGACATTAGAGCTGATTATGTTTCTTGGTTTCCCTGCAATACCCCATAGTTAAACTTCCTTTCCTTCCCAAAAAAATTTCAAGAAAAGTTCTTGAAAATTAAAAGCTATAGTCCCCAAATATTGTAACCATTGGACTCCTAGCACAACATCAGCATCACCCATTGTAATAGAAAGCATCAGACTATTCAATGCATACTCCCCCATTGTTTTCTTGATATTTTGGCACTTTATAGAACAATTTATAATTCCTCCATTTGCAACCATCACTTGACACTATGGTGTTGGATATAGGAAGAAATTTAATTCCTTGCCTATCTTACAATGAATAAAATTATGGGTACTACCCGAATCAATCAACACTATTCCATTTTTTTTCTTGATATATCCTTCTATCTTGAGAGTTTGAGTGATAATTCCCGCCAATTAATTACAAGATATGGTTGGATTCATTTATTCCTTCTTCGGGGTTGGTTTCTAGTGTATATCCTCCTATTTTGATGTTTCATGTTCCTTTTCTTCCTCCTCTTCACAATCTATGTAAAATAATTTCTTCTCGATGCACTTATGACCTTTAGTGTAGTTGCTATCACAACTATAACAAAGCCCTTTTTCTATTTTTTTCCTCCAATTTTTGTGGAGTCAACATTGTAGGTTGTGGAAGGCTAGGAGCAGAAACATTTCCATATTTATAGTTGTGATTGGTAGACTTCCTTTTTGCCATAATTTTTCTTTCAACTTTTCGTGGCACCCTGAATGCCTTCTCCAATGAATCGGGTTCCCAAAGGTGAACCTAATGTTCAATTTTATCCTTTAAAGTCCCTATGAAGACATCAATCCTATGTTCCTCTAGAATACATGGTACCCTAATATTCAATTTTTGGAATTCCTCAATGTGATCTTCCATTGAACCCTTTTGTTTGAGATTTATCAATTGGCTAAAGAAGGTGGTGCTCTTTGTATCCTCACAATGTGCTATCATTTTCTCTGTAAAAAATGACCAAATGAAAATTGGGTTACGATAAAAGAACTCATCGATACCATATAGACTAATTAGGTTCTAATTATAAAGTTTCAATGTGTACCTTTTTTGAGTGTTCCACATCATGGATATCAAAATATTGCTCCATTTGTAGTATCCATGTTACTGGATTCTTGCCATCAAGATTCCTCATATCGATCTTTGGAATGTGGTGGTTCTTAAACACAACATTAGATTTTCTAAAATCACAATTCATATTCCTTTTTTCGTCATCATGCTTTATTGCTACAACTTTGTCAAACCTTCATTAAAACCATCCATCTTAGATTCCATGCCATCCATCTTTGCTTCCATGTCTAATTTTAAACCATCCATGTCTGCTTTTAATCCATCCTTTAAAAATTCCATTTTTTCTTCTATTCCATCCATATTAGCTTCCATACCATCTATCTTAGCTTCCATTTCATTTTTGGTTACTCTTTGCGAGAGAAAAATTTGTTGCACTTGGCCTCATAATTTTGATATATCATGCTGCAATTATTCCTTTTCATGTGTCATAGTAGAGCTTTCTGAGGGCTTAATGGTGTGGAATTATTTTTTGGAGGAAGTTTAAAACTCAATACTAATATTTATGATTCAATATGCCCTTGGAATCACTTCAAAATGATTTTTCAAACAATAGTTACACAATTTTAAAAAATATACACACTTTTTTATTAATTTTGAGGAGTTGAATATTGAACCTGATCTATCTCTATGATTTCAGATCCCCAAAATTTTAAATTTATACCTATATTAGCCCTCTAAGTCTTCTTTCCAATACCATGGGTCAGACCTAATTTTGATTCTTCAAAGTAAATTTATGCTTAATATCCCACGATGACCTGATTATAGATTGGTTCAGTAGAGCGAACTTGTACGAAGTGCCACTTGTCACTGTTTCGACCTTCAACCCTGAAATTTCTACAAAAACAACTAAAATCTATTTAATTTCATCCAATTCTTACATAATTGAAACTTGATTCCTGAAACGAAAGTTATGATGAATTTCCCCTAGGACACTTGTTTGATAATGAATTTTGGAGTCTTCAAAAACCCTAACTTCCCCAGATCATATCTCTAAAAATATAGAAAACCAAGATCTAAAATGTTTACATGATGTTCATCATGATTTCATCTACACATGGAAAACGTTTGAGCATCTGAAGCTTCATAGAAAAATCGTTATAGAGAAATTTTCAAGATGACCTGTTTGAAGAAGCGAAGCCCTAGAATCCAAAGCTCTAAAACCAAATGTTATGAAACCAGCGCACAAAATAGAAGAAAATATAGATCAAAAACTTAGAAATCAACCTCTTCAAGGGGTGAAAATCCTTTACATTACATAAATGAACAATTCTTGGATGATTCAAATGAAAAATCCTCCTTTCTATATATAAGAGTCTAAGGGGTCACAATATAATGAAAGTCGACATAACAATAGAATGTAAGGGCACAACAATAACAATAGTGGGCTTCTATGGAGCACAATAATAACAGTATGGAAACTACATGGGTACAACAATAATATTAAGGGTCTACACTAACAATAAAAATAAGGGGATACACTAGTGTTATAGAGACCTAACATAACTTCAATATATAAATAAATTGGCTCATGCATTTTCCCATACCAATTCTCACTTGGAAATTTTGACATATTGTCAATTGAGAAAATATTATTTGAACAAGGCTTCTTGATCTAGCGAAAAAATTTCAATGACTGTTATGACTCTTTTTTTAAGTCTATTTGCACACTTGCACCATGGTGTGATATCTATAATATGAGAAAAAAAACTTCACAAACCTTTTACAATTATTTCATTTTCAATGAAAATAGAGCTACCAATTGCTTAAAGCAATGTATGAATGCTAGAAACATTGAACAAGAGAAATGTATCAATGATTGGAAAGCTTATATTATAAAATTATCAATTCCATATGCATATGGACATATAGAGAAAAACGGTTTTGCAATAAAATGGATATGTGAACTACTTGATGTTAACATATATATTTGGAATATAGAAACAAAACATATTTCCTTGATATTCTATTCATCAAAAACTTTCTACAAATTCTTGTACCTTATGCATGCACCAATATCTACATCACATGCACATTTCCATGCACTTCTAGAAATTCATATTCTTGAAAATATGAATCACAATGAAAAGACACCACAAGTGCTCCAATGAACCTCGGAAAGAGAAAATTGTGAGTCAATCTCAAGTGTACCTTGTATATATCTTGTTAGTAAAGAATATAGGTTTACAAGACGTTTTACTCAATTAAATCATTTGACAATTGGAAATACAATAGATTAATAAAAAATAAAAAATAAAAAATAAAAAAAATATTGAAGTATCAAAGGATTTCACATCATCAAATGAGGACAATAATAATTTTTCAATGGAGACACAAAATAAAAAATAATTCTATAACTCTTTTTCCAATGGATATACTAAGTGGTAAACTCACTTACATCAGTTTAAATATATAATATGAGCACAAGGTGTTATAATACAATAAGCACAAAAGAAACATGTAAAGTCAAATAAATCAATGAGGGCATGCTTGAAATCAACCCAAGACATGCCTACATATGCATGTTGCATTTCTGATATATTTTCCTTTCGAAATGACATGAGATTTATTAACAACGACAAATTATCTATTATTTTCTATTTTATGCCTGCATCAAACTTCAAATCCATTAAAATCAATGAAAAAAAATGTGAATCTTATAATAATTCAATACTCAATGAAAAAGTTCCTACATTTGCATCACCTATTCATATTTGATGAAATGAAAAATTTATCTCCGTTGCACAATTGACATATTTGAAAGAGAGATTAGTGGCACCAAGGATGTATTTTGCACAAATAAGAGAACTTGTTTACAAAAGATCAAAAATTGGATTAACAAGAATAATCATAAATAAGACAAATTGTTTACAAAAGATCACAAATTGGATTTACGGGAACAATTATAAATGTTCCTTATAGTATAGATATAATTCAAACAACATTACCTGGAGATATTGATGACAATATGGCAGTGGTAATTATCCCAAAAATAAAATTGGAATACATGAATTCCTTTTTGTCTAGAAATGTACGACCCAAAAAGTGATGTCTACATTACATGACTTGTGCAACACATATCTATACAAGAGTGAGAAAATAGCAATCAACTATGAATGGAAAAAACATTTTGATCAAGGTAGGCAAGATCATCAAAACAATAGTCCAAAAATGAAGGAACTAGACTCACCAAATGCAGATAATGATCTAGAGCCAAAAATTGAAATGCTTATACATGTTTATTCAAAGGCCCACCTTATCCATGATCTTAATACAAGAATAATACAAATTGCATCTTCTGAAGGGTTTCTTCCCCTAGGAATTTTTCAAGACAAATTATCTGAAGTACTGAACTTCCCAACATTGTTCTTTTGATCAAGTCACCCTATTGATGTTATCGAACGCTTTTCGTATCAAAAAATTGCATAATGGGAACTGTTGCACATGTATGGTGAATTTTCAACACATATTACAAACATATTTTTTAAGGTGATTAGTATTTTGATAAAAAAAAGTTTCTAACTCAGCTTGGATTTATATTCTCAAAGGAGATTTGAAAGGACAAAAACTAGTTGCTAAAGACATAAAAAATAGAAGTAATCTTCAAAAATTATTAAAATCACCAATTGCATATCAATGTTTAAGAAGCATTCGCACATCACCTAACGATTTTGAGAATTTTTTAAAAGATATATTTCCAATGATATGAAATATTGGCACACCAAATTTCTTTGTCACATTCACTAGATTTGAGCATCTTTGGGAACCATTAGTAAATGCAATAAAAATGCAAAGAATTGACTCCACAACATATCAGGAAAATAACTTTGAATCTAAATTCATTAACACATTGATCAGATGTAAAATGATCATCTATAGTCGATATTTTATGCATAGAATCTCGTCACTACGTTACTTGATAACAAAAAACAATGAATTATTTGGTCAAGTGAAAAATTATTTTTTTATTAGAGAAATCCACAGTAGAGGAAAAAAGCATGACCATAGATTAATATGGATTCAAAATGAGCTAATATATCAACAATCCCCTGATGTCAATGTCATAGGTTTCATTGTTCAGTATTTGAATTGTGATTGAACAATTTTGTCGAATCAAATGATTCAATTTCAAACTCATCACCACACAAAAACTTGCAAAAAGCATAAAAATTCTGCTTGTAGATTTGGTTTCCCTACCCCACCAATAGATGAAACTTGTATCTTGCACCCTTTGTACAGTGAAAACAATGATATCCAAAAAATGCAAATGAAACTTTAATTTCTTCTACAGGAGAAATCTGATTAAAAATATATATATATATATTTTCCATGTTTTTAACTGATCTTGGAGTTACAAAACAAGAATACATCATGCTCTTACAATTTTGTATTAATTTTCCAATTTTACTACTCAAAATAAAACCTTGTGATGTGTGGATAAATGCATTTTCAAAAAATATCCCTTCGTTGTGGCAATAAAACACATATGCTCAATTTATTTTAGATGCCTATGCTTCAACAACATATTACAGCTCTTACATGACAAAAATGGATCGCTCAATTACAACTCCATTCAAACAAAATCAAGAAAATTTCATACCTTCTGGAGACAAAAAAAAAATGAAACTATTTGAAATCTTGGAGACACATTTCTAAATTTGCAACAATTTTCGAGTTGATAAGAAATCCACATTGCTTTTTCATTGGATTTGTATTCATCTTCTAGAAAAATAAATTTCATTGACACTGCTAAAGCTGAAAATAAAACATTTGTTCTAAAAAGACCTATTTTGTTAGAAAAATAACTCGATATCTATTAAGATATTGTTTACATGAAAACCATTGATATGTTTCATGTCCCATTTCCCTTCAACAAGTTTTCTTGGCAGAATTGTTTCCTCTTATTTAATCACGAAAAAAACATAAAAAAAACATACATGTGTCATAAGATTCATTTGTTATAATGAAAACATGGACCCATAAAACCATTATAAAGAAAAAAATGATGCTCTACATGGCATACAAAGGGTATGAATACACATTAAAGAGAAATTAAGAAACATGGGTTGAAGCATACTTTTTGCATAAACAGATTATCAATTTCATTGCAAAACAATTTTATCATTTAATCACACCATTGGGAGATATTGAAACTGCTTCTGCTACAACTGCATCCCAAAGTGATAAGATATTTATGCTTCACTTTCCATTAGGAACTGACAATAGGGATTCTTATAATTAAAAATATGGCATTCAACAAGACTTGCAAGAGAAAACACAATTCAAAAATAGTCAAACAAAATATACAAAAAACAATTAATTCATTAATCCTCCCTTTGTTTTGGACACATTGGGATACCATGAAATTATCAGACAATTAAATGAAGAGAAAAAATAAATAATCAAGCAAATAGTTCTATGAAAAAATAATAATCCTAGTAAGCGCTTCTATTTTTTCATCACTGGAGGTGCATGTACAGGAAAGACATTCACTACACAAGCACTTTACCATGCACTAATACGTCTTTATAACAAGGACTTACAAAGTGACAGTTTGAAAAAAAAAGGTCCAATATTTGCATTTATTGGCAATGTTTCATATATTGCACATGGTGTCACAATCCCTTTAGCTTTGCATTTTCCACTTTTACCATGTCACATGGTTCCATTAGCTTCTAACACACTCGATATATTGACCAAAGAATACGCACTTAATTTTATGTTCATAAATGAGGCTTCATTAATAGGCTTGCAATTGCTATATAACATTAACAAGTGACTTCATGAAATTATGCATACTCCATATTCCCCATTTGGGAACCTTGACATAATATTTTCTGGTGACCTATGTCAAGCACAACCTGTATGTGATTGTTGGATATTTAAACAACCACATCTTAAAGGAACTAGTGCTCCTTACAAATTTTGGAAAGAAAATGTGAAAGCTTATGAACCTAAACAAGTAATATGACAAGACAATAAATAATTGGTATCCATATTAAATAGAATTAGGAAATGTTCACATACTGATGATGATCTTGCATTCTGGAGAAAACATTGTTATATATCGGCACCAAATGATCCAAATTTTCCATACCTATTTTATTTAAACTATAATGTACATGAACATTTAAATGAAAGAATGATGTCTCTCATCAACAAAGAAGAAATTATATTAAATGAATATGATAGAACAATTGAACCAACAAATATAAATCAAAACAAACACATCAAAATTTAGTTGCCATCCTCCATTGTGCTCAAAGAAAATATTCTTATTGAACTAATTGCTAGAAACTACATTATTCAGGATGGCTTGGTCAATGGTGCTGAAGGAATTTTGAGAGCATCAACGACATTTAAAAATGGTGTAATTTGGATCAAATTTGTTGATCCAGTTGTTGGCACTATTAAACTGAAAAAATGGAACATATATACAAAGATGAAATAATCTCTACCTGGACACCAATTACTATAGTTTGTATGAATAATGAATCAAACAAAAAAATTAGTTTTACAAGAGAAAAATTCCCTGTTTAACTGGCATGTGCACGAACTGTACATCAATCACAAGAGTTAACAAATGGACAAATTGGATTTTTACCCAAAAGGAGTTAGGAAACATGGAATTTTCTATATTGCACTTTATCATGTCAAAAATATTAAATCCTTGTATTTATTAAACAAATTGGAACATAGTAACTTTTCCCTTGATGAAAAAGTTGATATTCAGCTAATTAGACTTACAAAAAATGCCTCTTATGAGCTTGAACATAGCATATATCAAAGTAAAATAATTGATGATTTGACAATATTTTCATTGAACACTCGTAGTTTATTCTTGCATTTTGAAGACGTTATTGTTGGATATGATATAATAAGTGCTAACATTCTTTGTTTCCAACAAAAAAATAAAAACTACCTCCATCAAATCCATTATTTTCAAGAAAATATCACTACATACATTTATACAATTTACGTGGAATTCTAACCTACTAAAGAAAAAATATTTTAGTTGAAAATCATTTCACTTATACAAAAATCAAAATTGAATCAACAATTGCAGCATTCAATGTTCAAAAAACAAATATTACAGTTGCAATTGTATACATTGCACCAAATGCAAGCATTGAAGAAATAATTAATTTCATCAAGTTCATTTTAGAGCACGCATGCAACAACTACCTAGTTGTGCTTTTTGGTAATTTCAATTTGGACATGTTGAAAATAGACATCAATAAAAAAAACTACTTTCATTTATGCAAAATAATGGCTTCAATTTTCATACAAAAAAAACAACAATTGACTATAACTCAATGCTAGATCACTTTTTGGAAAACCTTTCAGCTAGTATTGTTTCTTTCCATATATTTGATGCTTATTGGACAAATCATCGTACCATTTGTCTTACCATCTCTTTGTTTTCAGCTTGAGTCATTTTGGCAATGTTCATATTCTACAATTTCATTGTTGACTTGTCACAATATTTGTCACATTTGCAAATGTGCACCTTTGACATATCCTTTGACTTGAAAACATTGAAAAACAAAGAAATTCAGCACAAAAAGAAACAAAAAAACAACAAAAAAATTCAAATATCAAATTTCGGTAAGTCTTTGAACCATCAACATAAATTTGTTCAGTTTTTTTTCTATAACTATAATTTTTTATGTCATGGTTAGCATGGAATTTACGCATTTTTCGTTTTCAATTTGCGGAATTTGTTTTATATATTCAATAGTATTATTTTCTTTAGCTTGTAGTTCATATTTCATTATTTCTTCTGCAACTATCTTTGAAGAAAGAAAAAAAATGGTGTTTTGGCCATAGTGATTCTTAATAAAAAATTCCATAAATGAAATTTATGTGTACTTGTCAATGAAATATATAAAAAATTTCTTGATTTTAAATTATGCACATTTACTACATAGCCCCCCAAAATAGCTAATAGTATTATAAAAACAGAATATATGCATATATAATGTATCACTGTAGAGCATACATTGTTTTAAATGTTCTTAATAAATCTATTTCGGACTTAATGACTTGCATTTTAGTTTTCTAGCAGCGATTGGTCTATTCATTTGGAAAAATATCATTGAAACACCTATCTATAGAAAAAAATCATTTAAAGAAGAAATGGTCTAAGATGAGAATCCAAAAATGTAGTTTTGTGTTCAACTGAATATTTATATAGTCAAATAACATATTTGCAATAAATCAATGCCAGTTTTTTTTTAAAGCATATTGTTCTGACTTTGCATATATGAAGACCACAAATAATGGAACCTGTTAGCTCTCTATAGTTTGCAAGATTGGCAAGAACAAACGCTGCAGAGCCAACATCAAAACCACTTTGGAATCCTAGGATCTAGCCCTCCCGGATTCAAAGAGGGATCTCTCTATATATGTTTTTTCAAAGATATGATATTTAAAGCTCATGATATGATAGTAGGCTAGTTATAAAGTACAAGGGGTTTTTGTTTGTTTTGGTTGGGATGAATATCATTAAAATGAGGAAGTATTTTGAAGGGTAATGTTGTGAGTAGGTTGAAAATGGTTCTGCTGATAAGATAGGTAAGAAACAGTGTCAATCCATTACGCTATGGAGTCATAAAGGATTTAATTGGACAACAAGTTTCAAGAGTGGTCTATGGGGAAAGTCATCTATGTCAATAGATCTCTTTAAGTTGATTTATGGTATGAAACATTAAGAAGTGGTGAAAGAAGCAAACATATAAGAAAAAAAAGAGCAGCTTAAGATCAAGTAAGGACTTTTAACCTAGCCTGATTTCAACATACTCAAAAGGAAAACAAAGAATATCTTAATATCAAATAAGGACTTTTAACCTAGTCTTCTTTCAGCATATTCTCAAAGGAAACATTTAAGATAAACACAGAATAGCCTAAGATCAGGTAAGGACTTTGAACCTATCCTACTTTTGGCATACTCTTGGGGAACTTTTCAAAGCTACCGTTGGAGAAGAAACTACAGGACAGGGCTAACCATAGACTTCTCTACTTCAACTTTAATTAACAGACTTTTCGAGAACATTCAAAGACAATATCTCAAGTTGTACTCAGGAAACATGGGCTTACCAACACTTCACTGGTTATACTTTATTGAATTACCTTCAAAACACATTTGAAAGAAAACATAAAGCATAAATATTTATCAGTGAGATATAGGGTACTTTAGAAGTAAATCCTAATCTATTTTTGTTGTTCTTTATCAGAGAAAAGTGGACAGAATGAAAACATAAAGAAAATAAAAATTACAGTAAGAAACACATCACCATTGACATAGACTAGGATCCCATAAATCAACTTGTATTTGATGTTCAAACCAATTACAATCTTCAAGTCCAGTGGGTCTTTACAGCTTCAAACTTCTCATCTCATCTTATGTATTTTCAATTACAAGACAGAGCACCAACATGCTTCAACAACTCTTTACATTCAACATGTATCCAAAGACCAACCACTATACTATCTTCTAGAGTAGTATTTATAGAAGAATGAGGAGGTGGAGTGAAATAAAGGTCTATCTATTCAATTAATGCAGAGTAAGTGCTTCTCGGCCCTTGAAGGGAAAAATGGAGAAGTTTGACATGTATTTAACTATTATTAATTGTTTTTACATTAAATTTCATCAAGTTTAGTCACTTTTGTTGACTTTAGGGGCTCTTGGTAGGCTGGTAATTAATTCTGAGTAGTCTTTAACAAAATATCTCTAACTGTGCATTTACTGTGTATTCTTTTGAGGAAATAGGCTTGTAGGTGGCATTTTTGGTCTTCAGAGAAGTAAAGGCTTTTGATATTTGGCATTTAAAGCCTTTCTTCTGCTGATCTGTATTCTCTTTAAAACTATGTTTTAGTCTTTAACTCATTGGTTAAGTCTTTAAATCTTCAGTTTATTTTAACTATAACCTTCAGCTTTAATCTTTGTTTCTTCGTTGGGTGTGCAGGTGGCTATTTGGAGGTTTTATAGTGTAATCGATGTCTATGAAACACCGATTCACCTTTGGAACTCAACCCTTTTGTCCCTTCTCTGTGTGACTTAGCCTCTATTTGGACCTGCGAAGGTTTTCACCTTCTAGCCCGTCCTTTTATGGACTGTAAGAGTGCTTTCGACCCAAAAAACCATTACAGAACCTGCAACAAACCATAAAACACGTTATATAAAATCTTGCAGGGCCGGAAAATACTGCTTTGGAGGATGGCGGAGGCAAAGGAGCAGGATGTGCAGGCGGAAGAGGACTTTCCATGGTGGAGGGTTGAAAACCTGTGAAAACAGGGTTCAAAACTGCATATGGCGCGAAATAAGGGATTGGCAATTTTGTGAAAAACCGTGAATGGTTTTCGTGTTAATAAACGGTGGTAAGCGGTTTAGCCCGGAGGGAATGTGATCCAGTTAGAAAGATATGCGTGGATTTTGAAAAACCAATGGTCTCTTGTGGCTTTTCGTTTTTAAACCATGACGACATAAACTACGTGAAAACACAACACTGACCATTGGATCAAGCGAGGCAGATCCAATAGTGGAGGGATGAGTGCGAGGGAGAAAAATTCTCAGGAAGAGAAAAGTAGTGGAAGCCAGGTGGAAAAAGGGGATTGGAGGAGCGGCAGGGTAGCGGGAGGTGGGACAGGAGGAGTTGGGCTATCAGGTTAGATCGGGGCCATTGGATCATGTAGATCGAGGGCGAAGATTTTATGTGGAGGGTGGAGGAAACATTTGGGTCGGGCGATCAAAGGATAGGAGGGAATGTGATGACCATCAGATCGATAAGATTGACAGTCAAGATTGTTGGAGGGATGAGGGGCTATGTCAAAAAAATGAAATCACATCGACGGGGAAAAGGGAGTGATGCAATGAAAATGTAATAGTGTCGATGCGATGGGGGCTAGATGTATGGTGTTGGGGCATGGTCTTGTGAAGGAGAAAGTGACCAGGGACCAAATAAACAGGGGCTAATCGCATCGGAAGAGAAAAAAGGTATGGGGGGAGGACACGAAGAAGGGCTAATGTGATGGGGGCTATAGTTTAGGGCGGGGTATGGTCATGGGAGGATAAGTGACCAGGGGTGGAGGAAAAGGGGTTTATCGCATCGGCAGGGGATGGGGGAAGTGGGTAATGAAATGTCGATGCAAAATAAACTTTGTGATGTGATGAGCGCTTAGCGCTCGGTCACGGGGCTTTGGTGATATGATGGAGAAAAAGCTGGGGACTAAGCCGAAAGGGGCTAAAGCCTATTTTTTTAATAAAAGGGTGCATTTAGGGCAAAAAAGGGGTTTTTATGGGTTTTTTCAAGTTCCTACAGTTAAAAAGGGAGGTTTTTACACCATAAAAGGGATTTTTATGAGTTTAAAAGGGGGTTTGAAGGTTTTTTGAGGAATATGAGGGTAGAATGAGAAGGAAAAAAGGGGTTTTCTCAAGGAAGATGAATGATATCAGGGAAAAAATGGAGGAAATGAAATGATAAAAATGTGGCTTTTTAGGAAATAGTTTTGTTTGGGAACAACAAATTTTCTTGGTGGATTTTGGAAGGGAACAACAGGATTTTGAAGGGAAACAACACTAAGGAACATCACTGCTAAGGAATAGCATACATCAAGAATGAATGATTTTCTATGAAAATGATCTCTTGAAGGCTCAAGGCCTATTTTAGCCATCATTTTCTTATGACAAAATTTACTGATGGCTAATAATGGCTCAACTTACGGATGGCAGCTCCTTGGAGGTGTCAAGAACTTCAGAATTCGATATCTGGGATGTAGACATGTGTCTTTATCCATTGACAACCTTTATTCACTGATCATGCTGCTTTAGAAAATATGATCAGTATTTCATATCAGCAAACAAATCCTCCCAATCATTCTACCTACACAGCCTTCTTCCTAACATTTTCTCTTCAGAAGGTGCACTTGGACTTGTAGAACTTAAACATCAACATTTTATTCTTTTTGAAAATAGGAAAAACTAATCTAAATCTACCCTTATTTCTTCCATGAGTTTAGATTAGACTGTTGAGCTCATAAATTCTCTACCTAAGCTACTATCTGCCAGGATTAGACTGTCTGGCAGATTTTATTCTCTATCTTCTAAAACAGAAATTTAAACACAGTCAAATCAGGATTAGACTATTTGATTTTCCATGGGGTCTATGGATGTATGTACAAGCTACACATATACTTTATTTGTAGAAATTTAAAACAAAACTATGAAGGCTTAAGATCTGAAAAACAAAAACATCCTTTATTCTTTCTATCAGCTCTGGTTTTGATCTTTGTAGAGCTGTCTTTTTTCTCTTGGTTCAGATTTTGAGCATGTTTAGAACCATTCTTTCATTTTCTTTGGCTCATATTTTTGTCTGATTAGAGCCATTTCTTTCTATCTTAATCTAATCTATTGATAAGCCAAGATTAGACAATTTGGAAAATCTGATTCACTAACCTATCAACAATAAATTGAAACCTATCTAGTCATGATTAGGCTGTATGAATAAAATAGCAGTGTTCTTTTTGGTAGTGGAATTTAAGCTTGCACACTTTCATAATTTCTCTTTTTAGGGTATGGGGATGTACCTTTCTTGTTTTATTTCTTCCCTCTTTTTATTTTTCTATTTTTTTTTGTATTTTCTCTTTTTCAAATTAAAAGTAGAAAACAAAAACTAACTAAATGCTCACAAGCTAAGCTTTATTTACAACTCTACCTACCCTAACCTAACTTTGAAATATTTACATGTTTTATATCATACAATAGTGCCAGTATAGCCAGTTGAGTAGTGACAAAAAGGAAGAGAATTTATGGCTGCTTGTCAGGGTATCCAAAGTACATATTGAAGATTAATCTTCAAAACCAAGGCTATGACAGAAGGTGACAGCTTTTTATGCAGTTGGATCTTGCAAAGGATCCATGCTTGATAACTTGAGCCAATTAAAACCTCCACATATTCTTCCATAGGATCAAAAAAGAAAAGATGAGAATTCTCTTCTTTTTGGCCCTCCATGATTGGTAGATTTTCTGCCTCTGAGAAAACAGCTTTGGGGAGTGCATCTTTAGTATGTTTCTTGGAAACATTATCATTCTTCACCTATAAATTAACAAGCAGCGTAATTTCTTCTTTCTCTAAATCTATGCTTGCTTCTGATGTAAACTCGGGTTCTTTCGACGATAGATTTATATTAGTAATAGGAGAAGGTTTCTCTTGAGAAGATGATATGTCCCCAGTACGACAGTCTTCTATTTGTTTTTCTTCCCCAAATACTTGCCAGTACTTTTCGTTGTTTGGTACAGCTGGTCTGAAATTTTCTTGAATTATGTACTGTTTTTTTTCACAAGGTCTTAGACATGTACTAGCAACAAGGGCTAACTCACTGGCAAGACTGATTTGTTTTTTAGGAACAAGGGTATGTTGGAACTCTTCAAATGATTTTAATAGGTCAATAACCTCATCCTTATAGGCTCTAAGTTTGGGATTTTTAACAATGTATTCCCCATTTACTTTCCTAATTACCAACTCTGCATTCCCATGAACTGTTATTCTCTAGGATTTTAATTTTTTCAATAAGTACAGCCCTAACATGAGTCCCTCATACTCTACTATGTTACTTTTGCATTGAAAAATCAATTTATATGAATGGCCTTCAACATGATTGTTTTCTGGATTATAAAGCCATGTTCCTGCACATGCACTAGTTTTACTATATGACCCATCAAAAATCATACTCCAAAGAGGATTAGTTTCATATTTATCATTAATTTCCCTACTATCCTCTTTGTTTTGAGTGCCATTGTGTTGTTCCGTGAGAAAGGCACGATGTTTATGATTATCTTGTTCCAATGAAGGTCTGGAGGCTAGCTCCTTGTTTATTATTTGATCAAATTCTTCTTCTGTCAAAAGAGGGATTTCTTTTTCAGCATAGATAAAAGTACAACAGTCCTCATTTTCCTCTAGTGTTAACTACTTTTGAGGCTGGATGTCTTCTTGAGCCTCTTCTAAGGGATCTTCACTTATGCTTGCAGGGAAACCCTGGGGATTTTCTACTATCTCCTGATATTCTTCTGTTTCAAACAATTCCTCATGATTATTATGACACTCAGTTTGAATACAAGGTTCACGAGTTGTTTCTACTATATTGCTAAGATGCCAGTCTTGTTGTATAATCTGAAATGAGTTGTAACAGAGAGGGAGCATCCATATATGTGCTGGTTTTCTTTCCACATTAGATTCTGCATTTTCTAAGTGGCTACTTGTTTCCTCGAAGCACTGTTCACTATTATTTTATGAAATTCAGTTGTGAAGTTCTCTTAACAGCATAGTACAAGATATAGGTAAGCAATCAGGAATTTCTTAACAACCTTCCTCATTATTTTCTCTGTAACCTTGCTCATCATCTTCTATAAAGTCTTAATCATCATACATGTCTTGATCATTGTCTAGGTCTTGTGGTGGTTGAGTTTGTTCTTGATCTGGAAAAATCATGGGCTTCTCTAGATCGTCAATATTTAAATTAGCCTCATACCTATCCATTATTTTTCCAAACATGTACAACATTATTTCCATCATGGTCAATAGTTTTTCTTTTGGGTCTGCATCTAAATCCATGTTTGTAAATCAGAAAAGAGGTCACTGTATCTAGTCAACCAGTTCAGAGTCTTCTACCAGTGGAGTCATTTGGTCTTTTGGGAGTTGTGGAGTCACCAGGTGAAGAAGTTTTACTTGTTTTCAAGGTTTGATTGTTGTTCACCACCAACAATCAATAATAACCGGTCTTTGTGACATTTGATTTATTTAAAATAGGGGTTAGTTGAGTTGTGAAGTTATCTATTACTCAATAATCTCTACAATATGGTTGCCACTCTGTTATGTCTCTGTAGTTTTCAAGATTGGCAAGAAAAAATGCCGCAGAGCCAACATAAAAAACACTTTGGAATCCTAGGATCTAGCCCTCCCAGATTCAGAGAGGGATCTCTCTATATATGTGTTTTCAAAGATATGATCTTTAAAGCTCATGATATGATATTAGGCTATTTATAAAGCACAAGGGTTTTTTTTTGTTTTGGTTGGGATGAATATCATTAAAATGAAGGAAGTCTTTTGAAGGGTAAAGTTGTGAGTAGTTTGAAAATGGTTCAGGTGATAAGATAGGTAAGAAACAGTGTCAATCCATTGGGCTATGAAGCAGGATTTAATTGGACAACAAGTTTCAAGAGTGGTATATGGGGCAAGTCATCTATGTCAATAGATCTCTTTAAGTTGATTTATGGTATGAAACATTAAGAAGTGGTGAAAGAAGCAAACATATAAGAAAACAAAGAGCAGCTTAAAATCAAGTAAGGACTTTTAACCTAGCCTGATTTCAACATACTCAAAAGGAAAACAAAGAATAGCTTAAGTTCAAATAAGGACTTTTAACCTAGTCTGCTTTCAACATATTCTCAAAGGAAACATTTAAGATAAACAAATAATAGCCTAAGATCAGGTAAGGATTTTGAACCTATCCTATTTTTGGCATACTCTTGGGGAACTTTTCAAAGCTACCATTGGAGAATAAACTAGAGGACAGGGCTAACCATAGACTTCTCTAGTTCAACTTTAATTAGCAGACTTTTCGAGAACATTCAAAGACAATATCTCAAGTTGTACTCAGGAAACATGGGCTTACCAACACTTCACTGGTTATACTCTATTGAATTACCTTCAAAACACATTTGGAAGAAAACATAAAGGATAAATATTTATCAGTGAGATTTAGGGTACTTTAGAAGTAAATCCTAATATATTTTTGTTGTTCTTTATCAGAGAAAAGTGGACAGAATGAAAACATAAAGAAAATAACAATTACAATAAGAAACACATCACCATTGACATAGACTAGGATCCCATAAATCAACTTGTATTTGATGCTCAAACCAGTTACAATCTTCAAGTCCAGTGGGTCTTTACAGCTTCAAACTTCTCATCTCATCTTATGTATTTTCAATTACAAAATAGAGCTCCAGCATGCTTTAACAGCTCTTTACATTCAACAAGTATCCAAAGACCAACCACTATACTTTCTTCTAGAGCAGTATTTATAAAAGAATGAGGAGGTGGAGTGAAAGAAATGTCTATCTATTCAATTAATGTAGAGTAAGTGCTTCTCGGCCTTTGAAGGGCCAAATGGATAAGTTTGACATGTATTTAACTCTTATTAATTGTTTTTATATTAAATTTCATTAACTTCAGTCACTTTTGTTGACTTTGGGTTCTCCTGGTAGGTTGGTAATTAATTATGAGCTGTATTTAACAAAATATCTCTGACTGTGCATTTACTCTGTATTCTTTTGAGGAAATAGGTATGTAGGTGGCATTTTTGGTCTTTAGAGAAGTAAAGGCTTCTGATATTTGGCATTTAAAGCCTTTCTTCTGCTGATCTGTATTCTCTTTAAAACTATGTTTTTGTCTTTAACTCATTGGTTAAGTCTTTACATCTTCAGTTTATTTTAACTTTAACCTTCAGACTTAATCTTTGTTTCTTCGCTAGGTTTGCAGGTGGCTCTTTGGAGGGTTTATAGTGTAATCGATGTCCATGAAACATCGATTCACCTTTGGAACTCAACCCTTTCATCCCTTCTCTGTGTGACTTGGCCTCTATTTGGACCTGCGAAGGTCGTCACCTTTTGGCCCATCCTTTTATGGATTGTAGGAGGGAATTCAGCCCAAAAAACCATTACAGAACCTGAAACAAACCACAAAACACGTTATATAAAATCCCGCGGGGTCGGAAAATACTTCTTCAGAGGCTGGCGGAGGTGGAGGAGCAGGATGTGCAGGTGTTACACCATTTTTTGGTTATCTAACCCATTATCATTAGATGAACCCAAGTACACCATGTAAGACCAATTTTACCCTAAGTAAAATTGCTTTCACCACGTGAAATAACTTATTCATTTATACTTCCTGGTCATATTTAACCCAAAACAAGGAAATTAATTAAATAAACCCTTATTTATTTAATTATTTCCTAAGAATAAGTTATTTAAATCATTATTTAAATAACATTCTTAGTTAAATTTGACTAAATCATCCATAAATAATTAAATAAACCATTATTTATTTAATTATATTCCCATCACTTCCCTAAAATGATAAATAAACCATTTATTTATTTATTATTTATAAATAAAGGAATTGACCCAAGTCAAGAACCCTTTTCCCTCCAACAAATATAATAAAATATTCCTAAAGGGTTCTTCTAGAATTCGATTAATAACATTTTATTCATGCACCGAGTTCTAGACCGCCCCAATATTTTGTTATAAATAGGGGGGTTTTCCCCATTCATTAGTCACCTTCATTGCATTAGATCACTCTAGATCTACTCTTGGTCACCATTTTCCATTTTGTTTTATGAACTCCCATTGAGTTCCATGTTTGTTTTTCTACACCAATAAGAGAGAGGAATTTTAGATCTGAAACACTGAGGACTTCCAAGAACCCATCCCACTGAGGAGAACCAGAAAACACTTTTCTTGTTTTCCTCTCAGGTGCCCCATTCTTTAATATAATACAAATCATTCTTTTAAACACTTTGTTCTTGTCTTGTCTATTGGATGCATGGAGCCATACTATATTTTATCTGCTTAATGTCTTTTTGTGCTTAGATCTGAATTTGTGCAGCAGACTTAAAGATATTTTGCAGCCATATTCGATGTTAGGACTATTTGTTATGCATAGCTAAAGTGATATTTTACGACGAAAGACTCATACTAACAATTGGCGACTCCACACGAGTTTTATTTTACGACCGGTGTCATTTTATCCTGCATATCCAGCTGTTTCAGACCCTAGGGTTTCTCTTCCATTTTCTGTTTTCCCTATTTTTATGGTGTTTTTCACCCCTAAAACCCTCAAACCATCAAATTTTTAACTTCCGTGTGTTTCTGGCCTTATTGCGCAGGTGACAGACATCAGCCGCAGCTGAGACGACAAAATTTTCTAAAATCTGCCGCCGAGATAGCCGGATCTACAGGTCACACTTATCAGCCCAAAAAGTGCGACCTGAGCTTGAGGAAGCACTTTTCTGCCCCAAACCTGCGACCTGGACTGAAAACAGGTCAGAACCTGCGACCTGCACTTTTTCTGCAAATTTTTCAGCACTTTTTCTAGGTTTGTCTGAAGCTTCTGTCAAGGTTTTCTAGCCTCCATCTCTACTCGTTTAGACATGTTTCTGATCTGCTTTACTCAACTAAGAGGGAATCTTGCCCCTTAGGGCTCTAGTACCCTCCACTTTTTGTGGGAGAGTCTTTGTTGTTTCAGAAGTCTGAATTTTCCGAGTTTCAACCTTTCTTTCTCAGATCTGATCCCTCCTTTTCATATCCCTTTAGATCAGCTATTCTCCCTCTCAAATCACCTCATATCATTTTTTTTGGGTTCCTTTCCACAGCCACTGCCTTGTCTTTTCTATTTTTAGCTGATCTCCTCCATTTTCGCAACAACCTTGCCTCTTCCTATTTGTTGTTCTCTGCACCACTTTTCAGCAGATTTCTCCTTTAGATCCCAGACCCTCCTGACATTAGATCTCTTGGCCTCCTTTTTTCATGCTTGGCTTAGTTTTTTCCCTCTTATAGACTATTTTTAAGAGACCCGCCTCCTTGGGTTACATTGATGCATTAGTAGCTGTTAATTTTCTATTATTTTCATTTTATTTACTGCAGATTTCTTTTCAGTTACACAACACACCTTTTCTTTTACTCTCAAAACGTCTGGGTTTAAACAATTAAAATTAACGCACGCCACACACTGACCCTAAGTGAAGAAGCACCTGGTTAACACTGCCTAGCAAAGAATTTAAAATCAATTGTCACTGCACCTCTCTGCCCTTGACCTCACTTGATTTTGTCCCTCCCTGCCCTTGTTAGTTTTTCTTCTTCCTGTCATCATTGTGCCTCCAAGGCGCCTCTCTCGGAGACTTCTTGGCCTTCACCCTCAGTTTCCACTTGGTAGACTTCCTCCTTCCCATCGCCATCGAGAAAGTCCTCCCCTGAGTCCGCACTCTGACTCTTCCTCTGATTTTTTGGGTTCTCCCCCTCCTCTTCGTTCCCCCCATGTTACCTTCACCATGTCTAGTTCCAGACCTAGCCCTAACCCCAGTTCTACTGCTGGGTCCGTGTCCACTGGAACCCCTACGAGACCTACCTCGACTACCCCATTACTCCCTTATATGGTTGGCCTCAGTCTCCCCAATTTCAATCAACTGATTAATGATCCTATTCGCCACGATGTTAGTTGGCCTGCTATGCCAACCAAGCTCCCCTCCAACATTCCCAAGTTCGAATGCCTTGCTAGTGAAGATCCCTCTAACCATATCCAATCTTTCCACATGTGGTGTTCTTCCAATTCCATCATCGATGACTCCATCTGTCTTCGTTTTTTCCAGCGCACGCTTACCGGTGAAGCTTCCAAATGGTATGTTGATCAAGCCACCTCTTCCCATGCCACCTTTGCGACCATTGCCCAAGCCTTTTTATCCTATTTCCAGCTCCCTCTCTGATACAACACTGGCATTGAACTCTTTACTTATTTCCATCAATCCTCTTCGACCCGCCTTTCTACTCATGTCCAGGAATGGCAGCGAAGACGGATCCTGTGTCGCGCTCCCCCCTTTGAAGATTGGGTTTACATGGACTGGTTCCTTCGCTCTCTCTTACCTCCCATTGGCAAAGATGTCGCATACCATTTTCCCCAAACCGAAGAAGCTGCCCTCCAAATCGCCTTGAAATATGACCTTATCTACGCCCAATCTGGTTATGTTTATACCGTCCTTCATGACCTTCCCAAGCCCGTTGGCTCTAATGCCTCGGGGGCATCTCACTCTGCCTATGGTATCGTTGGAGCCCTGTCACATACCTCTGCCCAACCTCTTCCAGGACATGGTTTCCCTCCAGGGGCCAGCCCCTCCAGCACTTTTTCCCCTCCAGGTAGCATATATTCAGGATACGGCATGCCTCCTCCTTTTACCCACCCTCCTGCTTACGTTACTGCTGCCCCCCCTACCCCTTATCCATATCCGTAACCTGGTGCCCCAGCTCCTCCAACATTTGGACCTCCCACTCCCTTGCCTTTTCCACCCCCGCAACCACACTTACTACCCCCTCCAGGGCAAGTATTTGCATAGAAGGGGGTACCTAATTTTCCTCCTTCTCAAAGAAGGAGAAGAGGCAATCAATCCGCTCTTGGTAATCATGGATCCAATCCTTCCAGTATTGACTCTACCACTGCCAATCAGCCACAGGGCCCTCAGCCTAAGTTGAACAGGTCACTTCGCACCAATAAGCCCTGTTCTTGTTGTGGTGTTTATGGTCACTACACTCACGATTGTCCTTTATTACCACAAATGCGGAAAATGTGGGAATCTCAGGCCACCGTGAGGGGGCAACACTCCTCCCCTACTATCCCTCCCACTCCAACTACTTCCCAACCCGCTGTGTTTACTGATCCTTTCCCTCAACAAGGATTCATGGCCACTCAACCTCCTCATGCCCCGGTAACCACTTAACCTTCCCCTTCTGGTTCCTCTGATTACCAGATTCTCATGATGGCCTCTGACCCTCCTCTCACCATCGACCTCAACCTTCAAACTCGGTCCCTTCAGTATTCCACACCTCCCGTTCCATCTGTCTCCGAATCTCCATCGTTCGGTCCTACAGAGCCTCTATCGACACCCAATGGTCCCTTACAACTCCCTCTGCCCAAAGCTGAGTTTCATGCCAAACCTCCTAAGGGACCATTACGCCGAAATGCTGCCTCTGGTTGGGCTACCCATTCATACAGCATAGTAGATGATCTGGCCCAATCTCCTGCTGCCATTTCAACACTGGAACTCCTCCAGTCGTGTTCTTCTCAAAAGAGGGCTCTACTATATGCCGTGGGCACTATAG
This sequence comes from Pinus albicaulis, assembly GCA_034641835.2. Classification (NCBI taxonomy): domain Eukaryota; kingdom Viridiplantae; phylum Streptophyta; class Pinopsida; order Pinales; family Pinaceae; genus Pinus; species Pinus albicaulis. The sequence goes on along the minus strand of CM076580.1, from coordinate 1,531,952,473 downwards.
ATCCTTCTGATGACCAATTGATTGTTTTCAACGCCCGTCAGTCAGAACATCCCCCTCTTCCTCCTTCGGTTGCTTTCCAAATCTTAGTCCAAATCCGAAATGCTAACATTTCCCAGTGCATCATTGACGAGGGGGCATCTACCTATGTAATGTCCGCTTCAGTTTGGAAACAACTCGGATCTCCTGAGTTGGCCCCTTCCACAATCACCCTTCATGCGTGGGATGGCCATGCCTCCCAGCCCATTGCCCTCTTCCGTAACTGTCCTATCACCCTTGCGAGCAAGACTGTTTGTGTCGACGTTGAAGTTATCGATGCCCCTATTGACTATAACATTCTTTTAGGGCGTAGTTACACCTATGACATGTCTGTCGTCCCATCCGCATTCCACCACAAGATGTTTTTCTCGCATAATGGGCAGATTTTCACCATCGACCAGTTGACATATCATGAACCAAAATCTCAGACTTCCCCTGAGTCCACCATCTCTGTTGTCACCAACAAGGAAGTTGTTGATTCTTTGACCAGTGTTTCCCCCGGTGTCTACAAAGACTCCTCCTTGCTTGGAATTGTCCCAAGACCTCCCCCTCCTTATGTCTCTGATCCCAGCTTGGCGAATGTTTGCATGATGCAATCGTCCCGGGCCAACCTTAAGTAGCCCGCTTTGGCTAGTCAGCAACCTCAATCTCCCCCACCGCAACCTGCTCCTAGCCCTTCGCCTCAGCCAGCCGGACCTCTCCCTTCTTACCCTTCCCCCACTGCTAATCCCCCTGCGCCTATCTACCCTCCTGGGTCGGTTCCACTAGGTCTCAACCATCTTGGAGCCATCCCTCCTAGCCATTACTCCACTGGTCAGATACCTTTCCTAGCTCCCCCACCAGGACTGTACACGGTACCTGTCATGGCCACCCTCTCTCTTCCTAACCTGACCCTTTGGATTCCCGTCTGGTACCTTGACCCTCCAACCGCTACCTCACCCGGTCAACCCAAACCTTATCTTGCTTTGACCCCAGTTCAACCGGTCCCCATGACTTCTCCCGTTGCAACAGTGCCTCAGTCACCTCAACAGGACCCACCTCCTGTTGTGACCGCTTCGGGTAAGAATGGCAAAGCTCACAGGGGGGCATCAAAGGACAAGGATGCCCCGACAAACCCTGCCCCTCCTTGACCTCCAAAGCATACCATCCAATGTGCTTTGTGTGATTTTTTTGGCCATGCCACCCATACCTATCCTGAACTACCTCATCTCAAGCCCATGGTTAACGTCGCATTCCCTGAATCCATGGTCCCGGAAGCCTATGTTCCTTCTGCAATTGTGACCAAGAACCCCAAGACTATTCACACCAACCACCCTTGTGATTTTTGTGATATCCATGGCCATTACAGCCACCTTTGTCCCCGCCTCGACGACTTTCGCTCCTCTCTAGCCGCGGTCTGCCCATTCGAGGCCAAGCGCAACGAGTCCACCTCTCCCCTCTTTGCGCATTTTGGTTCCTCAGAACTACCAGAAATGACTACTCCCATTGACATTCCCCCTCCTAATGTCACGATGACGGAGCCTTCGTCCACCATTTTCTACCTATCATCATCCATGAGACCCTCGGGGAACATTCCCTCTGAATCCTCCCCTGTTGTTTTGCTTGACCTTCTTTCCGCGATCACCTTGGGCTCAACATCGGTAGATCCTTTATCTACCTACTCTTCGGTCACCCCTTGTGACGATGCCCATGTGAACCTCTCTTCTCTTGATGATGAGTTAGGTAGCTTCGCTGCGTCAGGTGGTCTTTCTTCCACCAGTCACCCCATCTTCTATCACGATGATGACATTATGGAAGGAATCATCTACCATGACTTTCTCTCTTCCCCCTTACATCAACCCCATGCGTTCACACCACATACACCTTGTGGCCATTCCATTGAAACCCAATGTTTGAGTAAGGGGGCACCCATATCTGAGAGACCAAGAGCAGCAATTCTCCACAACTCTCCTAGTGTATCTAGTCGTGCTGATTTTAGTACCATTATTCTTCCACATTTTGAAGAACCTCTAGAGTCCCATATCACTTTAGATCACTCTAGGGATGATACCCCTTATCGTTCCTTCATCTTCCATCAACAACCCAATTTCTTAGACATTGTTGTTGACCAATCTATCAGTTTTATAAGAGAGAATCAGTTCATTATCTCCAAATCCTATTTTTGGGATAGTGACACCATGTATGCCAACCCATAAACTTAAATTCCATTTGATTCATATATGCAATACTACAAGGGATTGGTAATCCTCCATTTCCTTTCTCAAGTTGCATAACCATAACAAAAACAAATGGCGCACCACATCATTAAAATGTGTTTAGATCCCCCTTTTCCTACATAAATTTTGGCATGAACACAACATGCTTGGGGGCACCCAGGCCCCTCAACCATACAAATCCCAGATCTCAACAAAAAACAACCCTGAAACCCCCTTTCTCTAACAGGTCACACTTTTCAGGTCATTTCCTGGGATAAGTCGCAGTTTTCTGCCCAGTACCTGCTACCCAGGTCGCATAGCAGACCCCAACAAGTGTGACCTGGCTTGTCCATGAGCTCTGGGTACCTGTTAGTTTTTAGTACCTTGATACTTCATCAGGACACATTGTATCCACAAAGGGTCTATTCATCTCTCCTCCAAATCGAATTTCTTCACTTACAACACTTGTACTTGGGGCACCACTGTGCCTCCTTACTTGTCTTTGTTCATGAGATACCCTATTGTACTCATGTTTTTATGGTCCCCCATTGGACCTTCACTATGTGGAAGCACCATCGAGTCGCCCTTGTTTAGAGCATCCGAGTTGAGTCATCATCGCATTTATGGAGTCTATCCCAAGTCCCTTTGTATCCCGCTATAATCCTCCATCCTTTCTTTCTTAGTCCCTCTCTCATGTCACACATTATGGCCTTCAGCACCCTTGTCCCCTATCCCTCACGATATTGTGTCAGTCGCTGCCAAGCCATTCATGCCCTTTATGCTCGAACAAGAGAAGTCGTCCAACTGCTCCTCCATATCCCTCATTCCACCATCATCATCTGTGTCTACTTGTTCGTCGCTCTACTATTTTCCCTCGTGCCTTAGTTGGGGTTACCTTATTGCCTCACCTATGGCGAGCCTACTTCTGTCAACATTAGCTCATTTACTCCAAAAGCCAGGTCTAGGGGGCAGTGTACCTTGGTTTGAGTTCTTCTCAGCATGATCGTGAGCTATACACTTGATGGTCTAGTGATGCAGCAATAGCTATTGGTGATTCTCGAGCATGTGTGAGATGTCTCAACCCTCATGAGGGGGTGGTCCTGCAGGTAGCTCCCCACATGCCCGGATGACTTCTTCATTTCAACCCTTGATGCAGCTCCTCCCATTTGATGATATTGGCCTTAACTGCTTGCAGCGCCTCTTCGATTTGCATGTATCAGTCAGATTTTGTGAGCCCTTCCCCGTGTGTAGGGGGAATTCGGGCATATTTGTATCTCATGTACTAAAATATTCTTGTATAAGTCCTGACGGTTATCCCAGGCATCACATGTATGTGGGATTCATCATTTTATTTAGCTGGCTCATGTTTAAACCATCACATGTTTCCTTATTGTGTTCCGTGGTTTTCCAGGCGCCTTATTCTTTGTACTTTGTCTCGGTGGGCATAGGTATGCCTCCCCTGCCGCCTTTAGCACAGGTACCACTTTATAAACTAGAGACTGGTTGCACCTGTAAGTCTCGTCTCCTAAGGGTCTAGTCCTTTAGCACCTTCATCTACCTTACATTCCTCTCTCTCATTTCCCTCTTATTGTCTAGTGATTGAGCTCTTACAACGTACTTCGGTCATAAGATTTGCTCCTAACACTCGTATGTTGGGGGGCAATCTGTTACACCATTTTTTGGTCATCTAACCCATTATCATTAGATGAACCCAAGTACACCATGTAAGACCAATTTTACCCTAAGTAAAATTGATTTCACCACGTGAAATAACTTATTCATTTATACTTCCCGGTCATATTTAACCCAAAACAAGGAAATTAATTAAATAAACCCTTATTTATTTAATTATTTCCTAAGAATAAGTTATTTAAATCATTATTTAAATAATATTCTTAGTTAAATTTGACTAAATCATCCACAAATAATTAAATAAACCATTATTTATTTAATTATATTTCCATTATTTCCCTAAAATGATAAATAAATCATTTATTTATTTATTATTTATAAATAAAGGAATTGAACCAAGTCAAGAATCCTTTTCCCTCCAACAAATATAATAAAATATTCCTAAAGGGTGCTTCTAGAATTCGATTAATAATATTTTATTCATGCACCGAGTTCTAGACCGCCCTAATATTTTGTTATAAATAGAAGGGTTTTCCCCATTCATTAATCACCTTCATTGCATTATATCACTTTGGATCTACTCTTGGTCACCATTTTCCATTTTTTTTTATGAACTCCCATTGAGTTCCATGTTTGTTTTTCTACACCAATAAGAGAGAGGAATTTTAGATCTGAAACACTGAGGACTTCCAAGAACCCATCCCACTGAGGAGAACCGAAAAACACCTTTCTTGTTTTCCTCTCAGGTTCCCCATTCTTTAATATAATAAAAATCATTCTTTTAAACACTTTGTTCTTGTCTTGTCTATTGGATGCATGGAGCCATACTATATTTTATCTGCTTACTGTCTTTTTGTGCTTAGATCTGAATTTGTGCAGCAGACTTAAAGATATTTTGCAGCCATAATTGATGTTAGGGCTATTTGTTATGCGTAGCTAAAGTGATATTTTACAATGAAAGACTCATACTAACAGCAGGTAGAAGAAGAGTTTCTATGGTGGAGGGTTGAAAACCTGTGAAAACAGGGTTCAAAACTGCATATGGCGCAAAAAAAGGGATTGGAGTTTTTGTGAAAAATTGCGAATGGTTTTCGCATTAATAAATGGTGGTAAGTGGTTTAGCTTGGAGGGAATGCGATCCAGTTAGAAAGAGACGTGTGGATTTTGCAAAAACAACGGTCTCGCGTGGGTTTTGGTTGTTAAACCATGGTGGCAGAAACTGCGCAAAAGCACAATGTTGACCTTTGGATCAAGCACGGCAGATCCAATGGTGGAGGGATGAGCACGAGGGATAAAAATGCTCAGGTGGAGAAAAGTAGTGGAAGCCAGGTGGCAAAAGGGGATTGGAGGAGCAGCAGGGTAGTGGGAGGTGGGACAGAAGGATTTGAGCTGTCAGGTTAGATCGGGGTCGTTGGATCATGTAGATCGACAGCGGAGATTTGATGTGGAGGGTGGAGGAAACATTTCGGTCGGGCGATCAAAGGAGAGGAGGGAATGTGATGACCGTTAGATAGATAAGATCGATGGTCAATATTGCTGGAGGGATGAGGGGCTAAGTAAAAAAAAAGGAAATCACATTGGCGAGGAAAAGGGAGTGATACAATGAAAATGTAATAGCGCCGATGCGATGTGGGCTAGATGTCTGGAGCTGGGGCATGGTCTTGTGACGGAGAAAGTGACCAGGGGCCAAAGAAACAGGGGCTAATCACATCAGAAGGGAACAAAGGTATGGGGGGCGGACACGAAGAAGGGTCGATGCAATGGGGGCTATAGTTTAGGGTGGGGTATGGTCATGGGAAGATAAGTGACCAGGGGCAAAGGAGAAGGGGCTTATCACATCGGCGGGGGATGGGGGAAGCGGGTAATGAAACGCCGATGCGAAATAAACTTTGCGATGCGATGAGCGCTTAGTGCCCGGTCATGGGGCTTTGGTCATATGCTGGAGAAAAAGATGGGGGCTAAGCTGAAAGGGGCTAAAGCCTATTTGTTTAATAAAAGGCGTATTTAGGCAAAAAAAGGGGTTTTTATGGGTTTTTTAAATGTGACATCTTTGTTATTTATGGGCCTACACAAACTAAAATTCCTAACTCTCTTACAAATGTGCAATTTCTCCATGTTGATTTGGTTGATAGCCACGGCCAATTGACTATCACAATGAACATGAGAAAAAATCTTATAGAGCGTTTCCAAAACATGTTTACTATTGGAAATAGTGTTTTAATTATATATTTTGCAATAAGAAACAAGGGTATTTATGAACGAGGAGACGAAAAAATTTTCATAGTGTTAGAGGACAAAACCACGGTTGAATCAATTGCATAAGTTTTCAAAAAAAACAGACTTGCTCCAAATACAACAATAAACATTATTCTTGTCTCAAATGATACATATGTAGTTGGTTCAATAGGAGGAATAGCAATAGGTATTCAAAAAAATAACAAGCAACTTGAAATCAATATAAAAGATAATGAATTTGTAGATAACAATTCAATTGTGAGTATGTTACTACAATAACTATACTTTCATTTTCAGCAAAATCTAATAGTTTCTTTGAAACTGCATTGTTATATCCTTGTTTTCCATTGTTATCGAGGTAGAAATTATCTCATTATTTCTTGGAAAAACTGCATAACAAAAAATATGTTACCTGATCCACTGCATACGTTATTGAATGATAGTCATAGAGAACATTTTTTCAAAATACATTATGAATTGGCATCAAATATGACTCCTCTCTATTTGTTCAAAAACATTGTTATAAATTATGTGAAAGGAATTCAACAGTTTCTCTTTGGATCAACAACTTTTGTTGAGCCATTGAATGATGAATTTGCAAGAGGTCATTTATTATCTTTCATCATGTAAAGAACACAGGTATCTTTCCTAATAGCTTCTTTTCTCAACTAGCAATAGTTTTAGTTTGATCTACAAAATCTTGCATTTTTACGAAAAAATAGATCAAATGAGTGTTGAAAAACAAAAATGTTTTCTCTCTTCCTTTTTAGTGAATTTGAAGTAAATGAAAATAACTCGTTCATCCAAACACAACTAAATGCATAATCTCTAAAGATGAAACAACATTTAACTATGAGCATAGTGTTGAATGCACACTGGAAACAGGGAGTTGCAAAATTGATTGTATGTTTCAGATGCCACAGCTAAAATAACATTTCCCAGTTATTGTTGAGAAAATATTTTCAACAATAAATGAAAGGTATATCATATAGAGTTTTGAATTTAAGAAAAAATTGTTTTCAAGGTCTTTTTACTTTAATGGTTAACAATATTATTACTGAGATAAAAGAGTTGTGACCACCAAACAAATTTTGGCAATTACGATATTCTTCTTCTTTCCATTTTTTATTTCTATATTTCACCAACTCATAATTCACAAATAGTTGTAGAAACACTAATATATAGTCTTTCTTTATTTCAGGTACCAGAATTACAAAACACAAAAAACATGTAGCCAAGTACTTTTGGGATATTTTCTACAATACCTCAATTCATATATATATATTAACTATTTCTTGTTTTCTTTTTCCTGTAACTTTTGAATCAAACATATTTTCTTGCTACAAATGAAAAAGAGAGAAAGATGCACATTATGCAATATAATATTTTAGTTATATAAAAAAAAATTGTGAGATTATGATCTAGTTTTAGTACAAAAAACATGTAGTCGAGTACTTTCGGGATATTTTCTACAATACCTCTATATATATATATATATATATATATATATATATATATATATATATAAACTATTTCTTGTTTTATTTTTCCTGTAACTTTTGAATCAAACATATTTTCTTGCTACAAATGAAAAAGAGAGAAAGATGCACATTATGCAATATAATATTTTAGTTATATAAAAAAAAATTGTGAGATTATGATCTAGTTTTAGTACAAAAAACATGTAGTCGAGTACTTTCGGGATATTTTCTACAATACCTCTATATATATATATATATATATATATATATATATATATATATATATTAACTATTTCTTGTTTTCTTTTTCCTGTAACTTTTGAATCAAACATATTTTCTTGCTACAAATGAAAAAGAGAGAAAGATGCACATTATGCAATATAATATTTTAGTTATATAAAAAAAATTGTGAGATTATGATCTCATTTTTTTAAATAAGAACATAAGATCACAATTCCACAGTAACATAATGAAACTCCAGAATATTTATTATGCCATATTATATATATGTCAATCATTTTCTCTCCACTATTCAAATATTAACTTGGATTATCATTTGTTGTAATTTCTAGAATTATGTTATGTTAGGGAAAAAAAAAGGAAGAAAATAGTTGCATGTGTATCAATTTATTCATTTCTATATATGCTGAATTAAATTCTTTGTGCTAAAAGAGGGAACTAGAGGAGGATTGAGATATTTTTGTTCTAGTTTTCTTTTCTTATAGATCAAATCATCCTTATTTTCTTATTTGCATAATTATTTTTCATGTAGTGTGTTGTACCTTAAGAGACAATCTCTTAGTTGTGATAAGGAATCAGTGCTTAAGACATTCTTATGATTATGTCACGAATATTTATGTCTATGTTTTATTAACCCTCAAGTATTTATGATCAAACCCTTAAATATCAAATATGATGAATACTTCACAATGCTACCATTTGTTGATGTCGAATGAAATGACTAGAAGAAAATAAAAGAAGAAGCCCAAACTGATATGTTGTTTTATACAGAAAATATCATCCCAAACCCTAGAAGAAATATATGAAAGAAATAGTTAAAACAAAGGAGCGCCAATTAAGGTTTTTAACTCTTACATACAAAAGTAAAAAGAGACCTACTGCTCATAACTTTGTTTCATTCATAGATAGAAAACACAAAATGTAAACTTGAATACATTTCAACATAAAAAAAATGCTAGAAACTTGCTTACTCATTCATTAATCTTTGAATACCTGAGTACAAAAATAATTTTCTGAAGGTCCAAAACTCAGAACCTTTCCTTCTCTTGAAAATTACATTAAATACAGTAAAAAGAAGTTTGGAACTGTTGACTTAAGACCTCGAAGGCTATCTATTACATGCCTTGAAAATGTCTTATTAAAATTACATTGTCTTCAGAAAATAATATAAAATAAATATCCTAATCTATAGGAATTACTGATGATGTGGCTTCCTTTTCTGGGTCAACTGATTTGTTTTCCTTTGATGCTGATCCTTTAGGCAAGTCCATTGTCCAAGCTCTACACTTTTTCCATATTTCTACCTTTGTCCTGGATGAATGTGTCATATTGTGATATTCCAATCTAAATGTAGTAATTTGATCATAGGACAACCTTTCTACGAAAAGATTCTTTACCATCCAAAATAGTTGAAAATGTCTCTGCAAGAAGTTAACCATTGTTTATCCTTTAAGCACCTGAGTCTTTTCATGTCTATTATCACCTTTGATTTTTGTCAATATTAGTAATTTCTCATAAGAATTACATGGAAAAATATTTCCTTCAGCTCCCCAACATGATGGCAAGCCTACTCTTGTCATTTTGTCAAATGACTTATCAAACTGACTTACTACTTCCTTGATTTCCATTAGCTTCTTTTCTGCAGCCTTTCTGAGATAATTTCTGATAATAATTTTGTTAATTTATACTACATAACAAATTATGTCTTGCATGTCATTCTCCTCTAATTCTTGATTTTATTTAGAGTTAATAAAATCAATGAATCTTCTGGCCCAAATGGCTCTATTAATTTCTTTTTGTTTATCAGACATGATTGGTTCTTCACATTCTAAAATAAGACTTTTCTCTTTTGCAACTATCATCAATAAGCACCAATTAGATTTCATTTTTGAAATGATATTAGTCCAAATGATGTCTTTGGCTTGTATCAGTGAGATATTTCCTTTTGATCTTTCTTTGAGATTTTTAATCTCAGCTTCAACATTTCGGAAATCTATTTTGTACTTGTTAGCTTCATTTTCTATGACTTTAATCAACTTTGTTATAGTCTCCAGATCTGTTTGAGCTTTCTTCCGAACTCTTTCAGCCATCTGCAACTCAGTATTTAATTGAAAAATCTGTTCTTGAGGATCATCATTACCTGTAGGAAAAACAAAAGTACAATTATGGTTATCAATATGATTTTCCAATGAAATTGAAGTTTGCTTTATTTTGGAGATTTCTTCATCTTTCTGTATGAATTGTTGTAAAAGCTTTTCCTTTTCCTTCTCTACCTCTGCCACTTCTGTAGCCATTGAATGTTCTTGAGTAGGTAATTTTATCTTTTTCCTCAATGTGGATATTTCTACCTGAGCACTTTACATGAATTTCTTCACAACAGTCTTGTCACTAGGGTCTACTCCAATATTTATAATGATTTTTTTCAATTCCTCATTCTGAACTATTAAGGCTCTTGAGTTAGCCTTCTCTAAATTCAATTGTTTAATTACTTTCCCCAACATATTTTCTACCTTTATTTCCATTGCATTAGTCATTGTGAGGTCATTTACAATCAACTAACATGTTTGCATATGCAAATTCATTTTATCCATCAGTGGAATTTTCTTCACATCCACAGTCACATTTATAGTGTTGAAACTGTTGGAAGAACTAATTGACATATCTGTAGGATGTGACAGGGAAATTCTAAATTGATATTTCTCAAGATCTGTTACAGTCAACAATCTTGTTTGATAAGCAACAACTTGTTTTTTAGCTTGGGCCTCCATGCTGGTCTTCATCTTCTGATTTCTTTCCTCAATTTGTGAAAACATTCTTTTGATTAAAGGCACTTTTTCATGAGAGGCTTCATGACTCCTGGGTAAAGCAAGAGCATTTTTCTATTCTCCCAAATGTAAAGAAAAAACAGGTGAATTAGATGTAGGATCTTTAGCAAACTTTGTTATCTTCTCGGCTCCCTGCTCCTCATCATATAGATCAATAACCACTTCTTTGTTTATTTTATTTGTTTTCTCTACTATGACATGAGTCTGAATGTTTTCACCTACTGAACTCATCACACCTTTACTTGCTACCTTCTCCTGTTCTGGCCTACTTTCATGAATTAAAGTAGAGTACCCATTCTCAATTCTTCTATTTGAAATTACACCAAAAGGATCATAAGCCCAAATTTCTCCTAGTAGCATATGCATCTCATCTAACATTCTTGTTACTTCATCAAATGCTTGCCTCATATTGACTATGAAAGGGCCTACAATCATGGGTAATTTATACATATGTCCTTTTTTCGTAGGCAAAAAGTGAACCTGATCAAAATTTAGGCTCTGTATAATAAACTCTAAAGCAAAAATCCTCATTGGTACAAATGTTGGGAGTCTACAAGGCTCAATTCTTGCTCCGTACAACCTTATTTCAGAGTAATCCTAAAAAACAAACCAATCTCCAAATTTGCAATTGTTTCCTAAATGCAATAACTCTTGAACTTTAGGTAAAAAATAGGGAGGAGGAACTCCATTCAATATTTTATATGCAACTGACATGTAATAGTTATCAAAATCAAACAATCCAACCTCATTTTTCTCCCTTCTAACTACATCTGTCCAGAATATCACTGATTGCCTTATTTTTTTGCATCCATAATATTTAGACCTAAATGCATGAATTCTTCCACATTCTAATATAAGAACAAGTATACTATCAATGAAGGAAATTTGAAAGAACCTGTTAATGAAAGGCTCATTACCTATGAATTGACTTCTTCCTGCCAATATGATGGAATATCCAACACCATTCCTACCTTCATCATCATGGAAAACATCCCTGGACTGATTTGTCCATTGTATTATCATCATTTTTACCCAGAATGTTTGTAATATTACTTAATACAATACACTTCTCTATGTCAAAAACCTCCATAGCAAACTCTTTACAGTCTGGCTAAAAATTCTTCGTTTCAAGTTTCAAATAAAACATGAACTGATTAAACTCTTCACCTGCAATATTATCATAATAATGTACCAGGGAATCGTCAGAAAACTGGAAGGATGACTCTGACTCAGGATATCAAAGGGCTTGGCGGATTAACTGGGTGGACACTTGCATAACGTTATCTCCTTGGGAATTCATAATGAAACACTTCCCAGGATACATGACTGACACCAACCAATAGATAAATTCAGTTAAAATATGGGTCTTTGGAATGCATGCAGAAAGAATTCCATACTTGACCATGGCAGAATAAACAGGGGAAGCATTATCATTCAAGATGACTTGCTGATAAAAAGGAAGGTGAATTACATATAATATAGTATCTTGAATATCCCTCTCAATATCCATGAGAGGGATATGACTAGCTGAACCTGATAGAGACGACCATTTAGCCATGGCTGAAAATTTCCGCAATAACAATTCACAGGGTGGTCAAATTTATGAAGGTGACGGAAAACTGAAACAGGGTGCAACGCAACAAATTACAAATGATTTGAAAAACAATGAAAATCTTCTTTAAATAGGTGGCACGGCTTTTAAATTTAATGCTGACAAGACGTGCCAACGAGTCGTTCATTCCATCTGATGTGGAAGATATTTGTGAACAGCTCAGTGTCTCACCTCACTACGGGGGCTCCCGGGGTACGGAAGAAAACTTTGGCTGGTGCCCCTACACTCAATCTCCACCATTCATCTTTGTTGTCCCCACAGTCAACCCAGTCAACTGCGGAGGCACTCGTCTCAATATCTTGTGCGTTGATTGTGCCTGTGGGTTGGGCCTTTTGATAAGAACTTTTATCATCAACACTTTCTGCCCAACAAATCAATCGATTTTTAAGCATCAAATGTGGAACCCACTTATACAAAGTTTAAATGCTTAAAATTTAACTCAGATATAGCTAACATAAATAATTTTCATGCTAAAGTATAAGAATTTTGATACTTTAACATATTTTTCAACAATTCCTAATTTTTATATTTTCAAATATTTGAAAAATAAAAGGATATGAAAATGATCCACAACATCTGGCTCCACCCAGGGATAGTTTTTTTTTCCACGAAACACTAAGAACCTGCAAATCAATGCCTTCACTTCAGGCATGGAGTCAAAATTTTCTTGGTGAGAAATATACAGTGAGAAAAAACCAAACATTTACAATGATGGACTAACTGCTTTTAGTGCTAGAAATAATGTTTCAAATACTTCCCATTCACAAGAAATTCTACTGCTTCTCCATCGAGATTTTCCAGCATGAAATTGCTATTTGATCTAGCTTCAGAAATTTTGTAAGGACCATACCATAAAGGATCAAATTTACCATGTTTCCCTTTCTCTTCCCTTCTGGTATCCCATATTAATACCAGATCTCCAGTTTGAAACATGATTTCTCTTGCCTTTTTGTCAAAAATGGACTTCATTTTCTCCTGATAAGTGACCAAATTGTCTCTGAATTTATTTCTGCTTTCACTCAATTATATCACCTTATTTAGTCTTTTTATCAAGGCATTAGGTTCCTCTTGAGTGTCTTGAAGAAAACATATTACTCGTCTTGCTAGCTGAGTGGGAAACAAAGCCTGAGTACCATATACCACTTCATAAGGTGACTTACCAGTGGATCTTCTAGTAGTCATCCTCACTTTCCACAAAGAAAATATTAGCTTTGAATCCCAATCCTTCTGGTTCTCATTGATTGTTTTCTTCAATATTTTCACCAATGTTTTAATAGATGATTCTGCTAATCCATTTCCTCGAGGGTGATATGCTGTAGAATGAGACACTATTACATTATAAGTTTGAAAAAATATTTTGAACCTGACTGAGTTGAATACTTGAGCATTGTTTGTTACAATATTTACTGGACATCCAAATCTGCTGAAAATATTCTCTTCTAAAAACTTCATCACAACCAAATCATTTGCATTTCTAGTAGGAATTGCCTCTACCCATTTTGTAAAATAATCAGTAGCAGTTATAATCCATTTAAAATTCCCACTTGATCGTGGATTAATCTCTCCAATGAAATCCAATCCCCATTTTCTGAAGGGTTCTTCAATAATCATAGGAAGAAGAGGTAAAGGAGCTAACCTTTTCTTTTCTGCAAACAATTGGCATTTCTGGCAACTTCTAACAATTTTGTATACATCAGCAAATAAAGAGGGCCAGTAAAAACCTGATTTAAGAATCTTATGAGAAGTTAATTTCCAGCTGTAATGATCCACACAAGCATTCATGGTATTATTTAATCACCTCCATGGTTTCCTCTTCTGTCAAACATAACAGCAACACCAACAAGATATTTCTAATACAACTTAGCTTCAATCATAACATATGTTGGCAATATGATGCAGAGTGTTGTCCTTGATGGCAACCCACTTGATGAAGATGATGGCAAATTGTCCTTGATGAAATATGTCTTGATGAACTTGTTATTTGATGTGAATCTGATGTATCTACAATCAGTATAGAAGGTAATGATGAAAGGAATTTCAGTATGTGCTAGAAAAATGATGAAAAGTGTATGTCTCAAGGCATACGCGAGTTTTCTTAGTCTAAGTAGCGTATGCACGCGGGAAAGTACGTGACAAGTTGCGTATGCCCATTTGCGCTCTAAAAGTGTAAAACCAGGGGTTATTACCATGGTATTGACCCATTGTATTAAGTGATGATTCGTCTGTATGATCCCGTCTAGGAATACCATTAGAATTTTTGTGGTTTTGGCTCATGGTATTGATAAAGGGTAATCCTATATAAGGAGAAGAAAATAATTGTGCAAAGGGTGTGCAAGTGGTCTAGGTTTCAATGAATGCTTCACTCTGAAGTATATCTGCATGGTTTAACTCTGCTCTTAGTCGATAGATCTGAATCTTTGATGCACCTATGAATATGATGAAGGTTCAAAATCTCTAGATCTGGAAATGATGAGTCTCTAGGATGATCTGAAAAGAAGAAAAGAAGACCTGGCACAAATTTGTTGATGAAGAAATCTGGGTAAGTTTGTAAATATGATCTGGTCTGCAAAGTTTATCTTTTATAGATCTATACGCAGGTTCGTTTCATGGAATGCACGTGTATACGCGGATCTATTTAAACAAAGGAACGTATGGGCAGTTAGGGTTCCTCTGAAAAATGCACTAATGTATACGCGGGTTTGCTTCATTGAAAGCGCGTACATACGCGGATCCTCTTAATAAAAAGCGTGTATGATATGTGAACCAATGGTTGTTCAAGGGTGAAAGTGTTTCTGCAAATCTATTCTGAAGTTTGGGTTGTCTCTGATATTCTGGTTACAGTGGTTTCACTGTTCTGTATGAAGCATTGGGCAAATATGATTGTTGATAAGTGAAGGGTTGTTTGAAAATTGATGAAACGTGGTCTGCAGTGGATCTGAGGGTTGATGTCTGAAAGTAGAGGCTTTATACCAGTAGAGGCTAGTGCTAATTTCAGGGGGTAGTAGCTCCCTTCCAGTTGAACTTGGTAAACGAGAGCAGGGGGTTGTTTCTCCCTTCTAGAAGATGTTGGTAAATAAGAGAAGGTTTTATCCTTCTGCAGGTGGGAGCCTGCGTGCTGATATGAGTCTGCACTAGTACATGTTGTAAGAAGTTTTCTTGATAATAAAATTTTGAAGGCTGAGACAACGACAGCGGTGGTTTTATCCCAACTTGGGTTTCCACCTAAAATCCTGGTGTTCATGTGTGTTGATGATGTGTGATGATTTATCTTTCTGCACCTATTTACAGTCTTCTGAAATATCTGATGAATGAATAAAGTAATGATCTGAATAATTGAATGCATATTTAGATCTCTGAGCATATTAAAAAGTTAAACAAAAATATCAGCGTATATCGCTAGTTTCCTTGAAGAAATGCGTATGGAGTTTTAGAGGAAGGAAAAATTGTTTTGGTAATGCACTTAAATGCGATTCACCCCCCCCCCCCTCTCAGTATTTTTCCCAACAATTGGTATCAGAGCGGGTCCTTCTGAAAGGGCTTAACTGATAGAAGGAAGATCAAGCAAGATGAGCAATCAAGAGGGAACAACATCTATCAAGCCTCCGCTCTTCAATGGAAGTAATTTAATCTTCTGGAAAATAAGGATGAGATCCTATCTTCAGTCTATGGGAGTAGATATATGGGCCATTGTTGAACAAGGATATCAATATCCAGCCACTGTACCAACAGATGCAATGGAAAAGAAGAATTATGAAACAAATGCAAAGGCAGTCAATGCTCTATTGGGGAGTCTAACTGAATCTGAATTTGTCAAGGTCATGCAGCTGAATACAGCAAAGGCAATATGGGACAAAATCATTCTAAGCTATGAAGGTGATGCAAAGGTAAAAAGTGCAAAACTCCAAACTCTCAGAATTGAATACGAAAATTTAAGAATGCATAGTAACAAGAGCATTTCCAGTTTCTTTTTACGTCTTGATGATATTGTAAATCGTATGAGAAATCTGGGAGAAATAATAGCAGAATCTACCTTAGTTGAAAAAATCTTAAGATCACTAACGACAAAGTTTGAGTCAAAAGTTTCTGCCCTTGAAGAAAAACAGGATCTTCAAAATCTTACTGTGGTGCAACTACATGGCATACTAACTGCATATGAAATGAGAAGAGGAGGACCATCTGATGTCAAAGAAGCCATATTTAGAGCTTCTACAAAAGGGAAATATGTACAAGAAGCAGAAGGATCAAGATACATCTCAGAAGAAGAGGAGGTAAATTTTGTAAAGAAACTTCAACTTGGCACAGGACGGTTTAGAGGTAAGCTTCCTTTCAAATGTTTTAATTGTGGAAGAGTTGGTCATTATGCTGCTAAATGTCCTCATAAAGAAACTCCTACAAAAGGGAAGGAAGTAGCAAGAAGAAATAAGAACCGGTCTAGCACTAGAAAAAGTTACTATACTCATGAAGACAGTGATGGGTTATCTAATAGTGAGGAAGAAGGTGAACAAGATCTTAGACTCCTCATGGAATTTTAAAATGATTCTAAAGAAGAAAAGGATACTTTTATGGATGCTCTAGAGGAAAATGATTTTCTTAATGAAAACAATCAACTCAAAATATGCTTAGAAGAAAGTAAAATAATCATAGAGACTCTGAAAAATCAGATTGAAGAAGAGAAGAAGCACATTGAAAAATTAGAATGTGAAGTGGTAAGTCTAAGAAAAGAACTTGAGAAAGTAAAGACTCTGAATCTTAGATTTGCTAAAGGATCTGAAACCTTAGATGAGATTATCAAGGTACAACGTTCTCCTCTTATAAAGACAGGTCTTGGATATACCGGAGAATCTTCTCAGGCCTCAGCACCAAGCTATCTAAAAGAAGCTACAACTGGCCTACAACATTCTGCCACTCAACAAAGGGATAAAGAATCTTCACAGGTAAAGCATGATCAGCTCAAGTCAAAGAACTTCAACATGAATACCTTTCAAAGGAACACCAACCAGCAGGTAAATTCAAATAGAATATTTCATGATCGCAGAAATTTCTACTTCAATGGACAATGTTTCTCATGTCACAATTTTGGTCATAAAGCTGTTCAATGTGTTGCTTATAAAACTATCATGACAAGAGAAGAAAGAAAGAAAAGGATTGATATTGGAACAAAGAAAAATACCTATAACAACTTTTCTCCTCTTCAAAATGAAGTTGAATGCACTTATTGCAATAACTTTGGCCATGAAGAATCTGAATGCAGAAGCAAAGTCCAGCCAAAAGAACATGTTCCTTCAAACACCAAAGTATGGAAAAATAAGGATTTACAGGTTGAAAATTGTGGCATAGCTTTATTTGCAGAAGGTGAAGAAAATCAATGGTGCATTGATAGTGGATGCTCAAAACACATGACAGGTGACAAAAACAAACTTCTTGCATATAGTGCTCTAGAAAAGGAAAATAATGTTACTTTTGGAAATGATACACCTGCTGTTATTAAAGGAAAAGGGTCTGTTTTCCTAAAAGAAAAGGTGAAAGCCAATAATTTCATGTATGTGGATGGATTAAAACATAACTTGTTAAGTTTAAGTCAAATGTGTGACCAAGGAACTGAAGTTGTCTTTAGTTCAAAAGAATGTGTGGTACGTGATCTTGATACAGGTAAAACAATTATAAAAGGAAACAGAACTCCAAGCAACCTGTATGTATTGAAGAACTGCAAAGAACAATGTTACTTGAGTAAATCTTCAGAAAATTGGCTATGGCATAGAAGTTTTGGGCATCTGAGCTTCTCTCAGATTAACAAGTCAAGCAGACTTAAAGTTGTTTGTGGTCTTCCCAATATTACTCTTCCAGAAAATATCATATGTAAATCTTGCCAATTCGGTAAGCAGACCAGAGTGAAATTTAATGCCAAGGAAGGATCATCAAATGGGCCTCTTGAACTTATTCATACATATATATGTGGACCTATGAGGAAAAAGTCACCACATGGTGAAGAATACTATATCTTTTTTATTGATGATTTCTCTAGAATGTGTTGGATTGGGTTGCTTAAACACAAAGATGAAGCATTTGAGAAATTTTAGATATTCAAAGCTCTGGTTGAAAATGAATTAGATCTAAAAATTAAATGTCTTAGATCTGATCGAGGAGGTGAATATACATCAAATGAATTCCTTGAATTTTTTGAACAACATGGCATAAAAAGACAGTTTTCTGTAGCAGGCACTCCACAACAGAATGGTGTAGCAAAAAGAATGAATAGAACAGTTCAACAAATGGCTAGAGCCATGCTTGATGATTCTGAAACACCTGACACATTTTGGGGAGAAGCAGCTCATACAGCGGTAAATATTCTCAACAAGGCACATGTTTGTGTAAATAGTGACAAAACGCCATATGAACTCTGGTATGGTAATCCTCCCACTGTGAAGCATTTTAGAGTTTTTGGGAGCAAATGCTTTATCAAAAATAATGATGAAAATCTTGGCAAGTTTGAACCAAGAGCAGATGAAGGAATACTTCTTGGTTATTCCTCTCAAAGTAGAGCATATAAATGTTACAATAGAAGACTTCGTAAGATTGTTGAATGTATTGATGTTGTTATTGATGAGTCTCCTACAGCTCCAAAAGAAGAAAAAAAAACAACATATGAAGGTGATGATGACGTATATCCTTCTACATCAAATATAAATGATACAGACAGTGAACCCAATGAAGAATCTGGAGATGATTTATCTAAAAAAGCTCCATCCAGATATGTTCAAAAGAACCATCCAGAATCTCAAATTTTGGGTGACAAGGGATCAGGTGTACAAACAAGAAGGACTCTTGTGGGATCTTCTAGCTATCTAGCATTTCTATCCACTGTTGAACCACACAATGTCAATCAAGCTAGCAAAGATGAATGTTGGATTCAAGCCATGAATGAAGAGCTTGATCAAATTGAAAAGAATCACACTTGGGAATTAGTTCCAAGACCACATGATAAAAATGTCATTGGAACTAAATGGATATTCAAAAACAAGTTAAATGAAAATGGGGATGTTATAAGAAACAAAGCTAGACTTGTTTGCAAAGGGTATACTCAACAAGAAGGTATAGACTTTGAAGAAACTTTTGCTCCTGTAGCTAGACTTGAAGCTATAAGAATGTTTCTTGCTTTTTCAAGTTATCAACAAATCAAAGTTTATCAAATGGATGTTAAATCTGCTTTTCTTAATGGTGATCTAGAAGAAGAAGTATATATAGAAAAACCGGAAGGATTCATTTTTGGAAATGATGAAAATCTTGTTTGTAGACTTAAAAAGGCTCTATATGGTCTCAAACAAGCTCCAAGGGCATGGTATTATCGTCTTGACAAATATCTTCATCAACAAGGATTTTCAAAGGGGTCTGCTGATAGCAACTTATACACAAAGACTGAAAATGATAAACTATTGATTGTGGTTGTTTATGTTGATGATATCATTTTTGGGAGTAATGAAGAATCTATGAGTCAAAAATTTGCTTCTGTCATGCAGCAAGAATTTGAAATGTCCCTACTAGGTGAACTAACATTCTTTCTTGGCTTACAAGTGCATCAAACTACAGATGGTATATTCCTATCACAAGAAAAATATCTTAAGAAAATTCTGAAGAAGTATGGCATGGAAGAATGCAAACTTGTAAGTACACCAATGATAACCGGATGCAATCTCAGTTCTCATGATGATTCTCCCACGGTGAATCAACCAGAATACAGATCGATGATAGGAAGTCTACTTTATCTCACTGGGACTAGACCAGACATTATGCATGCAGTTGGGATTGTTGGGCGATTCCAAGCTAATCCAAAAGAGTCTCACCTTCAGGCTGTTAAAAGAATATTCAAATATCTACAAGGAACTCAAGACTTTGGACTATGGTATCCAAAGAATGCTGATCTTACTCTTCATGCTTACACTGATGCAGATTGGGTTGGAAATGTTGATGATCGGAAAAGCACTAGTGGTGGTGCATTCTATATGGGGCCCCGGTTAGTATCTTGGTTCAGCAAGAAGCAAAGCTCTATTGCCTTATCTACAACAGAAGCAGAATATGTGGCTGCCGCATCATGTTGCACTCAACTTCTTTGGATGATGCAAACTTTACAAGACATTCAAATCAAATGTTCACCTCCTATCTCCATTATGTGTGATAATACAAGTGCCATCAGTATCTCAAAGAATCCTATTATGCATTCCAAGACCAAGCACATTCCCATCAAGTATCACTTCTTACGTGAACAAGTGCTTGAACAAAAGGTGAAGTTGGAGTATGTTCCTTCCAAAGAACAAGTTTCTGATATTTTTACCAAACCTCTGCCCAGGGAAGTGTTCAAATATCTCAGACAAAAGCTGGGTGTTGTCTCTGCCTCTCAAAAGATCAGATCTGATTAAATTCAGAAGATTAAATTGGATACACGGGTTTCCTGGAAGACAGTCACGTATATATGCGAGTTTATACACATAAAGCCGCGTATGGTTGGTTGCTGACATTTTTTTGATTGGGGTCAGCATTTCTCAGTGCTTTTTGGTATCTTTGATGTTGTCTGATGTCTCTGGTGGTGTTCAAGTTCTTATATATATATTTCATTCTCTATTATTGGGTAAATATGCCTTGATGACTTACTGTTGAAACTGTTCAGGTTGCACAAGCTAAGGAGGAGCCTTGGTCATATAGAAAGGAGACTTGGATGCACTGTTTCAGGGGGAGCATTAGCCTAGCTGAGTATAATGCATTGTTGGCAGTATGATGATTCTGAAATATGATCTCTTTCTTAAGATATTGTTGGTTTTTGTTACAAAAGGTCATATTTGTAATTAGTTGAAAAAGGGCATGTTGAGACCCATGATGTAAATTTGTAATATTCAGTCATGTAAGGACTTGTTCAATTGTGTAAAGCCATTTGGTTGGGTACTTGAGTCTCATATGTAAATCCACTTGGTTGGATCTTGGATGTAAATATGAGTCCTTGGTGATAGGAAGGTCATAAAGTCAAGTAATTCATTGTAAAATATGTTTTAAGATTCAGCATGAACTCAGGGAGAGCATGGTCACTTCAGTATACTTCAGATTTACAGCGCTCTTGGAAAACCTTGTGTTGGTTTCGATCCGCCCTTTGCCCTTGATGTCAAAGGGGGAGAGTGACATGGTGTTTGAACAAGGGAAGAATATCATTATGCTTAATGTATCTACCTGTTGTGGTGATCAAACACCATCGTGGTTGCCATCAAGTCCAAAGGGGGAGATTGTTGGCAATATGATGCAGAGTGTTGTCCTTGATGGCAACCCACTTGATGAAGATGATGGCAACCTACTTGATGAAGTTGTCCTTAATGGAATATGTCTTGATGAACTTGTTAATGTTGTAAATCTGATGTATCTACAATCAGTACAGAAGGTAATGATGAAAGGAATTTCAGTATGTGCTAGAAAAATGATGAAAAGTGTATGTCTCAAGGCATACGCAGGTTTTCTTAGTCTAAGTAGCGTATGCACGAGGGAAAGTACGTGACAAGTCGCGTATGCCCATTTGCACTCTAAAAGTGTAAAACCACGGGTTATTACCATGGTATTGACCCATTGTATTAAGTGATGATTCGTCTATATGATCCCATCCAGGAATACCATTGGAAGTTTTGTGGTTTTGGCTCATGGTATTGATAAAGGGTAATCCTATATAAGGAGAATAAAATCATTGTGCAAAGGGTATGCAAGTGGTATAGGTTTCAATGAATGCTTCACTCTGAATTATATCTACATGGTTGAACTCTGCTCTTAATCGATAGATCTGAATCTTTGATGCACCTATGAATATGATGAAGGTTCAAAATCTCTAGATCTGGAAATGATGAGTCTCTAGGATGATCTGAAAAGAAGAAAAGAAGACCTGGCGCAAATTTGTTGATGAAGAAATCTAGGTAAGTTCGTAAATCTGATCTGGTCTGCAAAGTTTATCTTTTATAGATCTATACGCAGGTTCGTTTCATGGAATGCGAGTGTATACGCGGATCTATTTAAACAAAGGCGCATATGGGCAGTTAGGGTTTCTCTGAAAAATGCAATAATGTATACGCGGGTTTGCTTCATTGAAAGCACGTGCATATGCAGATCCTCTTAATAAAAAGCACGTATGATATGTGAACCAATGGTTGTTCAAGGGTGAAAGTGTTTCTGCAAATCTATTCTGAAGTTTGGGCTGTCTTTGATATTCTGGTTACAATGGTTTCACTGTTCTGTATGAAGCATTGGGAAAATATGATTGTTGATAAGTGAAGGGTTGTTTGAAAATTGATGAAACGTGGTCTGCAGTGGATCTGAGGGTTGATGTCTGAAAGTAGAGGCTTTCTGCCAGTAGAGGCTGGTGCTAATTTCAGGGGGTAGTAGCTCCCTTCCAGTTGAACCTGGTAAACGAGAGCAGGGGGTTGTTGCTCCCTTCTAGAATATGTTGGTAAATAAGAGAAGGTTGTAGCCTTATGCAGGTGGGAGCCTGCGTGCTGGTATGAGTCTGCACTAGTACATGTTGTAAGAAGTTTTCTTGATAATAAAATTTTGAAGGCTGGGACAACGGCAGCGGTGGTTTTCTCCCAACTTGGGTTTCCACCTAAAATCCTGGTGTTCATGTGTGTTGATGATGTGTGATGATTTGTCTTTCTGCACCTGTTTACAGTCTTCTGAAATATCTGATGAATGAATAAAGTAATGATCTGAATAATTGAATGCATATTTAGATCTCTGAGCATACGCGAGTTCTGTAAAGTATATCCGCGTATATACGCTAGTTTCCTTCAGGAAAGTAGCGTATGGGTTTTAGGAAGGAAAAGTGAAAATTTCTGCCCAAAATACTGATTCACCCCCCCCCCCGCCCCCCCCGCTCAGTATTTTTCCCAACAACATAAGGTTGAGCCTTAAGTTTCGAAGCTCTATAATTTATTGAAGGAGGAAAAGAAAAGAAACACAGATAATGAATAATATCTTTATACCAGTCTGAACAGAGAAATTTATATTTAATTGCCGACTTTGTCTTAATATAATCTGTTTCTTCACTCACTTCATCTACAGGTGCAAGTAAGCTAATTCCCAAAGCTTGGAAATTAGATTATGTTAGCAATTTGGCCAGTCCCTATCCTTTGACTAACTTTGTTGGTTTGATATCCAAGTCATATTCTTGGATTTTGGCAATCCATTTTCCTCTTTTCCTTCCACATCACTCTGTACTAGCACATCCTTTACAGCAGAATTAGACACATATACTACTATTTGAGAATGAAGTACATAAGTTATGAAAGCCTTTAATGATTTAACTAAAGCATATACCTGCTTCTCGAGGATATTATACTTTAGCTCTGCATCTCTAAGGAATTTGACGAAAAAGGCTACAAGTTGTTCACTTCCTTCTTCATTTTTTTGTAATAGCACAGTAACAATAGTTGAGGATTATGCAAATGAGAAAATTTGAAAAGGCTTTAAGTAATCTAGAATGATCAGAACAGGAACTTATTGAAGAGGTTCTTTAATTCTACCAAAGGATTCTCTTGCATCTTTGTCCCATTTTACTTCAGCGTTCTTTTTTAACATATCTGTTATTCTCCTGACAATATCAGCATAATTCAAAACAAATCTTCTCAGAAAATTGAATTTTCCCAGAAACCTTTGGATATATTTTTTACTTCTAGGCGGTGGAATTGTCTATATAGCTTTAACCCTTTCTAGATCAACCTTCACTCCTTGATTTGAAACTATGTGACCCAACAACTTACCTTCCTCTAAAGAAAACAAATATTTCTTGGGATTTAATGATAATCCAAACCCTCTACATTTCAAGAAGGATTTCTGCAAATGCTCTAAGTGCTCATCATCAGAACCTGAAAAAATAGTAACATTGTCAAGATAAATGACTATAAATTTATCACCCACAAAAGAAATATCCATTTCCCTTTGGAAATTAGCTCCTGCATTCATGAGGTTGAATGGCATCTTGGCATACATGAATTTTCCCCAAGATGTGGTGAAAGCAGTTTTCTTTTGATCTTCCTTCTCCACAACCACCTGATTATACCCGGAAAAACCATCAACCATGGATAACCTAAATGCTCTAGTTACTTTCTGCAGAACAAAATCCATATTTGGTAAAGGATAATTATCTTTTAGGGAAGCTCTGTTCAAAATTCTAAAATCCACACATAATCTTATCTCTCCATTTTTCTTCCTGACTGGTACCAGATTGGAAACCCAATCTGAATATCTTAGTGGAACTATGATTTTTGCTTGCAAAAGTTTCTTTACCTCTTTTTCAATTGGAGCCAGCAATAGTGGGTTAATTTGTTTGAGCTTCTACTTGTGTGACTTAACCCCATCTTTCAATGGTATTTTATGCTAAATAAAATCTAGATCATAAGTTTGTAAATATTCATATGACCATGCAAATACATCCATGAATTGTTTAAAAAGATCTACATACCTTTTTTGTACTCCTTAGGAACTCCGTTAAACAATTTGACTATTTTAGGCTCATGTTGAGTTCCTAAAATACAATCCTCCATTTCTCCATCTTGGGATACCTTTTTCTGGTTCATTGCCACATCATTAGCATCAAAAAATCTCTCAAGAGGTACCAAACCTCTGGGAAAAATATTATCCTTCAATTGAATTATCTTCTGATCACCAATTGAATGTTTCAGATTTTTAGACATATCACTTTGACCACTTTCATCAACTTCTAAATCAATTTGATTGTCTTCAAAATTTCCAATCATTGTTAAAAATTGATTAATTTTCTCATCATCCTCAAAAACCTACCAATTCTTTACATTATCAGGGATTGAAGGCTTATGTCTTAATTCAATTTCATATCTCAACCTTGGATTAATTGGTGGCTTAAATGTACTGGCTGCATCTGCCAATGAATCTATCATTATATTCTCTTATCTTAGAATAAAATGTAAATTAAAAGCTTCAAAATAATTTTCAACTAGATCCCACACCTCATTTTTATAAGACCTCAATCTGGGATGTTTATTCTGACACCAATTCTTAATTTGTCTTATTATTAATTTAGAATCACCAAAAACAGAGATAGAATAAATTCCCAATTGTTTAGCTGTTTGCAGACTTAGAATCAATTCTTCTTATTCAGCTACATTATTAGTAGATTCAAATTCCAATTTGAAGGAAAAAGGTAAAAAGTTACCTTCAGGAGATATAAATATCAATCCAGCTCCAGTGCCCTCCTTAGAGAATACACCATCAAAATAACACTTCCAAATTTTATTTGAACACAGCTATTTATGTACATTGGCTGAAGAGAGCTTCTCTTGCGAATCTTCAGCAAATTTTGCATCTTCATGCAGCATGAAACAAGAGAGGCCCTCCTTCTCTTGACCATAAATAGGGGAATTACCTGCATCTTTCTTGGTGGTAGTTTTCAAAAATCTAGTTTCTTTGTATAACCTCCTTTCCTCCCCATTAAAAATAGGAATAATGGCATATGTGAAATCCAATTTCAAAACTCCTCCAAGCTTTTCCCCCCAAGATCTAGACAACAACATACCAAATCTGGCTGGAATATCTGCTACTACCACATCCATCATATTACTCTTAGCTAGAATTTGATCCAAGGAAACAACCATATCTTTGATAATAACTACACACTTCACCCTTTTTGAATCAAAGGAATAAAGGTATCTATATGGCTTGGTGATTTGTAAATTTAACTCATTCATCATAGACAGTGGCATTAGATTATGTGATGCACCAGAATCTAGCATACAATTATGTAAAATGAAATCATGCAATAGAACTAATATATAAAAAGGTGGAACAGAATAATCTACTTCTTCAACATGAGGTCCAAAAGTAACCACTGGTTTCTCTTCTTGCAGATTCACTATATCACCCACCTCATCAGACTGAGATAAATTAATAAACTCTGCAATTTCTTTCTTATAACCAGGTATTTTAACCAACTCAAAAAGTGGTACTTGAATCTTTACTTTTTCTAACTCTTTCGACAAACTGAAAGTTTGATTTTGTTTTGTTAAATTTTCATGTTCTTCTTGGTTTTCGTTTGAATTTTCATGTTGATCAATAACAGTAACAATATTCTCCAATATATTAGGGTCATTAGGCTTTTCCTGGGAAGCTTCAGCTTGTTGCTTCTCTTCTTGATTCATGGGTTGCTTCCCCTTATCTGATTTTTTAATTGGATTCTTCTATAGTCGAGTTGCCATTGGAGTAGGTACTGATTCTAATTCCTTTTCTTCATCATCCTAAGTTCTCAACCTCTTTTTTGACCTCAAATCATATTTTTTATGCAACTATTCTTGCATAAAATCAATAAACTGTTTGCAATAATCATCCATTTCTTGCGGATCAAATGAGACATCGGCTTCTTTACATTCCTCAGCATAATATTTCTCACTTTCTTCTTCTGTTTCACCATCCTCCATATACACAGCATAAATTTAATCTTCATCTTCTTTCTGATCATCATCAACAAAATTTGATGGTGCTACCTCTATATATAAAGGTGCTAGGACTTGGTCTTGATCTTTTCTTTCTCTCTGTAGAATCTGCAAGGGCTATTTTCTGAATTGGGGATTGAAAACCCCTCTGTTTTTTTGTGTAGGTTTCTTGTTGTTTAATTCCATATTTATAATTTGTTTGACAAATTTTTAATGACCTTAGTAATGTCATCGATCCTTTGATCTTGTGATGAGTCTTCTTCTTTGGCTTTTCCTTTATCTTGAACCTTTCCAACAGCAGTCATATTTGCCTCAATCTCTAAAGCATCATTTTGAATCTGTTCAAGAGTGGGGGAAGGTAAAACTGAAATATGATACAAATGCCCCAGCAAAAACAACCCTTTCTCCATTAGGATGAGGTTTCATTTCCACAGGCAAACTATTGTACAACTTATTAAACCTTTTGATAAAATCACTCATGTTTTCATTTGATTTTTTCTTTATGGCATTAAATTCTGTTAAAAAATAACCATGGTCTCTTTTTTCACCCCATATCTGGATGAATTGTCTTTCTAATTCATCTCAATCATTAATTGAACCATTTGGTAATCCTTTGAACCATTTTCTTGCCTCTCCATTTAGAGACTAAACAAAAAGTCTCATTACAACATCAAGATGTTCTACATTAAAATTTGCAGCAAAAGTAAAAAACAAAGGCAAGTGTTGTTCTGCAGTTATTTCATCTTCACCAATAAATCTAGGAAGCAACTTAAGGTACTCCTCAGGCATTGCATTCATTGGTTGGGGTAGATTTAATGGTGCATATCTATTCATCAAGAAAGAAGGCGCTGCCATGTTTATGCCCTGATTGACTGCTCCTTGAGCGGGGGTAAAATTAATACCAGTTTTAATGGGATGGAACAACTGATATGGGAAGGGGTAGATGAAAAATAGTAGAAGAAATGGCAACTGTTTTAGGTTGAGCTTCTGTGAATCGAAATGATACAGAATCAAAAGATAGTTCTTCTAATGTTGGTTCTTGGAAATTAATGGGTGAGGGTAAGGATTCTTGTTCCGAGAAAATGAGTTTCTGGGAGATATCCTTGGAGGGTAAGATATGAGAACCGCTGCCTGGTGCAAGCAGTGTGGCAACATGTGTAGAAAATATTTTTGTTTTTTGGTCCTTCTTTGAAACTAACTTTTCTGGATCTGACAGAATAGGAGCTTTTTGCTCAGAGGTATCTGACCTCGTGTGATGCCTCTTAGGAGCCAAAATTATTAAAATAAAGCACAACTTAGTATTTCCTCCTCTCTGAACAACCAGAGGAAATATGAACAAAACCCAGGGAAAACTTTGATTCTTCGCTTCTCGGCAACGGCACCAATTAATGTTGTACCTTAAAAGAAAATCTCTTAGCTGTGATAACGAATCAGTGCTTAATACATTTATATGATTATTTCATGAATATATATGTCTCTATTTTATTAACCCTCAAGTATTTATGATCAAACCCTTAAATATCAAATATGATGAATACTTCACAATGCTACCATTTGTTGATGTTGAATGAAGTGACTAGAAGAAAATTAAAGAAGAAGCCCAAACTGATATGTTGTTTTATACAGAAAATATCATCTCAAACCCCATAAGAAATATATGAAAGAAACAGCTAAAACAAAGGAGCGCAAATTAAGGTTTTTAACTCTTACATACAAAAGTAAAAAGAGACATGTTGCTCATAACTTTGTTTTATTCATAAATATAAAACACAAAATGTAAACTTGAATACATTTCAACATAAAAAAAATGCTAGAAACTTGCTTACTCATTCATTAATCTTTGAATCTCTGAGTACAAAAATAATTGTCTAAAGGTCCAAAACTCGGAACCTTTCCTTCTCTTGAAAATGACATTAAATACAGTAAAAAGTAGTTTGGAACTGTTGTAACCAATCCTAACTAAAAAAACTACTGAAGACTTTGAAGGTTGTCTATTACATGCCTTGAAAATGTCTTATTACAATTACATTGTCTTCAGAAAATGATATAAAATAAATATCCTAATCTATATGAATTGTTGATGATGTGGCTTCTTTTACTTGGTCAACGGATTTGGTTTCCTTTGATGTTGATCCTTTAGGCAAGTCTATTGTCCAAGCTCTGCACTTTTTCCATATTTCTACCTTCATCCTGGATGAATGTATCAAACTATGATATTCCAATATGAATGCAGCAATTCGATCATAGGACAACCTTTCTATGAAAAGAGTCTTTGCCATCCACAATAGTTGAAAATGTCTCTGCAATAAGTTAACCATTGTTTCTCATTTAAGCACTTGAGTCTTTTCATGCCTATTATCACCTTTGATTTTTGTCAATATTAGTAAGTTCTCATAAGAATTCCATGGCAAAAGATTTCCTTCAGCTCCCCAACATGATGGCAAGCCTACTCTTGTCATTTTGTCAAATGACTTATCAAACTGACTTACTGCTTCCTTGATTTCCATTAGCTTCTTTTCTGCAGCCTTTCTAAGATCATTTCTGATAATCATTTTGTTAATTGCTACTACATACAACATTATGTCCTTCATGTCATTCACCTCTAACTCCTGATCTGATTTAGAGTTAATAAAATCAATGAATCTTCTCGCCCAAATGGCTCTATTAATTGCTTTTTGTTTATCAAACATGATTGGTTCTTCACATTCTAAAATAAGACTTTTCTATTTTGCAACTATCATCAAGAAGCACCAACTAGATTGCATTTCTAAAATGATATCAGTCCAAATGATGTCTTTGGCTTGTATCAGTGAGAGATTTCCTTTCAATATTTCTTTGATATTTTTAATATTAGCTTCAGCATTTCGGAAATCTATTTTGTACTTGTCAGTTTCATTTTCTATGACTTTAATCAACTTTTTTTCAGTCTCCAGATCTGTTTGAGCTTTCTTCCGATCTCTTTCAGCTATCTGCAACTCAATATTTAATTGAAAAATCTATGCTTGAGGATCATCATTACCTGTAGGAAAAACAAAGTACAATTATGGTTATCAATATGATTTTGCAATGAAAATGCAATTTGCTTTATTTTGGGGATTTCTTCATCTTTCTGCATGAGTTGTTGTAAAGGATTTTCCTTTTCCTTCTCTACCTCTGCCACTTCTACATCCATTGAATGTTCTCTAGTAGGTAATTTTAATTTTTTCCTCAATGTGGATATTTCTACCTCAACACTTTGCATGAATTTCTACACAAAAGTCTTTTCACTGGGGTCTACTCCAATCTTTATAATGATTTTTTTCAATTCCTCATTCTGAACTATTAAGGCTCTTGAGTTAGCCTTCTCTAACTTCAATTGTTTAATTACTTTCCCCAACATATTTTCTTCCTTTACTGCCATTGCATTAGTCTTTGTGAGGTCATTTACAATCAACTTACCTATTTCCATATGCAAATTCATTTTATCCATCAGTGGAATTTTCTTCACATCCATAGTCACATTTACAATGTTGAAACTATTGGAAGAACCAATTGACATACCTACAGGATGTGACAGGGAAATTCTAAATTGATCTTTCACAAGATCCATTACAGTCAACATTCTTGTTTTATCATCAGCGACTTGATGTTCAGCTTGGGCCTCCAGGTTGGTCTTCATCTTCTGATTTCTTTCCTCAGTTTGTGAAAATATATGTTTGATTAAAGGCACTTGTTCATGAGAGGCTTCATGACTCTTAGCTAAAGCAGGAGAATTTTTCTCTTCTCCCAAATGTAAAGAAAAATTTGGTGAATTAGATGTAGGATCTTTAGCAAACTTTGTTCTCTTCTCGGCTCCCTGCTCCTCATCATCTAGATCAATAACCACTTGTTTGTTTATTTTATTTGTTTTCTCTGCTATGACAGGAGTCTGAATGTTTGCACCTACTGAAGTCATCACACCTTTACTTGATACCTTCTCCTGTTCTGGCCTATTTTCATGAATGAAAGTAGAGTACCCATTCTCAATTATTCTATTTTAAATTACACAAAAAGGGTCATAAGCCCAAATTTTTCCTAGTAGCATATGCATCTCATCTAACATTCTTGTTACTTCATCAAATGTCTGCCTCATATTGACTATGAAAGGGCCTACAATCATGGGTAATTTATACATATGTCCTTTTTTCATAGGCACAAAGTGAATCTTATCAACATTTAGGCTCTGTATAATAAACTCTAAAGCAAAAAGCCTCATTGGTACAAATGTTGGGAGTCTATAAGGCTTAACACTTACTCCATACAACCTTATTTCAAATTAATCCTTAAAAACAAACCAATCTCCAAATTTGCAATTGTTTCCTAAATGCAAGAACTCCTGAGCTTTAGGTAAAAGACAGGGAGGAGGAACTCCATTCAATATTTTATATGCAACTGACATGTAATAGTTAGAAAAATCAAACAATACAGCCTCATTTTGCTCCCTTCTAACTACATCTGTCCAGAATATAACTGATTGCCTTATTTTGTTTGCATCCATAATATTTAGACCTAAATGCATGAATTCTTCCACATTTTGATATAAGAACAATTATACTATCAATGAAGGAAATTTGAAAGAACCTGTTAATGAGAGGCTCATTAGCTATGAATTGAATTCTTCCTGCCAATATGATGGAATATCCAGCACCATTCCTGGCTTCATCATCATGGCAAACATCCCTAGGATTGATTTGTCCACTGTATTATCATCATTTTTACCCAGAATTTTTGCAATATTACTTAATACAGGATGAGTCTCTGCGTCAAAAACCTCCATAGAAAGCTCTTTACAGTCTGGTTGAAAATTATTCGTGTCAGGTTTCAAATAAAATATGACCTGATTAAACTCTTCACCTGCAATATTATCATAATAATGTACCAGCGAATCGTCAGAAAACTGGATGGATGACTCTGACTCGCGATAGCAAAGGGCTTGGCAGATTGACTGGGTGGACACTTGCAGAACGTTCTCTCCTTGGGAATTCATAACAAAACACTTCCCAAGATACATGACTAACACCAACCAATAGATAAATTCAAGGAAAAGATGGGTCTTTGGAATGCATGAAGAAAGAATTCTGGACTTGACCATGGCAGAATAAACATGGGAAGCATTATCATTGAAGATGACTTGCTGATAGAAAGGAAGGTGAATTACAAAAAATATAGTATCTTTAATATTCCTCTCAGTAGCCATGAGAGGGATATGATGGACCTGATAAAGACGGCCATTTAGCCATGGCTGAAAATTTCCGCAAGAACAATTCACAGGGTGATAAAATTTATGCAGGTGACCGAAAACTGAAACAGGGTGTAGCGCAAAAAATTACAAATGATTTGAAAAAAAAATGAAAATATTCTTTAAATAGGTGGCACGGCTTTCAAATTTAATGCTGACAAGATGTGCCAGCAAGCCATTGATTCCATCCGATGTGGAAGACAGTTGTGAACAGCTGAGCGTCTCACGTCACTGTAGGGGCTCCCGGGGTACGGAAGAAAACTTTGGTTGGTGCCCCCACGCTCAATCTACACCGTTCATCTCTGTTGTCCCTGCAATCAACCCAGTCAACTGCGGAGGCACTCGTCTCGATATCTTGTGTGCTGATTGTGCCCGCGGGTTGGGCCTTTTGATAAGAAATTTAATCATCAACGCTTTCTACCCAACAAATCAATCGATTTTTAAGCATCAAATGTGGAACCCACTTATATAAAGTTTAAATGCTTAAACTTTAACTCAGATATAGCGAACATAAATATTTTTCATGCTAAAGTATAAGAATTTTGTTACTTTAACATATTTTTCAACAATTTCTAATTTTTATATTTTCAAATATTTGAAAAAATAAAAGGATATGCAAATGATCCACAACATAGTGTTAATGTGATAATTAGTTTTTGTGTTCTTGTTTTCAGAGTTAAATAGTGTTGTGTTGTGGTTATATAAAATTTCAAATTTATTTTTCAATGAATTAAGAAAATTTGGATGCGATTTATGTTTTCTATTTTTTTTTCTCTTCTTAAAATGAATTTCAACCTAGAAAAAATTTTCAAATTTAACTATAATCTAGGAAGATTGTGCCTTTATCGATACTAGCTACTTCTACTAGGGTGCTCAATTATTTTTCACTTGTTTTTCGTGACACATAGATAGAAACCAATGTGCATAGTTACTAGAGAAAATTGTTCTTTAAAATTTTCTTCCAACCCAGTGCATCATTTTTTTAATACGACAATACTATCTCAGTTGCAAAACAACACTGTATAATTCAAAAAAACTTATTATACCATATTATGTACATACACATGTTTTTCTTTCCATTGTTACAATATTAACTTGAATTCTCATTTTCTATAAATTGTGAAATGGTGTTGTCTTAAGGGAAAAAAAATAAAGAAAAGCTCCAACTATCTCAATTTCTTAATTATTGTATATGTTGAATGAAATGTTCGGTGTAAAACAAAAAAGTCTCTATAGGAGCATTCACACATTGGTGTTCTTTTTTTTTGTTCACATATATCAAATATTCTAGAAAATTTATTTTTCTATTTGCACAAGTGCTTTTTTCAGGTTGTATGCTTTTGTTGATTGTATTTCTTGTATAGAGATTTTTATTTCCTAAGATATGTAGTGTTGAATTGCAGTTATATATAATTGTGAATTTATGATCTAATCAATTAACAGAATGTACATCTTATTTCTATTTTCTAATTTTATTTGTTTCCTCTTATAATGCATATCAACTTGAAAAAAAATGCAAATTTATCTATAGTATAGGGAAACTGTGGTTCTTCTAATCCTAAGTGTTATAAATATGGTGCCAAATAATTTTCTGGCTCTTTGTCACCAACGATAAATGGTAACGATCATGCGAAATTTCTATGGGCACTTATTTTTCCATTTCAAGCTAATAGTTTATTATTTACCATAGCACATGTTAATAGTTTTCAATGTTCGTCCTGTGATAATGAGTCTTTGATGAATGGTGAATGATATATGTACAATTTTGAATCAATTGTCATTTTTTTGTAGCACAATATCATTACTATGAATAATAAATATACTAGTTATTTTAAACTGTGAACTCTTATGATAAATTGTTCATTGACTTATATAATCAATTTTACTTGGCCATTATGATAGATTTTACTCTCTCACTACCATAGTGTTTTTTGTAACAATATTTTCTTAGGTATTTTGTGTATTTATTATTTAACATATGTCATTTATTACTCCATATATATTGTAAACAAGAGATTGAGAAATTTTTAAAATAATCTTTAAATCATTGGTGACTTAATTCCTTTGTTTTATCTCCCATGTCACTCTAGACTCTATGCTTTGACTGTAACAATAGAGAATCAATATGGTTGAATATATCTAAACTTGTATGTTTAGAGTCACCTACTTCCGAAATATTGAAATCTCTTGAATTTTTCAATTAACTAATTTTATCCCTTCATTTATTAATCATAGTAGAACTATTTTCAATGTTAATTCAATTTCATGTATCACTGAATTCGACGTAGAAGCTATTATTTCCATGAATACAAGAATAAAAAACATATTTCAGAAAATCATTTTATAACAAAGTTACGATGTGTAATAGAAAAATTGTCTACAATTTCTCTTCAACCACCTATTCTTCCTGTTGCAATATTATGAATGAATCAATGAACTGACCTCAATGATGATCCAAAACACATGCCACACACTTCAAATAGTGGAGCTTATTTAATATTGGTGGGAAGTTTTATGAAATACACTTTGAGTACATTGATCTTCCATTTGATGTACTTATTATACCAGTATTATGTATCCACATAGTCATGATATTGTTAATAATTCACTCATTCTTGAATTTGAAACTAGTCTCCATGCATTGCATATTTTAATATTTTAATGTTAATATGATAATTAATCTCATGATAGATAATTTTCCATTTAATTTTCTAATTTTCAATCTTAGTATTTCTTTTATCCTGTGCTTTTTCAAATAATCCATTCCATTGGTTTTCTTATGGGTTGTGTATTATATTTTTCTTCTACTTGAAAAATGCTAAAAGTTGTCATACTCGATCAGTGAATCCAGAAACTAGAAAGATAGGGATGATGTGAAGCTCATTTCTAGGTAAGCCAGAAAGTCATAAATAATATGTTTTACTCTTGTCATTTTTGAACTTTTTTTCTTTAAATTCATACTAGGATATTTTTTTCACAAGACAAATCATGATATATTTATTTTTAGGCAGTTACAAGGTCTCCCTATGTGCTTGGGCTCGATATTGATATCTAGTCAAATATAACTATTTTTTGTTGAAATAAGAACAATTAAAAAAGACAACATGATTTCATGAAGAATGGAGAGATTATCTTTGTCACATATCAATCAATCTATACATGGTTTTGTTTGATATGTTAAATCATATTGTGTCTCAGCTGCCAACCTTTCAGGAAATTTGATGACTTTTGAACACTACATCAACCCTATGTTTTGGATACTCTTCTATTGGGCTTGCTCTTAGCATAACAAAATTTGCAAGTTTTCCTTATATTTCATATCTCTCTTTGTATTTATCATCCAATTTAACTAGAGCTATAGAGATGGTACTTTTTGAGTGAGCTATGAATAAGAAACACATTGACTAAGGTAAATTCAATCTAAGGATCCTTCGAAATAGAAATCATATCTTTTCAACCCTAATCATAGTACTTATTAATAGATTTTTGTTAACAAAGGACACATTGTATTTCTCCCAATCATTGAGCAACATTCCATTTTCTCCTCCTTTTCCAAATTTTTGATTGAAATATAGGAAAATGTTAAGAGTGTTATTTCCTTTCATGTACCTAGTCAATGTACATAAATTTCATCTTGTTGACCTTGGAATCATGCATTGTGCAGGATACTCCCAAATCTTTGCCATTGGAGATGAAAGAAATGAAAAACATGATAACTATGATATCTGTGGTGATATTACTTATACTATCCTTTGTTCAAAGATTCAAAATCCAAAAAATTTGTTACTCATCTGTCACTGCTATTTTTATGTGGTTCTTATTCACTGTTTTCATTGGAATATCGCCACACATGATACATGAGTCTTCAAATATTTTTATCCCAAAAATATCTCTGATTACTTTGGAAAAAAATTAAAACAACCTTGTATTTTGCTTGGAGGAATAGTTCTATGCATAGCACATATGTAATATGCTTCCAATTGCCTAATGAATTTGCTTTGTGATTATCAAACACAATCTACATTAATGACATTAAATATGACACATGTAAACAATTATTTATAAATTACCGAACCTAGCCTTCATTACTAACTTCAAGTAACTAGAATCCAAAATTTTATGTAGACATTGACAATTCAAGTATTTATTACTAATATTAATTAAGTAGCTTACAAGAACTGAAGCTAGAATTCCATACGTCAGTCATTTTTCATTCTCATATGTACTTTAGACATTAGCATACATTAATTGACACAAGAGGAATAGAAAGGATTTTTGTTATTGCTAATGTTGTTTTTTTTTCGAAATAAAAAACCAATACTCACTTATTCCATGACCCATGTTCTGCAATTTTTTTATATAAAATATATAATCTAAAATTTCACGAAATAATTTGCATTCATGTTATCAGCTTTACAAGAAGCCTTTTTTTTTCGTTTTTGCATCAAAAAATCAATAGAAACAAAAGTGTTAAACATTATTTTTTTTTTGAAGACTTAAGTCAAAGTTTAGATGCAGAAACATCTTGTAAAAAACATTATAACCTCTCGACTACCTAACCTTCTGACCACCCTACTAGAAAGTTGGGGTGCTACAATTTTTTTATAGATAATTTTCCTATCCTCTTGACCTCAACATTTCCCAACTTCCAAATTACCCAACCTAATGATATCACTTGACTATGGTATAGTCAGGGTCCCAATATAACAAATTAATTATAAAACAAAAAAAAATCCCAACTGTCTGACCTCCCAACAGTACGATCAGCACAATAAAATATTTATAAAAAAAATCCCTTGATTTTCTGTGCAGTGTGCATTTTTATATAGATATTAAAAATTTCGTGTTTCATGTTCAATTGATTCTTTGTTAAAATAATAATAAATTTCCTCGTGGTTTCTCGATTCAGGAAAAGAAAAAAAATTGACCTTCTTATGAGAAATTAATGAAAAATTTTAGTTGCGGTCTTTTTCTTATTTTAAACATCATTTTAAGAGTTTATAGTGTTTTTCCTCCATGTTGTTTTCTTAAACCTCGTTCCAAGAAACGCTGAAATAAGGAAATATAGTACCAACTTCAAAAAATATTGTTTAACCAGAATATCATTTTAATAATTTCTGCATTCAATTTCAAATTTTAAATACGGAAAACATATATATACTCTATTATTGTTCACAAGTAATTAAATGTGGAAAAACCACCCTATCGTGTGATTTCCCATCCGATGGAATGCCAGACTACCTGAGCTAAAGACAAAACCTAACTATGGTATCGTCGGAGCTGAGATAGAACAAATAAATCATAAAATAAAATAAAAATGTCTGACTACCCAACCTCCCAACTATATGATTGTCTGAATAAAATATTATTTTTGTTGATTTGCGTGCAATACACTTTATAATAAAATTTTCAAGCTTTCTCGTTTGACTCTTATTCATTATTTGTTAAATGAATAATAAATTTTCTAATGATTTATCTATTCTCAAAAAAAGAAACAGTTGGCTTGTTTACAAGAAATTAATGAACACGTTCATTTGCAATTTGTGTATTTTTCTAAACAAAATTTAAATAATTTAGGTTATTGTGGGGAAAAATCCACAGTTAAGCGCGCTTGAGCTAGAGGCGATTTGGGATGAGTGACCTCCCGATATGTCCTCGTTACTAAGTTAAAGCCCAAGAATTGATGATTGATGCTATGTGATTCATTTCACTAGTTTAAATCCCACTTCTTCACCCCTGTGAGCATCACCCGATGCAATGAGTGCTAAGTGGAATATTCAAAAATCATGAGAAATTAGTCAATTACGACTACCTCTGATGGAAATGGTCATAGATGAATGACTTACTTAATGCAGTTGAATCCAAAAAAATGATACCTAATATAATGCACTGCAAAAACCCCAAAATACTTAAATAAAAAGAGTGAAGGGAGCTCTACTTGAATGGTTCATGCGACACAATACTTGTTAAGGTTTTGCAAATGGGGTAGAAAGCTAAGTGGGCTTTATTGTGGGGAAAACTCCATAGTTAAATTTGTTTAAGCCAGAGGCGATTTGGGATGGGTGACCTCCTGGGATGTCTTGGCTACCAGGTACAAGCCTCGGAAGTGATGATCGATGCTATGTGATTCATTTCACTAGTTTCAATCCCACTTCTTCATCCCTGTGAGCATCACTCGATGCAATGAGTGCTAAGTCGGCTACTCAAAAATCACGAGAAATTAGTCGTTTGCAACTACCTCTCATGGAAATGGTCATACATGAATGACTTACTTAACATATTTGAATCCCAAAAAATGATATATAATAGAATGCACTACGAAAACCCCTCAATACTTAAATAAAAAGAGTGAAGGGAGCTCTATTTGAATGTTTCATGAGGAGAAATACCTTATAAGGTTTTGCAAATGGGGTATCAAGCTAAGTCAGCTTGATTATGGGGAAAAATCCATAGTTAAGTTCGCTTCAACCAGAGGCAATCTGGGATGAGTGACATCCCGAGAAATCCTGGTTACCGGGTGCAAGCCTCGGAAGTGATGATTGATTCTATGTGATTTATTTCACTAGTTTCAATCCCACTTCTTCACCCTTATGAGCACCACCCGATGTAATGATTGTTAAGTGGACAATTCAAAAATCATGAGAAAATAGTCAGTTATGACTACCTCTCACGGAAATGGTCATAGATGAATGACTTACTTAACACAGTTGAATCCTAGAAAATTATATGTAATATAATGCACTGCAAAAACCCCTCAATATTTAAATTTAATATTTTAAGGTTTTTTTCTTGCATTCTCTGTAATATTCCCAATTAGCTATTTCTAGTTGGAATATTATAATTGCTCCATTTTTGCAGCTAGAAGAATAAAAGGGCAATAAAACAATCCCAATGTGAAAAGGGATCAGATTAGGAGGGAAAATAAAGCCTCCTTGGTGTGAAAGGGGGCAATGTAGGTGAACTAGATCCAGTTGACCAAGTCAACAGTGCTGCTACAAGAGGAGGGAAACCAGCAAGGACATCGCAATTTTGAAGGAGGAATCTTTTCTAGGAAGTCACCTCATTAATGAGTGGGGTCAGGGGTGAGGAGGCTCACCAAGGATAAGAAGAAGGGGATAGCAGCAAGGAAGGCATTCAGTATTCATCTATATTTGGTCTTTTGACTATTGCATGCTTCAGCTATTTAGCTGTGGTTGCAGCACTGTTTAGTGATAAGAATTCTCATGCAGGAATTTCATCCTCTTCTTTGGATCAACTTGTTTAAGGGATCTAAAGGGAAGGTTCTGAGCTTCAATTTCATCATATGACTTAGGTTCAATCAGCCATCATCATCTACAACACAGTCACTTTTAGAAACTACGTATTTTATGCAGGTGCAGCAGTAGCAGGGTTGAATCCCTTGATTTTGTGCTAGTGTTTGAGGAGGAGGTGTCTATTTCCCTCCGGAGAGTCTAATAAGGAGGGACTTTGGAAATTTTATGTATTGATCAGCTCTTTTATGTTACATTCTATCATATCAAATATAAATTTGCAGTAGACTGCGTTGTTTTCTGCAGTACTATTTTTTATGCTTGTGTAATGCCGGAAACCCTTGCCGAGTTGCCTTATTTCTTATGTAAAAGAGGTTAAACCTCCATTTCTTGGCTCTATGATTAATATAACCTCCATATCAGTATTGATTCATCATTTTCTATAGAAACCCTAATGTGAATTACGCTATTACAGTATTCAGAAATTATGATATTGTAAGTCATGGGGTTGGGGTGTTTTTAAGCTGTATTGAGCTAGGGAGATCTGTTTAATGTAGCTAGGATGATTTTTTTCTGATGCCATTTGGTATGAAATTCACACACAACATATATAAGAGGATCCAAGTCCTTTTTCATGTTTTTATAGCATAATTTTCTGAATACAATGTTTTCACTATCCAGAGTGTAGCAATTCCTAAAAAGGAATATTACAGTGGTATCAGAGCTCTGCTCTTGGCTCAGCTTGTGGGGATAATATATCTACAACATCGAGGAGGAAGATATCTCAAAACTCCTACTTCATACCAAGGAGATGTGGCATAAAGGGGAATCTATAGAGTTTTTCCATGAGGCAAGCACCAGCACTTCATATGGCATGGGGCATTCAGCTGCACAATAATGCTCTACCATGCCTTCATTTATATCTGGATAAGATAAGGAGGAAACCCTGGGAAATTTTTTTGAGGAATATTAATCCCAATCTCAAAAGTTCAAATAACACTTGAGCTTTCAAGAGTTTTTCCAGATCAAGGATGGGAGGAGAGTTAATCCTCATCAGAAGAAGGAGAATTTTATGCAGGGATCAGACAGCACAGTATGGGAAGGTTCTTCTTACCCACATATGATGGAACACCTAAGTGTGCAACCAAGGCTTGGTTGGAGAAGCTGGACACTTACTTTCAGCTCAACAAGGTTTCTGAAATAGAAGCCATCAGGATAGTTGCGTTGCACTTAGAAGGGGAGGCTCATGAATGGAGGTTTAATGGATCGACCACACTTGGGAATAATCACATCACTTCATACTCTATCTTCACTGGAAGACTAGTGAAAATATTTGATCTGAGAGATCCAGAAGCCCATTTTGTCAACTTAACCAAGCTCAAACAGGAGTGAGATCTTGAAGACTATATTGTTGAATATTTGCAGCTTTCAGTGATGGTATCCAACCTCACTATGAGCAGGAAGGTATGAGTTTTTTTTGATGGGGTGGCTGAACCATTGCATGGGTTGTTCAAATCCACTAAACCAACCACTCTCCTTGAAGCTATGGAGAAAGCTAGAGACTTACAAC
Source organism: Pinus albicaulis (assembly GCA_034641835.2). NCBI lineage: Eukaryota > Viridiplantae > Streptophyta > Pinopsida > Pinales > Pinaceae > Pinus > Pinus albicaulis. The sequence goes on along the minus strand of CM076580.1, from coordinate 1,531,911,663 downwards.
ACACCTTGCCCAGGGCAAGAACATTACTGCAGCAGGAGACCTCTTCAGGGCCAAGGAAGACATTCCTTGTTCATGATTTGAAAGAATAATATGTTGCAGGATAGGCACATTATGTTAAGACCTTCTTTAAGGAAGGTGAAGAGGCCAACACTGTACCATCCATAGAAGACTTTTCTCTAAGAGGGGGAGCTATTGCAACGTTAAGAGGGGTCCCAAAATATCTAACCTTGAGGGTAAGAGGAACTATTATGGGGCAAAGAGTGTATGTACAGATAGATAGTGGAGAAACTCTTAATTTTATTGATGCATAGCTGGTACAAAGGAGAGGGATCCACATGGAGAAGTTTGAGGGATTCTCAGTCTTGGTTCCAAGAGCTATGACCCTGCTGTGTGCCAAGTATGTTCCAGCACTATCCATTACCATGGGGACCTACACCTTGATAGGCCACTTATTTATGGTAGATATTCTAGACACCAATGTCATATTGGGAGTCTAGTGGTTGATCACTCTTAGGAGAGTTACCACTAATTGGAAAACTTTGGAGATGGAATGGACAGAAGGAAAGAGTGGTCAGCATCAGAAGATCAAGGGCATAAACACATACCCCCCTTAGGTTGTTTCAGCACATAGGATGGAAGCATATCTGCGCAGAGGAGATGTAGAATGGGTATTAGAGCTACATATATCAGAAGTAGGGGGCAAGGATTCACCAGTGCATCCAGATGTTCAGTCTCTTTTGGATCGGTATTCTACAGTATTTGGAGATATCGCACCAGGGAGACCTCCTGACCGATGGTTTGAACACACTATTGATTTGGAGCAAGGGATCCAAGCAGTAATCACCACTCCATATAGGAACCCCAAGGCTTATAGGCATGATATTGAGAGGGCCATCCAAGAGTTGCTAGCTCTAGGACACATCAGGCCTGGTACTAGTCCTTTTTCTTCTTCAGTGGTCTTGGTAAAGAAGAAGGATGACACATTAAGGATGTGCATTGATTATAGAGCCTTGAACAGGAAGACCATGAAGAACAGGTACCCCATACCCAGGATCGATGAACTCATGGATGAGTTTATGGGATCTAAATACTTCTCCAAGATTGATTTGATATCCAAGCATCATCAAATCAAGGTGAGGGATCAAGATATCCCCAATACAATGTTTAGATGTCACTATGGGCACTTTGATTTTTTGGTGATGCCCTTTGGATTGACCAATGCCCCCAAAAAAGTTGCAATCTTGCATGAACCACATATTCTGTGGTCATTTGAGAAAGTTTGTATTGGTCTTCTTTCATGATATTCTTATCTACAGCCGCACTTGGGAGGAGCATTTGCAGCATATTGAGACAGTTTTACATATCCTCAAGGAGCAGCAATTCTATGCCAAGCTCTCAAAATGTGAATTTGGCCTCATAGAGATGTTGTATTTGGGACACATCATAGGAGTGGATGGAGTGAGGGTACATGAGGAGAAGATCTAGGCTATTAGAGATTGGCCAGAGCCCAGAAATGTCACAGAACTCTGAGGGTTTGTTGGCATATGCATTTATTACCAGAATTTTGTGAAAGGGTTTTCAAAGCTAGTAGCACCACTTACAGACTTGACCAAGAAGGGAGCTTTCCATTGGACACATACAACGCAAAGGGCTTTTGATAAGCTCAAAGAGGTAATGAGTAGTTGTCCTGTATTGGTTTTGCCTGATTTTTCTCAACCTTTTGTTCTAGAATGCGATGCATCAGGTGAAGGAATTGGAGTAGTCTTAATGCAAGGAGGGCATCCTATAGCCTTTGAGAGAAGGAATTTTCTTCCTCATGAAAGGTTATACCCATCTATGATAAAGAAATGTTGGCTATCATACATGCATTAGCCAAGTTCCGACAGTATTTGGTGGGGAATAAGTTTAAGTGAAGAGTGATCATAAAAGTCTTAGATTCTTCCTTGAATGGAAGAAACTCCAAGAGAGATAACAGAAGTGGGTGAGAAAAGTCCAAGCATATGAATTTTACATAGATTATTTCAAGGGGAAGAGCAATGAGGTGGTTGATGCTCTATCCAGGAGACCTATAGCACTGTCTTTGAGGGGCATGGACGCAGATTGGAAGTCTCAACTTTTAGTTGAGTATTCCAAATATGAATTTTCATGTGAGATAATTGATGGAGTGGTATCAGATGAGAGGTGTAGGGTGATGGATGAGGTCATCTATTACTGGGACCAGATATTTTTGGCTAATAATTTCAAGCTCAAGGAGAAGATCTTACTAGCATCACATGATTCCCCACTTGCAGGGCATCAAGCTTCACAAAGACTTATACGGCCATAAGAGAGATTCTCATGGAAGGGTCTCAAAGAGGATGTGCTCCAAAATTTCAAGGAGTGCACAATTTGTCAACAGAATAAGGGAGAGCACACCCACCCTGTTGGGTTATTTCAGCCACTACCTATTCTGAATGGGAAGTGGGAAAGCATCTCTATGGACTTCATCACCGGCCTGTCGACAGTATAGGGTAAGGATTGTATCTTTGTAGTTGTTGATAGACTAACAAAGTACTCTCATTTATTTGTCATTTCTACTTCACAGGTAGCTGATCTTTTCTTCAGATATGTATTTAGACTCCATGGTCTCCCAAGGACCATAGTGAGTGATCGGGACATCCGCTTCATGGGTGGCTTTTGGCAGGAACTTTTCCAGTTAGTGGGGACTGATTTGACACCAAGCACTAGCTATCACCCCCAAACTAATGGAAAAACCTAGATATTGAATAAGTGGCCAAAAGGCTACTTGAGAAACTATGTTGCAGGGCAGCAGCGGGCTTGGCTGCGTTGCCTCCACTTGGGAGAGTATTGTTACAACACTACTCACCATATGTATATTGGTATGACTCCATTTCGGGCCTTATATGGGTATGAGGCACTCTCATTTGCTGATGTTATGTTTGGGGCAAGTAAGGCTCCAAGAGCAAAGGAATGGATTCAGGAGAATCAGGACATACTTAGATCCCTCAAAGAGAACATTGTCACTGCCCAGAAGAAGCAGAAGATATATGCAGACCATGTTCGGGTAGAGTGATAGTTTGAGGTGGGATATCTAGTCTATCTGCATTTTTAGCCTTATAAACAGTCCACACTTAAGGATAAGGGAGCTGAGAAGCTCAAACCACGTTTCTATGGGCCATACAAGGTGATCAATTGTGTCGGTAAGGTAGCATATGAGCTGGAGCTTCCTAAGGGAAGCAAGATCAACAATATCTTCCATGTCTCTTGCCTCAAAAAATCCATTGGGAGGAATTTAGTTGCCAACATGGATCTCCCCCCCATTGATGATGAGGGCCACCTAATTTTGTAGCAAGAAGCAATCTTAGACACAAGGGAGAGGCAGCTAAGAAACAGAGTTATCAAGGAATATCTGATTCGATGGAGGAATCTACCAGATGAGGATGCCACTTGGGAGGGAGAGAAGATCTTGTAGCATCCTTATTTACTGTTGCTTGTGGGCAAGAAAATTTTGAGCAGGGAGGAATGTAATATTCCCAATTAGCTATTGCTAGTTGGAATATTATAACTGCTCCATTTTTGCAGCTAGAAGAATAAAAGGGCAATAAAACAATCCCAATGTGAAAAGGGATCAGATTAGGAGGGCAAATAAATCCTCCTTAGTGTTAAAGGGGGAAATGCAAGTGAACTAGATCCATTTGACCAAGTTAACAGCGTTGCTACAAGAGGAGGGAAACCAGCAAGGACAACACAGTTTTGAAGGAGGAATATTTTTTGGGAAGTCACCTCATTAATGAGTGGGGTCAGGGGTGAGGGGGCTCACCAAGGATAAGAAGAATGGGATAGCAGCAAGGAAGGAATTTAGTATTCATCTATATTTGGTATTTTTACTACTTGCATGATTCAACTGTTTAGCTGTGGTTGCAGTATTGTTTAGTGCAAATAATTCTAATGCGGGAATTCCATCCTCTTCTTTGGATCAACTTGTTTAAGGGATCTAAAGGGAAGGTTCTGAGCTTCAATTTCATCACCTGACTTAGTTTCAATCATGCATCATCATCTACAGTGTAATTACTTTTATAAACTGTGTCTTTTATGCAGGTGCAGTAGTAGCAAGGTTGAATCCATTGATTTTGTGCTAGCGTTTGAGGAGGAGGTGTATATTTCCCTTCAGAGAGTCTAATAAGGAGGGCCTTTGGCCATTTTATGTATTGATCAGGTCTTTCATGTTACATTCTATCATATCAAATATAGAGTTGCAGTAGACTGTGTTATTTTCTGCAGTACTATTTTTTATGCTTGTGTAATGCCAGAAACCCTTGTCGGGTTGCCTTATTTCTTATGTAAAAGAGGTTAAACCTCCATTTCTTAGCTCTATGATTAATATAACCTATAAATTAGTATTTATTAATCATTTTCTATAGAAAACCTCATGTGAATTACGCTATTGCAATCTTCATAAATTCTGTTATTGTAAGTCATGGGGTTGGGGTGTATTTTAAGCTATATTGAGCTGGGGAGATCTGGTTAATGTAGCTAGGGTATTTTTTTTTTATGCCATTTGGTATGCAAGTCACATACAACATATATAATAGGATCCAAGTCCCGTTTCATGTTTTTATAGCGTAATTTTCTGAATACAGCGTTTTCACTGTCTAGAGTGCAGCAATTCCTAAAAAGGAATATTACATTCTCTTTTCTTAAGTCCTATTGGAATAAGCACTGAATTAAGAAAAGACAGTACGAGTTTCAAAAAATATATGTAAGAATAATTTTATTTCTTTTAGAAATTCTTGAATTTAATTTCAAATTTTAAATAAACAAAATTTATATTTCCTTTGTTTCTTTTTAGATGTTATAAATTGGGGAAAAAGGAAAATATGCAGTGGCAAAGCAAAAAATAGAAAATATTAGAGAAAATATTAAGGGGATGGATGATGCACCAGCACAACAAGTCAACTTCAATGGATTACTTATCTCATATTCAACCTACAAAACACAAAAAGTAGGTGCGATGAGTTAGGATGACATACTTGAATTCTTTGAGCAAAGAAATGGTTAAAAAAAATAAGAGCTAATGAAACAAATAACAATTGATCTAAAGAAATAGGAGCAAAATAGTTACATAAAGTAGTAACTAGGGCCAAAAAATTTCCCAGTTATGACATGATTTCATGGATTCTCTCTCACACTGATATTAAAACTAGAAATATATCATACCATCAAGAAAATTTCATAGCTTCCTGGAAATCTGAAGTCTTATCGTCCATATATAAGCTCAATCCCCCGGAAATCCACCTTAATGTTGAATTCCTTTATAATTTTCAAAGTATTGTCTTGAATAAATGTCAAGAGAACTACGATATAGTAATTTAATACTAGTTGAGAGAAGAAGAAGAATGTTTCAAGCTAAAAAAAAGGAGGATCCATAGCTATTTTTAAGAAGCCTATTAGATTTCTTATTAAAATGCTAAGCCTATTATATGGGGAACAAGATCCTAAGCATTGCAAAACTAAATGGATCCCAATAATCCATAACATTTTGAATGAGCAAAAATGCCTAAATTGGGCTAACACCTTGTCATAGAATATCAAAGATTCATTAAAATTGTCATTTTCATCTCCCCCCAGGTTCAAATATTCTCTTTTTTATGTCTTCCTATTTGATAAATGATTTTATTACCTCAGTTCCATTTTCCCTCATGAAATGGAATTACCCATCTAAGCATCAACTACCAATTCAAAATTACGCTCATGTTTTATTGGAGTCTAATTTTAAATACCACTTTTATGATATTTTCCATTATGTTTTGATTCCTTTGTATAAAATATTGTTTGTAACAGTACCTTAAGAATAATTGATAATCTGAGACAAGGCCTAGAATTAGTATGCCACTAGTTTTTTGAATAATGTCTTTCCTACATCATAGTTTTTGGAAGTGAAGTTGGTCCCCATCTTTTGCCCCGATATATCCGGGAAAGAATTTCTTTGAGAGAGTTGGCTAATCAAGCTACTTTGAATGGGCAAGACAAAATTTTCAGTAAGCTACAAAAGAAAATCTAGCCTAATTTTCCATGAAATTTTGGTGACATCAATATCCGAGACAAAGGGCACGAATTCAAATAGGTTGAAGAGCTTGAGAAAATTTGGTTATTTACTTTGCCACATTATGACCATGATCCTCAAGGTCTCATTGGTATTAATTATATAATAGTCAGTTATATAAAAACACTTGTTCATATGAAACCAACTTTCGATGATATTTTTATAAACATTGATGATTTTCAGCAAATTGTCAAAAGAAGACAACTTTTATATGGTGAAACAAGGCAACAATTGCAAAAATTTAGGGAGAAACTGTTCAAAATTTTCCTAAAGGAAAAGGCTCTACACCTCAACAATTCATTCAAAGAGTTTAAGTCTACTAAATTATTGCATTTTAATTTCAACAAACTCACTTCAGAACTTCTATTGTTTCTCAAAAGGGAAAATTGGTAGAAATTGAAAAATTAGAAGTTTTTGTTGTCGCAGGTAAAGAAGTTGAAGTCACAGAAATGAAAAAGCTAAAAGAGGATAAGGTACAACAAGAGAAAATACTCCAAGAAAAGAAAAAATAGTTGAATAGGATATTATTATCTTTAATTCTCCCAAGAAACTAGAGCAAGAGAAACCAGAAAGTAGATAATTCAAAGAAATGGAAGTTGTTCCACCAATTTTTTGTCAACTAACCATTTGCAATTAGATGGATCGAAATACACCATGCAAGAAAAAATTTAACATAGTAAAATTGCTTTCACTATAATAAATAATTTAATAAACCATATTTTATTAAGTTATTTCTGGTTCAAACAGGAAACCCCGTGAGGAATAATTTAAATAAACCCTTGTTTATTTGATTTTCCTTTAGGAATAATTAGTTAAACCAATGTTTAAATAATATTCCTTGTCATATTTAACCTAATTAATGAGAAATAATTAGATAAATCATTTTTATCTTATTATTCTCTAGGAATAATTAATTAAATCATTATTTAATTATTACTCCTTGTTAAATTTGACTAAATCACCTAGAAATAATTAGACAAATCATTATTTGTTAAATTATTCCTTAACCCCATACTTGAAATGAAAAATAAATCATCTATTTGTTTATTATTTATAAATAAATGGATTTAACCAGTTTAAATTCCTTTTCCCTCCAAAAAATTATAATAAAATATTCCAAGCAGTTAGATCTAGATCTTGATTAGTAATATTTTATTATGCACCATTATCAAGGTTAACTCAATATTTTGTTATAAATAGGAGGGTTTTCCATTCATTATTTACTTTTATCCTTTTGTCACAGTCACACTGATCCTTTTTTCATCGTCATACTTTGATCACTTCTTGTTTCTTGAGATCCCATAGAGTTCAACACATCATGGGTTTTCTACACCAATGAGAGAGAAACTTCTAGATTTGAAGCGTTGAGGATAGCTAAGAACCCATCCCATTGAGGGGGACTAGTAACATCATTCTTTCTTTCCTTCCCAAGTGTTAATACATATAAAACTATTTATATATTTTCTATTGTCCATTAGATATTTGGAGAAACTCTTATTTATTTTTATTGTTTAACTACTTTTATTACATAGATCTCTATTCTTGCTGCATTTGTTTCGACCATCTATTGAAGATCTAAGGAATTTAGGCAGTCATATTTTTTGTTAGGGATTTTTTTCACATGCAGCTAATTAGGTGATCTCTTTTCGTACACTTGCTTTAAGAATTTACGCAAACAATTGGCGACTCCACTGGGTTTTATTTGGATTCCTGCGTAACCATTTTCTTCAGTAAGTATGGTTTTTATTTATCTATTTTTAGTCTCTTAATGTTGTTTTTTACCTTTTGTGCCCCAAAACAATAAAAATTCTAACTTTTTGGTGTTTTCGGGTGTTTTCCACAGGTAACAGGTATCAACTGTGCCAGAGACGACAATTTTTTCTGCAACCTGCCATCCTAGGATCCGAGAACTACAACACACACTTTTCAGCCTAGAACTGATGATTTCAAGCTTGAGTCACACCTTTTTGGCCATAAACTATGATTTCAATAGCTAACAAGTTAGTGCATGTGTGTTGCAACTTTTTTCTAGATTTTTTGTGTTACAGTCCGAGTTTGTTGCAAGCACTGTTCAGGGTTGTCTGACCTCTGTCTCAGTCCATCTTAGGCCTAGATATGCTCAATTTTTCTCCTTGAAGTAGGACCAAGCCCCTTAGGGTATCAGTATGCTTCCACCTTTTTAGGCGGGGTTTAGTTAGGTAGGTATTCTGATATTTTACAGCGCTTTCATCCATTGTTAGGGTCTAATATATCCTTCTTTTAGATCCCTTTATATCGGTTATTATTCTATCCAAAACCCCCACTTGTGTTTTTTTATCTCTCCATTAGGGTTCCCCTTTTTTCCCTTAGGGTTGTAACCTTTCGCCCCCCATTTTAAAGAAGTTTTCCCTCTGGTTTCTTGTTTTTTTTTGTACCTTTTCTAGCAAATCTGAGTCATTAGATCCCTATCCCTTAGACCTTAGATATTTTTTCCATCTTGTGTGTTTTGAGTCAATTTAGCCCACATTTTAGATTAGTTGTTTAGGAAGCCTTATGTTGGGTTGAATTTATGCATCTTTAGTTGTTTATTTTACTTTCATTTCAATTTTAGTTACAGTTATTCAGCATTTGGTATTTTATATATATCTATATATATATATATATATAATCATTTGGGATTAATTAAAATTAACACACAGCTTGCACACACGCACACCTAAAGTGAAGAGAGCTTGCTTTACACCTCCAAGCCAAGACATAAACATCGTAATTAATTTATCTACCCCTCTAAGTCTTTGTTTATCACTCTTCCATCTTTTCGTCTCATCTGCATCTTGCCATCATAGTGCCCCCAAGGCATTTATCCTGGAGACTCCAAGGCCTTTATCCTCGGTTTCCATTAGGAAGACTTACTCCAAAGTGTATAATCTGAGTTATTCCTCCATCGAGTCCCCATACCGACTCTAATTCTAGTTCATTAGGTCCTCCCTCTAATTCTGAACTTGGTTCTCCTCCACCTCATTCAATCACCATGTTAGGCACCAATGCGGGTGTTGGTACTCAAGCTAGCGGCAGCACTGGCACCAATGTTGCAGCTGCTACTAGTGGAAATACTACTTGAACCATTCCGGCTACTCCTTTTCTACCTTTAATGTTAGGTTTAATCCTTCCCAATTTCAGCCAGTTAATTAATGACCCTATACTCCACAATCTAGGTTGGCATGTTATGCCAACTAAGCTTCCTTCAGACATCCCTAAGTTCGAAGGAAACACTGTAGATGACCCTACTAATCACGTCTACTCCTTTCACATGTTGTATTTGTCCAATTCTATCACTGATGACTCCATTCGTCTTCGGTTATGCCAACATATGCTCACTGGAGAAGCTAAAAAGTGGTATATCGACCAGACCGCTACCTCACATTCCACTTTTGTGACTCTTGTTAAAGCATTTTTGTCCTATTTCCAGCTACCTCTCTGATATGATGTGGGTACCGATTTTTTTACTACTTTCCGTCAAACTTCTACCACCTACCTTTCTAACCATGTCCATGAATGGCATAGAAGGAGGAGCTTATGTCGAGCTCCTACATTCGACAACCATGTCCATATGGATTGGTTTCTCATAATTCTTTTTCCTTCTATTGGTAAATATGTCGTGTCTCATTTTCCTCGGGCAGAAGCCAAGGATGCTAATGGAAATCGAGTATTGATCACACCATAGTGGCAACCCACTTGATGAAGATGATGGAAACCTACTTAATGAAGTTGTTCTTGATGCTTGATGAGTTTATTAATGATGTAAATCTGATGTTCTACAAGTAACTCAGGAAATTACCACACGAAAAGAAACCGATGAGGATAGAAAAATGATGTAAAGTGTGTATCACAAAGCATACACGAGTTTTTTTAGAAAAAGTAGTGTATGCACGCGGAAAAGTACGTGCCAAGTCGCATATGCCTAATTGCGCTCTAAATTTATAAAACCAGGGGACTTTACCATGGTATTGACCCATTGTATTGAGCGTTGGATTGTCTATTTGATCCCGTCCAGGAATACCATCGGAAGAGATGTGGTTTTGGCTCATGGTATTAAAAAAGGATAATCTATATAAGGAGAAGAAGATCAGTGTGCTAGGGTGTGCAAGTGTCTAGGCATTAATGAATACTTCACTTTGAATTTTATCTGTATGGTTGAACTTTGTTCTTAATCGATAGATCTAAATCTATGATGCACCTATGAATGTGATGAAGATTCAAATACTCTAGATCTGGAAATGATGAATCTCTAGGATGATATGAAAAGAAGTAATGAAGACCTGGCGCAAATCTATTGAAGAAATTGAAGAAATCTGGGTAAGTTCATAGATCTGGTCTATTCTACAAAGTTTATCTTTTATAGATTTATACGCAGGTTCGGTTCATGTAAAGCGTGTGTATACGCGGATCTGTTTAAACAAAGGCGCGTATGGATTGTTAGGGTTTTTCTGAAAAGTGAACAAATGTATACGCGAGTTCGCTACACTAAAAGCGCGTATGGTATCTGAACTGATGGTTGCTCAAAGCTGATTGAGTTTCTGCATATCTATGCTGAAGTTTGGGCTATCTCTGATATTCTGGTTACAGTGGTTTCACTGTTTTGTTTGATGCAATGGGAAAAGGATGTTTGTTGATAAGTGAAGGATTGTGTTGAAGCTGTTTGATCCAGTTTGAAAATTGATGAAACGTGGTCTGCAGTGGTGCTGAGGGTTGAAGCCTTCAGTCAGGGGGTTGTAGCTCCCTTCCAGGAGAGGCTGGTAAATGAGAGCTGGGGGTCATAGCTCCCTTCCAGGAGAGGCTGGTAAACGAGTACAGGGGGTTGTAGCTCCCTTCCAGGAGAGGCTGGTAAATGAGAGAAGGTTGTAGCCTTCTTCAGGTGGGTGCCTGCGTGCTGGTATGAGTCTGTGCCAGTACATGGTTGTAAGAAGTTTTCTTTATAATAAATATTGAAGATTGAGACGACGGCAGCGGTGGTTTTCTCCCGAATTGGGTTTCCACCTAAAATCCTGGTGTTCATGTGTGTTTCTTATGTGTGATGATTATTCTTTTCTTTCTACACCTGTTTACTGTTTTCTAAAACATCTGTTGAATGAATAATGCAATGATCTAAGCTAAGAATTAAATGCATAATTAGATCTCTGGACATACGCGAGTTCTGTAAAGGATATCTGCGTATATACGCGAGTTGGCTTCAGGAAAGTAGTGTATGGGTTTTTTAAAGGAAAAAGTAAAAATTTTTATTATCTGCACTAAATACTGATTCACCCCCCCCCCCTCTCTCAGTATTTTTCCCAACAATTAGTATCAGAGCCGATCCTTCTGAAAAAGATTAGCCGCTATAAGGAAGATCAAGCAAGATGAGCAATCAATATGGAATAGCATCTATCGAGCCTCCGGTCTTTAATGGAAGCAATTTGATCTTCTGGAAAACAAGGATGAGGTCCTATCTTCAATCTATAGGAACAGATGTATGGGCCATTGTTGTACAAGGATATCAATATCCAGCTACAATACCAACAGATCCGAATGAAAAGAAGAATTATGAATCAAATGCAAAGGCGGTCAATGCTATAACAGGAAGTTTGACTGAATCTGAATTTGTCAAAGTCATGCAGCTAAATACAGCAAAGGAAATGTGGGACAAAATCATTCTAAGTTATGAAGGTGATGCAAAGGTAAAAAATGCAAAACTCCAAACTCTCAGAATTGAATATGAAAATTTGAAGATGCATAGTGATGAGAGTATTGCCAGTTTCTTTTTACGTGTTGATGATGTTGTAAATCATATGAAAAATCTAGGAGAAACAATAACCGAATCTACTTTGGTTGAGAAAATTTTAAGATCACTAACAGCAAAATTTGAGTCAAAAGTTTCTGCTCTTAAAGAAAAACAAGATCTTCAAAATCTTACTATGGTACAACTTCATGGCATACTAACCGCATATGAAATGAGAAGAGGAGGACCATCTGAAGTCAAAGAGGCTGTCTTCAGAGCTTCTACAAAAGGGAAAGAAGTACAAGAACCAGAAGGATCAGGATATATCTCAGAAGAAGATGAGGCAAATTTTGTAAAGAAACTCCAACTTGGCACAGGACGATTCAGAGGTAGGCTTCCTTTCAAATTTTTTGAGTGTGGAAGAATTGGTCATTATGCTGCTAAGTGTCCTCATAAAGAAACACATGCAAAAGGGAAGGAAGTAGAAAGAAGGAATAAGAATTGGTTTAACACTAGAAAAATTTATTATATTCATGAATACAGTGATGGGCTATTTGATAGTGAAGAAGAATGTGAACAAGATCTTAGACTTCTCATGGCATTTGAATCTAGAGAAGAAAAGGATACTTTTGTGGATGCTCTAGAGGACAATGACTTTCTTGAAGAAAACAATCAACTCAAAATATGCTTAAAAGAAAGTAAAATACTCTTATAAGAAAGGAAAATAACCATAAAAACTCTGGAAAAGCAGGTTGAAGAAGCAAAGAAACACATTGAGAAATTAGAATGTGAAGTGGTAAGTCTAAGAAAAGATTCTGAAAAATTAAAAACTCTGAATCTTAGATTTGCTAAAGGATCTAAAACCTTAGATGAGATTATCAAGGTACAACGTTCTCCTCTTATAAAAACAAGTCTTGGATACACCAGATAATCCTCTCAAGCTTCAGCACCAAATTATCTAAAAGCAGTTACAGCTGGTTTACAAAATTCTGCCACTCAGTAAAGGAATAAAGAATCATTGCAGGTAAAGCATGATCATCTCAATTCAAAGAATACTAACAGGAATATCTCTCAAAGAAACAACAGTCAACAGGTAAATCCAAGTAGAATATTTCATGATCGTAGAAATTTCTTCTTCAATGGACAATGTTTCTCATGTCACAATTTTGGTCATAAAGCTATTCAATGTGTTGAATATAAAACTATCATGACTAGAGAAGCAAGAAAGAAAAGGATTGAATTTGAGAAGAATACCTATAAAAACTTTTCTCCTCTTCTAAATGAAGTTGAATGTGCTTATTTCAATAACTTTGGGCATGAAGAATCTGAATGCAGGAGCAAAGTTCAGCCAAAAGAGCATTTTCCTTCAAGATCCAAAGTATGGAAAAAGAAGGAATTACAGGTTGAAAATTGTGGCATAGCATTATTCGCAGAAGGTGAAGAAAATCAATGGTACATTGATAGTGGATGCTCAAGACACATGACAGGTGACAAACACAAACTTCTTACATATAGTGCTCTAGAAAAGGAAAAGAAAGTTACATTTGGAAATGATAATCCTGCTGTAATTAAAGGAAAAGGGTCTGTGTTTCTAAAGGAAAGGGTGAAGGCTAATGATGTCATGTACGTGGATGGCTTAAGGCATAACCTACTAAGTGTAAGTCAAATGTGTGATCAAGGAACTGAAGTTGTCTTTAGTTCAAAAGAATGTGTGGTTCGTGATCTTGATATAGGCAGAACAATTATAAAAGGGAAAAGAACTCCAAGCAACCTGTATGTATAGAAGAACTGCAAAGAACAATGTTACTTGAGTAAATCTTCAGAATATTGGCTATGGCATAGACGGTTGGGGCATCTAAGCTTCTCTCAAATCAACAAATCAAGCAGACTTAATGCTGTTTGTGGTCTTCCCAATATTACTCTACTTGAAAGTATCATATGCAAATCCTGTCAATTCGGTAAGCAAACCAGAGTGCAATTTAATGCCAAGGAAGGATCATCAAGTAAGCCTCTTGAACTCATTCATACTGACATATGTGGACCTATGAGGAAAAATTCACGACGTGGTGAAGAATACTATATCTTATTTATTGATGATTTCTCTAGAATGTGTTGGATTGGGTTGATTACACACAAAGATGAAGCATTTGATAAATTTCAGATCTTCAAAGCACTGGTTGAAAATGAATTAGATCTAAAAATCAAGTGTCTTAGATCTGATCGAGGAGGAGAATATACATCAAATGAATTTCTTTAATTTTGTGAACAACATGGCATAAAAAGACAATTCTCTGTAGCTGGCACTCCACAACAAAATGGCGTAGCAGAAAGAATGAATAGAACAGTTCAACAAATGGCTAGAGCTATGCTTGATGATTCTGGAACACCTGACACATTCTTGGGAGAAGTAGCACATACAATAGTAAACATTCTCAACAAGGCACATGTTTGGGTAAATAGTGACAAAACTCCATATGAACTCTGGTATGGTAATTCTCCCTCTGTGAAGCATTTTAGAGTTTTTGGAAGTAAATGCTTTATCAAAAATAATGATGAAAAACTTGGCAAGTTTGAACCTAGAGCAGATGAAGGAATACTTCTTGGGTACTCCTCTAGGAGTAGAGCATATAAATGTTACAATAAAATACTTCGGAAGATTGTTGAATGTATTGATGTTGTTAAAGATGAGTCTCCCGCAGCCCCAAAAGAAGAAAAACAAACAACGAATGAAGACGATGATGACATATATCCTTCTACATCAAATTGCAATGATATAGACAATGAATCCAATGAAGAACCTGAAGATGATTTATCTGAAAAAGCTCCATCCAGATATGTTCAAAAGAATCATCGAGAATCTCAAATTTTAGGGAGATAAGGGATCGAGTGTACAACAAAGCGAGAGAAGAAGGGCTCTTGTGGAATCTTCTACCTATCGGCATTAATATCCTCTTTAATTACACAAGGTCAATCCAAGCTGGCAAAAGACTGAATGCAGGTTCAAGCCATGAATAGAGCAGTTGAATTAAAAGAATACGCAGGAAAATTTTTAAAAGAGCCTCTGTAACAAAAATTTCATTGGAACTAAATGGATATTCAAAAACAAGTTAAATGAGAATGGGGATGTTATAAGAAATAAAGCTAGACTTGTTTGCAAGGGGTATGCTCAACAAGAAGGTATAGATTTTGAAGAAACTTTTGCTCTTGTAGCCAGACTTGAAGCAATAAGAATGTTTCTTGCTTTTTCAAGCTTCCAACAAATCAAAGTTTATCAAATGGATGTTAAATCTTCTTTTCTCAATGGTGATCTAGAAGAAGAAGTTTATATAGAACAACCAGAAGGATTCATTTTGGGAAATGATGAAAAACTTGTTTGTAGGCTTAAAAAGGCTCTATATGGTCTCAAAGCAGGCTGAGGAGCATGGTATTATGGGTCTTGACAGAAAATATGTTCATCGACGAAAGGATTTTCCGAGAGTCTGATGATAGCAATGTATACACAAAAGCTGAAAATGATAAACTATTGATTGTGGTTGTATATGTTGATGATATCATTTTTGGGAGTAACGAAGAATCTATGAGTCAAAAATTTGCTTCTATCATGCAGCAAGAATTTGAAATGTCCTTACTTGGGGAACTAACATTCTTTCTTAGCTTGCAAGTGCATCAAACTGTAGATGGTATATTCCTTTCACAAGAAAAATATCTTAAGCAAATTCTGAAGAAGTATGGCATGGAAGAATGCAAACCTGTAAGTACACCAATGATAACCGGATGCAATCTCAGTTCTCATGATGATTCTCCCACGGTGAATCAACCAGAATACAGATCAATGATAGGAAGTCTACTTTATCTCACTGGAACTAGACCAGACATTATGCATGCGGTTGGGATTGTTGGACGATTCCAAGCTAATCCAAAAGAGTCTCACCTTCAGGCTGTCAAAAGAATTTTCAAATATCTTCAAGGAACTCAAGACCTTGGTCTGTGGTATCCAAAGAATGCTGATCTTACTCTTCATGCTTACACTGATGTAGATTGGGCTGGAAATGTTGATGATCAGAAAAGCACTAGTGGTGGTGCATTCTATATGGGGCCCCGGTTGGTATCTTGGTTCAGCAAGAAGCAAAACTCTATTGCTTTATCTACAGCAGAAGCAGAATATGTAGCTGCTGCATCATGTTGCACTCAACTTCTTTGGATGATGAAAACTTTACAAGACTTTCAAATAAAATGTTCACCTCCTATCTCCATTATGTGTGATAATACAAGCACCATCAGTATCTCAAAGAATCTTGTTATGCATTCCAAGACCAAGCACATTCCCATCAAGTATCACTTCTTACGTGAACAAGTGCTTGAACAAAAGGTGAAGTTGGAGTATGTTCCCTCCGAAGAACAAGTTTCTGATATATTTACCAAACCTCTGCCCAGGGAAGCGATTGAATATCTCAGACAGAAGCTAGGAGTAGTCTCTTCCATGTAGAGGATCAAATCTGATTAAAATTCAGAAGATTAAATTGGATGCGTGGGTTTCCTAAGAGACAGTCGCGTATATACATGAGTTCATACACAGAAAACCGTGTATGGTTGGTAGCTGACAAATTTTGTTTGGGTCAGCATTCTTCAACACAAATTGTGGTGTTGTTTGGTATCTCTGATGATGTTTGGTGTCTCTGGTGGTGTTCCAGTTCTTATATTTCTGTTTTATTCTCTGATATTGGGTAAATATGCCTTGATGATTTGCTGTTGAAAGTGTTCAGGATGCACAAGCTAAGGGGGAGCATTAGTCTTGCTGAGCGTAATGCATTGTTGGCATTATGATGATTCTGAAATTTGATCTCTTTCTTGAGGTCTTTTTGGTCTTGGTTATAAAAAGTCATATTTGTAATTTGATGAAAAGGTTATGTTGAGACCTATGATGTAAAATTGTAATATTCAGTCATGTAAGGACTTGTTCAAATTTGTAAACCCACTTGGTTGGGTAGTTGACTCAAAATGTGTAAACCCACTTGGTTGGGTAGCTGAGTCAAAATGTGTAAACCCACTTGGTTGGGTACTTGAGTCTCATATGTAAATCCACTTGATTGGGTCTTTGATGTAAGTATGATTCCTTGGTGATAGGAAGGTCATAGAGTCATGTACTTCATTGGAAAATATGTTTGAACATTCAGCATGAACTCAGGGGGAGCATGGTAACTTCAGAGTACATCAGTTCTACAATGCTCTTATTTCTACATGAGGGAAAAAAACCTTGTTTTGGTTTTGATCCGCCCTTTGCCCTTGATGTCAAAGGGGGAGAGTGACATGGTGCTTGAATAGGGGAAGAATATCATTATGCTTAATGTATCTATCTGTTGTGGTGATCAAACACCATCGTGGTTGCCATCAAGTCCAAAGGGGGAGATTGTTGGAAATATGATGCAGAGTGTTGTCCTTGATGGCAACCCACTTGATGAAGATGATGGCAACCTACTTAATGAATTTTCTCTTGATGCTTGATGAGTTTATTAATCATGTAAATCTGATGTTCTACAAGTAGCTCAGAAGTACCAGAGAAAGAAATATCAGTAAGGGACAGAACAATGATGTAAAGTGTGTATCACAAAGCATACGCAGGTTTGTTTAGAAGAAGTAGCGTATGCACGCGGAAAAGTACGTGCCAAGTCGTGTATGCCTAATTGCGCTCTAAATTTATAAAACCAGGGGACTTTACCATGGTATTGAACCATTGTATTGAGCATTGGATTGTCTATTTGATCCCGTCCAGAAATACCATCGGAAGAGATGTGGTTTTGGCTCATGGTATTAAAAAAAGGATAATCTATATAAGGAGAAGAAGATAAGTGTGCTAGGGGTGTGCAAGTCTGGCATTAATGAATACTTCACTCTGAAGTTTATCTGTATGGTTGAATTCTATTCTTAATCGATAGATCTGAATCTATGATGCACCTATGAATGTGATGAAGATTCAAATCCTCTAGATCTGGAAATGATGAATCTCTAGGATGATCTGAAAAGAAGTAATGAAGACCTGGCGCAAATTTATTGAAGAAATTGAAGAAATCTGGGTAAGGTCATAGATCTGGTCTGTTCTGCAAAGTTTATCTTTTATAGATCTATACGCAGGTTTGTTTCATGGAAAGTGTGTGTATACGCGGATCTGTTTAAACAAAAGCGCGTATGGACTGTTAGGGTTTTTCTGAAAAGTGCACAGATGTATACGCAGGTTCGCTACATTAAAAGCACATGTATACGCGGATTTGTTTGAAGAAAAGTGCGTATGGTATCTGAACTGATGGTTGCTCAAAGCTGATTGAGTTTCTTCATATCTATTCTGAAGTCTAGGCTATCTCTGATATTCTGGTTACAATGGTTTCACTGTTCTGTTTGATGCAATGGGAAAAGGATGTTTGTTGATAAGTGAAGGATTGTGTTGAAGTTGTTTGATCCAGTTTGAAAATTGATGAAACGTGGTCTGCAGTGGTGCTGAGGGCTGAAGCCTTCAGTCAGGGGGTTGTAGCTCCCTTCCAGGAGAGGTTGGTAAACGAGAGCAGGGGGTCGTAGCTCCCTTCTAGGAGAGGTTGTTAAACGAGTACAGGGGGTTGTAGCTCCCTTCCAGGAGAGGTTGGTAAACGAGAGAAGGT
Organism: Pinus albicaulis; assembly: GCA_034641835.2. Lineage (NCBI taxonomy): Eukaryota > Viridiplantae > Streptophyta > Pinopsida > Pinales > Pinaceae > Pinus > Pinus albicaulis. Next base: position 1,531,893,179 of record CM076580.1, on the reverse strand, counting down.
TGTAGCCTTCTGCAGGTGGGTGCCTGCGTGCTGGTATGAGTCTACGCCAGTACATGGTTGTAAGAAGTTTTCTTTATAATAAATATTGAAGACTAAGACGATGGCAGCGGTGGTTTTCTCCCGAATTTAGTTTCCACCTAAAATCCTGGTGTTCATGTGTGTTGCTTATGTGTGATGATTATTCTGTTCTTTCTGCACCTGTTTACTATTTTCTAAAACATCTGATGAATGAATAATGCAATGATCTAAGTTAAGAATTAAATGCATAATTAGATCTCTGGACATACGCGATTTCTGTAAAGGATATTCGCGTATATACGCGAGTTGGCTTCAGGAAAGTAGCGTATGAGTTTTTAAAGGAAAAAGTAAAAAGTTTATTGTCTGCACTAAATACTGATTCACCCCCCCCCCCTCTCAGTATTTCTCCCAACAGCCGCTCTCCAAGTCGCATTGAAATATCACTTGATATATGCCCAATATAATTATGTTTATACCATTTTACTAGATCTTCAAAGACGTAGTGGTGCCAACCCACCTGGGGCATCTCACGCTATCGATGATATCATTGGAGCTCTTTCACATCCATATACTCATCCTCCCATGGGTTATGGTTTCCCTCGGGGAGGGGCTAGCTCCTCCAGCACTTATCCTCATCCCAACACCATGTATCCAGGAAAAATCATGCCTTATGCATTTTCCCTAATGCATCACCGATGCCAGGGCCAGCAGTTGCTCAACCTGTTTAGCCCAATTGTAATATTCCAAAAATTTAGACTTCATCTAAATGGAATATTATAGTTGTTTTATCACTAGGTAGATGATTAAATGGGTGGGGAGACTCATAAAACCCCTTTAGAAGGAATAATAACACTCCTAATGTGAAAGGAGGAAGAATAAGCAACTGGATTAAGCACCTTTGGGTGTGAACAACGATTGGATCATGTTGATTCAGTCAACTTTGACCAAGTCAACAGCATTGTCTAGATACATTGAATCTCCTTGATGTGCAGCGTAGTTTTAGTGGAGGAAAAATTGCATGTGCTTGGTGGAAAATATGGATGGGACCTAATGTGAAGAGGTTCACTTGCTATATATGGAGAGGATGGGAGCCTTTTTTATGGATGTTTTTTTATTATCAATTGCTATTGATATTTTTGGACTTTTCTTCCTCTTGTTGTTTAGCAGGGTTGTAGTGTTGTTTAGCACAAGGGTGTTCCTGGTCGGGAATCCCTACCTCATCCTTAGGGAAGGAGAGGTTCTTTGGGCTACATTTCCTCATTTCGGAATTTTGGCCAAGCTACCTCCTTCAGCTACAAAGCAGTTTCTGTTTAGAGATGGATTGTGTTGCAAGGTGCAGCAAAGGAGGATCAACAAGGAGGACTCCCGAGCATATTTTGACATCTTTGGCATCAGGACAACCATACTATCCCACACAGCATAGTCACCATCCTGAACTGTGTTATTTTTGGAGGCATTTTCTGGGAGGGTTCATTGAGCTCATTAGGAGGGTCTATTTTTTAGTAGAGGGATCAACCTTATAATTAGAAATACCATTGGAGGAGGACATCATTATTTCAGATATGTCATAGCCTCATTTCATATCAGATCCAGTTTGGAGTGACACATTAACCCCAGGGTTATTTGTCACAATGTATATTTCTTGATATTTCTAGCAATCCCTTTCGGGTGTTGTCACTCCTAGAGACAACCCTGAGTTGCAAAGGAACAGTGCCTAGGACATCTTAAGATTAAGAGGATTCGGAGGAACTTTCTATGGTCAGGAATATAAAACCTCTTGTTCAGAATTGGTTTTGAAACTTCATAAGGTGGGACCGAGACATCAGGAATAGAGATAAACCAACAATAGTGCCCAATAGTAAAATAATAAGGATCTATAAGCACATTATCGAATATGAATCTAGATTTAGAAAGCTATGAGGAGGGCCGAACATGAAACACAGTGCACAGTTATCAAAATAAGAAGTGTGGTAACAACGACAACAAATGAAGAGATTATTAACTATAGATAGGCTTATTATCATATAATAATCTAACACCAGCTAATATCAGAAGAAAGGCGAGTAAATTAGATATAACATATGAACATAATATCAAAGCTTCAAGCCATATTTAAAGTGCCATATACCAATAGACATGACTATCCTTTGACAAATAAATTCACATCTAGTTAATCAAGCACTGGCATTCTGATAGCTTATAATATAAAGAGAGTGATGAAATGTCGAAAAACATTTGTATTAGAGTGTAACAGAGGGAATACAAACTGTGACTTATCTCACCAGGAATCCATCTCACAACAGAATAATACACTTTGATTTCCCAACGAGATTCTTCCACATAAACCACAAGAAAGCCTTAAAACTTTACAAAAAGGAGCATTTAAAACTAACAATCTCTGTTCTGGAAAATCTGGAACCTTTACATAAACTCGGGTTCTTTCTTTTATAATCCCTTGCTGACTATTTTCAAAAGATATTTTTAGACCAATATTCATTTACAAAAATATATTTTCTTTTGCTTGTCTCTATCAAAATCAAAATTGATGATGAGAAAAGACACCTCTCATCATCTGTGTAGTGGCCTTAATGAAGGCGCCAATCGAAAATGAAACAACTTAAACATAAAATAAAATGCATAGGGTAAACTAAAGATTTCACACGATATTACAAAGTAAAAGAAATAACAAGTAAAAAGGCCACTAGGGCCAGATCATGAGCATCATTTTTTGGAAAGACAAGGCGTAGCTACTACCGGTTGATTTGGAAGCATCAATGATGTAGATGAGCCAGCTTTATGTTTCTGAGGAGGCGGGGACTGGAGGAATGGTATGGCGACTGGTACATTTACATACTCACTGCATTTCTACCATATGGTCACCCCTGGCAGGGGCATAGTGGCAAAAATCTCCAATAAGGCCTATATATCAGTCAAATCAAAGTAATCCACGCAGACATCTAGGCATTGGTTGATCTGACAAAGAAGGGAAATCTCCTTGCCGAGGGAAAAAATTATGGTTTTAGCTTTCAGGCGAGTGGTTTTCTCATAGGGAAGATGGGTCTGATTCATAACAGCTGTCGGCTTCTCTTCATAATCAGTTAGTCCTAAAAATGCAGCCATTACAGGTTCCCAGCATGATGGGAGGCCTGATTTCACCAACTCATCCCACTCTTGCTCAATTTTCTCCACTCCCTTGGAAACCTGTTCCAAACAACTCAATGCATTCACACGCACAGTCTCTTTCTCAATTACCCTTCTGATTTCCATCACTCCCCTGAAACGGTCTTCAATCCCTTGGACAACCAACTCTTCAGAGTCTAATCCATTTAGGTAAGTGAAATACTTCTTGGCCATGACCACTTTTTCCTTGGCTTCCGCTTGTCCTTCTTGCAACTTCCCTTTGAACAATCAGACAAAAAACTTCTTATCATCCATTAACATAATATACTTCCAACATTTCCTTACCTCCGATATAATTTCGGTCTAGATGAGGCGCCTAGCTTCCAGGAGGGTTGCATTTCCTTTCATCCGATTGTTCAGATCCTTGATGACCTTTTCCTGCTGCAGCTTCTCCCATTTCACTCCTTCTACCTCTTCTTGCAGGGTCGCTATTACCTTGTCATTTTGTTCCAACCTAGCTACCAACTCCTAAACTTTTTGTTGTGTTTTATGGGCTTGATTTTCTGAGACCTGTAGGTCTGAGAGAGCCTTGGTTAACTGTGATGGAGTGGCACCTGGTGTGTCGAAGGTTGGAGTCACACAGACGTGTGTGTCCCATTTCCCTTCCCTTGCAATTCAGCCAATCTCTGTCTGAGGGAAACCAGTTCTGCAGTTGTTTTTGCATTCTCATCCCTTTCCCAAACAATGGTATCAGTGAGGGTTGATTTCTCTCTTTATACCTGGACTAATTCCTCAGGTTGTATATATTACTCATGGGGGATGTTGAGTCTCCTCCTCAACTTTGAGTTCTTGATCTCGAAATCCAGGATGATTTTCTTCCGGATTCCTTCTTTGTCGCTTCCTTTTTCACTCATTATCCTTCTCAGATTGTGCAGGTTGTTGTTGATGCCCTTGGTACTAGCCCTTTCTTTCTTTTGATTCTCTAATACCTATTTTTATTTTTCTTCCATCTTCCTTAGTGAAAGTGCAAGCTTCACAACCTCGTCCCTTAACATATCCCTAATGCATTGGTGAAGGCCAAGTTTGTTAGTTAAAGGGACCTTTGCCAGATTCACAGCAACCTCCAAAGCTCGGTAGCTAACTCCATCAGTTTTAGGGTCTAGAACTGCCTTTGTGATAAATATTATCAACTATTATTTATCCATATCTAGCTCTGAGGTGAGCCGGGTATGATATTTATCCAATAACCCAGCCAATTCTGCTAAGAGTTTTTCCCTTACTATTCAATTTTTGTTTCCAATTTCTTCCCTTACTTTGGCTCTATTTACTAAAATATCCTGTGATATCCCAGAGGGTTCTAAAGAGGAAGCGCCATCATATTTTACCCTGAAACCGGCCTTGATCTTGTCAGGATCCTCGTATTGGATCAGTTCCTCTTGCGGCGGCTCCTCCCAGGTAATCTCCACATCATCAATTCTATGTTGCTTGGAGGCATTGGATCTCTCCCCTATATCCAAAACTTCTGGTTCCTCTGAAAAATCGGCCTCGTCATTCTTCCCTTTCCTTCATGTGCCCACTGAAGTGGTGTATCCCCTTCCTTCTGTAGCCAAAGATTCGGCCTCCATATGCGAAGCCAAAGGCCATGTGTCATGGTTAGCTCTTCATTCAATGAAGGGCCTAGTCTCATGCACATATGCAATGGACCTAATCTTACTTTTCCTATTAGAGATGATTCCTTTTGGGTCATAGGGCTAAACTTTCCCCAACACTAAATCCATCCCTTGAAGCAACGTATCCACTGTAGAGAGGGTGTGTCTTGAGTTTACGGTAAAACGGCCGATGGTGGTAGGGAGCTTGAGGATGTAGCCTTTATTCGTGGGGAAAAAGTGGAATTGGTCCACTTTCAGGGCTTGACGTATGTATTCAAGGGTGAAAACCTATGTAGCAGGGAACAATGGCAGGTGGTAGGGGGGTACATCTGCACCATAGACTCTGATCTCAGTGTAGTCGTCAAACAAGTACCAGTCCCCTATGTTTTCCTGATCATCAAACTACAGGCAATCCTTCTGCTCAAGAAAATCCTAGGCGGGGGGCTGTCGTGAAGTATGGTGTAGGCAATCATCATGAACTCATTCAAAAACCTTGAATAACCGCTCCCGTTAGGCTACTGACATACTGAGACATTCCACTCAAAGATAGTTCTTGGGCGGTTCATTCGTGAGAGTTTTCTGAGGCCTAAAGCTTCAAACTTTTCAGTGTTCTCAAACAAAAAGAGGTAAAACAAAAGTGAACAGAAACGAAAAGCGCCTGAAGAGGGTAGTTCTTGAAACTGGGTTTGGATGGCCAAGGCCAAGAAAGTGGGGATATCCAAAACAACACCCAGCTAGGACATGAGCCAGAGGATGGATATGCATTATTTTGACACCCTCTTGACCTCTCTGAGACCTAGCAACCCTGAGATGAAAGTGAGAATATGCTGGAGATTGTCGGTGAATGCGGTCAAGGGCACTATATCCGAATATGGGATGGATGCGAGACGAGAGTCTAAAATGGAAGAGAGGAATTCACTCTGTTGTTTCTAGGGTAATTTGGAAAACTAACGAGACAGGGACAACTCTGTGAACTCAACATACTCCTCACTATGAGGGAAACAGAAGGCTTCTTTAATGAGCTCAGGGCATATACGGAAAACCTTATTTCCTTGAGCCGAAAGAAATACATCCCTGCACTCATCATAGGTATCTCAGAGCCAACATATGAACTCGGTGACTAGAAAGGTGGGTGGAGCTATTTGGTAATACACGCCAGACCAAATGACTCTGAACCAGTCTTGGCCTTTCACATGGCTTTCTAATAGGTCGAGTCTCACACGTGAGACACTGAAAGGGTACTGCGGGTCACGGAAATGAGCATGTGTGTCAATGAGAGGCTTAGGTCCAGGGACAGCCCTAACTTCGTGGGCTTGAGGGGTTTCATGTTCAGACTTTCTGGACTTCACTCTCCCAATGATCATTTTGAAAAAAAAATTGGAAGGAAAACTATAAGATTTGGGAATGACTAAATACCTATAACCAGTGAGGAAAACCCAAGAGGGAAAGCGATGTGGGGGTTGAAAGCAACCTGGTGTTGTAATCCAAGCTTTACTGCTCGGCGAGTTTGTAAAAACAAGTATTTTACCAAAAATGGGCATAAGACAGGGTTAAACAGGCCATAGATTTATGAAAAATGAGGCTTGGGTAACAACTTGGAGGGTTGATGTCATAAGGAAATCGACATTGAGGCATGTGGCATTTGGTTGTTGGGTACCAGGAGTCAGGTATGTGTGAGCCATGAGCCGAGTTAATACCGGTACTATTCATGTACTATATTTCCTGACTTACCTTACCTTTGCTTTTACGGGCACCACCTGTTAGTCTTGAGGGGCTCACTAAAGAGTTTCAGTGGGGACATGTGAAGTCTCCTCGCGATGCACCCTCACCCCATGAAAAGGTTAAAACTTGCCCTGCCAACCTGTGACGTCGTGAGTTCCAGGGGGTATAGCTCCGTCCACCTTATATTGTCCTGGGTACCCCTAAAATCCCTCCATGTGGCGGCACTACTTGGGCTGCCCCCATATGGCCCACGGCCTCTTCGCTTAGATGTAACGTGGCATTCACTCCTTCATCCACATTTCTCTATGAGGGGATGGTTTGCATACTTCCCTTATATATATTTGGTCCGCTTTCACTTCCCAAGGTTATTTCTTTTCTTACTTCAAGTTATCTTTTTGCTGAACCTTGTAAGATGAGGGTTATCATAACAACATTGGCTCCACCTAGGGATGGCACGTTCATCCTCGGACGTGTTGAAATCCGCAGACCACTTGTAACTCATTCTTTGAAAGCCAGAGTCTCTTCAAAATTTTCAAACATTGACATGGTGAAACAAACATCAACTATGAAAGTAGAAATGACAAATATATACACACTATAATCCAGTGTTCTCCAGGACCTAGATTATTTTTGGAAATAGGGCTTCAGGAACTGCCCATTTACGAGCGTCTCGGTCACATCACCTTTCAAATTTTCCAGTGTGAAGCTGTTATTACCTTTAACCTCAGAAATTTTGAAATGTCCAAACCACAGGGGGTCAAAATTTCCATGTTTACCTTTGTCGGCTCTCCTGATGTGCCACCTTAGTACTAAATCCCATTTTTGAATTTCTTTGTCTTTGGTGTGTTGATTGAACAGGTTTTTAATTTTCTTTTGGTACTCTGCTAAACGATCATTTACTTGGCTCTGAGTCTCTTCTAACTCGACCAATTGAATTATTCTTCTGGGAATATTGTTGCGCTCTTCCTGACTATCCCGAAGGAACCTAGCCACAGGCAAGGAAAGTTGTATTGGGAAAACGGATGCTCTACCATAGACTAGTTCATATGGGGACTTGCTTGTCAATCGTTTATTTGTGATTATGTTCGCCCGCAGTGCAAATTTTAGCTGGGTATCCTAGTTTTTCTGACTTTCATTTATAGTTTTCTTTAACACCCTTAACAATGTATTATTTGAAGACTCGGCCAACCCATTCCCCTGAGGATAATAGGTTGTGGAGTGCCCCAGGGTGATATGGTATTGCTGACAGAAATTGGTGAATTTTACAGACTTGAAAGCCTGTGCATTATCAGTCACAATTTTAGTCGAGTAGCCAAATCTGGATATTGTATTTTCTTCTAGGAACTTGATCACCTCTACATGTTAGGTCCCTATATTACTAGTATAGTCCCTTATTATTGTTAGTGTAACCCCCTTATTGTTATTATTGTACCCTTGTAACCCCCATATTGTTATTATTGTGCCCTTAAATTATTATTGTTAGGTCGGCTAGGATTACATTATGGCCCCATGGACTCCTATACATAGAAAGGAGGTTTTGTAAATTGTATCATCCAAGAATTTTTCAGTTATGTAATGTATTGGAGGTTTCCCCATCAAAGTGGCTTATTTCTAAGGCGTTGATATCTCTTTTCTTCTATTTTTGGAGCTGGTTACACAACATTTGGTATCAGAGCTTTGGATTCTAGGGTTTCGCTACTTTAAACAAGTCATCGTGGAATTTTCACTATAAATTTTTTTCTACGAAGGTTCCGAATCTGAAATTTTTAGGGTGCGAAGCTGAAATCTTGAGGAAACTCATCAAAAAATTTCAGAGCTTTATTCACAATATTTTCGGAGATATGATCTGTGGAAGGTAGTGATTTTTCAGGCTCCCGAATTTCATCTCAAAGAGGTGATCGTGGGAAAAGTTTCATAACTCTCTCTCTGAGCATCGGATTGGAGTGCCGTAAAAATTGGTCACAATTACATAGACTATAGTTTCTTGGCTATCAATTTCAGAGCCGAAGGAAGAAACAGGGACACATGACAAGTCGTACAAGTTCGCTCTACTGAACCAGTCCATAATTAGGTCATTGTGGGAGATTGGACATAACTTTGTCTTGGAGAATCCAAATTAGGTCAGACATGTGGCATTCAAAAGATAATTCAGAGGGATACTTCAGTGCTTAATTTCAGATATTGAATAGCTTCAATCATAGAGATAATCCAATTTCAATATTGAGCTCCTCAAAAGCAAGAAAAAGGTGTGTATTGTTTTTCCGAATTGCATAAGTCTTGTTTGAAGAATCAATTTGAATTAGTTCAAAAGAGAATATTGTAGAATAGATATCGATTATTGGGTTAAAAAATGCCCATTAAGAAATAATTCAACACCCATTAAGCCTTCATAAGGCTTTACTATGACTCATGAAGATGAAGAATTGCAACATGATCTATCAAAATTACAAGAGCAAGTGCACCAAATTTCGCTCTCGCAAAGAGCAACAAAAAATGAAATGGAAGTTTTGAAGAAAGGCATGGAAGTGAAGAATAATATGGATGGTTTGAAGAAAGGCACGGAATCTAAGATAGATGTCATGGAACCTGGCATGAAATCTAAGATGGATGACATGGAAGCAAAAATGGAAAACATGAAGAATGATCTAAAAGTAAACATGGAAGGTTTGACAAAGTTAATACAAGAATTTTTTCCTAATGGTGAAAAGATAGTAGAGTAAACTCATGATGAGAACAAAATAAATGTTAATTGTGATTTCATAAACTCTAATGTTGGCGGGAAGAACCACCATATTCCAAAAATGGATATGAGGAAGTTTGATGGAAAGGATCCTGTAACATGGATACTACAGATGGAGCAATATTTTGATCTCCATAACGTGAAAAACACACAAAAGGTACGCATTGCAACTTTACATTTAGAGAAAAATACATTTGTATGGTATCGATGGCTTTGCTCCCGTAAAAAAATTGTCACTTGGTCAATTTTTACGGAGGAAATGATAGCACATTATGAGGATACAAAGAGAAACACCTTCTTTAGCCAATTGATAAAGCTCAAACAAAAGGGTTTAGTGGGGGTGCACATTGAGGACTTCCAAAAATTGAATATAAGGGTAATTGATATTCCAAAGGAACACATGATTGATCTCTTCATAGGCACTTTAAAGGATAACATCCAACATGAAGTTCGCGTTTTGGAACCTGATTCATTGGAGAAGGCATTCAGGTTGGCAAGAAAAATTGAATGTAAAATTATGGCGACAAGGAAGCCTACCATTCACTTCTATAAAGAAGGAAGTGTTGCTACGCCTAGATTTCCACAACCTACAAGGTTGACACCACAACAATTGGAAGAAAAAGGATCAAAAGGGCTTTGCTACAGTTGTGATAGAAAATACACTAAAGGTCATAAGTGTGCTGAGAAGAAATTGTTTTACATAGATTGTGAAGAGGAAGAAGAAAATGAACAAGAAGAGGATATACACCAGGAACCATCCGTAGAAGAGGAAGAAATGAGTCCAACCATATCGTGTAATGCACTGGCAGGAATCACCACTCCTTAAACTCTCAAGATAGAAGGACATATCAAGAAGAAAAAGGTAATAGTGTTGATTGATTCAGGTAGCACCCATAATTTTATTCATTGTAAGGTAGCCAAGGAATTAAATTGTTTCCTATACCCAACACCGGAATGTCAAGTGATGGTTGCAAATGGAGGAACTATAAATTGCTCTGGAAAATGCCATAATATCAAGCTAACCATGGGGGAATATGTATTGAATAGTCCAATGCTTTCCATTCCTATGGGAGGTGTTGATGTTGTACTAAGAGTACAATGGTTACAATCTTTGGGGACGGTAGCTTTTAATTTTCAAGAAATTTTCTTGAAATTTTTTTCAGAAGGAAAGGAAGTCGAATTACGGGGTATTGCAAGGAAGCCGGGAAAGATAATAAGCTCTAATTTCATGAAAAATATTCTAAAGAAATAAAAACAAAGTGTAATTGCACAATTATGCTCACTAGAAGTTCTAACATCAAAATCATCTATTTCTGCAAATCTCCAACAAGTCTTGGATAATCATTCCAAGGTGTTTGAAACTCCCAAAGGACTCCCACCTATTCATGATCATGGTCATTCTATTCATTTGATTCCAGGAAGTGTTCCTCCAAACATCAAGCCTTATAGATATCCTTATGTCCAAAAGAGCGAAATTGAACGTATGATTGCAGAAATGTTAGAGGCGGGTATAATTCAACCTAGTCAAAGTTGTTTCTCTGCTCCTGTAGTATTGGTACACAAGAAGGTTGGATCACGGCGCATGTTTCTGGATTATAGGGAGCTCAAGAAGCTCACCATTAAAGATAAATTTCCCATTCGTGTGATTGATGAATTATTGGATGAATTACATGGAGCAATTTATTTTACCAAGTTGGATCTTCGTTTAGGATATCATCAAATTAGAATGAAGACTGAAGATATTCCAAAAACAACATTCCGAACTCATGAGGGTCATTATGAATTTTTGGTCATGCCTTTTGGCCTTACCAATGCACCTTCTACATTTCAAGGGTTGATGAATTCCATTTTCAAACCCTTCCTTAGAAAATTTGTGCTAGTATTGTTTGATGATATACTAATCTATAGCAGGTCTTGGAAGGATCATGTTGAACATGTTGACAGGGTGCTCAAACTATTGCAGGAGAAACAAATATATGCAAAAACATCCAAATGTTTCTTTGGAGTACAAGAGGTGGAATATCTGGGTCATATTGTATCTCATGAGGGTGTTAAGGTAGACCCTAAAAAAATTAAAGCCATTAAGGAATGGAAAGTCCCCACAACCATAAAGCAGTTGTGAGGATTTCTTGGATTAACAGGGTATTATCGCAAGTTTGTTAATAATTATGGGAGAATAGCAGCACCTCTAACAACATTATTGAAGAAAGATGTATTTTCATGGACTCCTAAAGCAACTAAGGCCTTTGAACATATTAAAGAGGTAATGTGCCTAGCATCGGTCTTAGCTACGCCAGACTTCACAAAAACCTTTATTATGGAATGTGATGCCTCAGGAAATGGAATTGGTGTTGTTTTAATGCAGGAAGGAAGACCCATTGCTTTTGAAAGTCGTCCAATCAAAGGAAAGTATTTACGAAAACCTATTTATGAGAAGGAAATGTTAGCAATACTGCATGCACTAAATAAATGGCGAACTTACCTAATGGAAAGACACTTCAAGGTAAAAACTAATCATGATAGTCTTAAACACTTTTTAGAACAAATAATATCTTCAGAAGAGCAACAAAAATGGGTCACAAAGATGTTGGGTTATGACTTTGAAATAATCTACAAAAAAGGAAAGCTTAATATTGTTGCAGATGCACTCTCAAGAAATAATAATGAGGTGGAAGCATTTCTTTGTGCCATTTATATTATCCAACCAGATTGGATAACCAAAGAAAGAGATGAATGGAAGAAGGAAAAATATGTATGGACACTCATTCAAAAGTTGCAACAAGATCCTAGTACATATGATACAATTAGTTGGAAAAATGATTCCTTATGGTACAAAGATCGCTTATATCTTTGTAAGAATTCCCAACTAAAACAAAAGATTCTTTTTGAATTGCACACTTCTCCTTTAGGAGGACACTCAGGATTTTTAAAAACTTACCACAGGGTGAAGAAAGAATTTTTTTGGGATGGCCTTAAAACTGATATTCAAAATTTTGTGGCAAAATGTTTTGTTTTCCAGCAGAATAAAGTTGAGACAATTAAGACCCTGGGACTTCTACAACCTTTATCCGTTCCAGGTCTACGTTGGGAGGAGATTTCAATGGATTTTATCATAGGTTTACCTAAGTCCAAAGGAAAGAGTGTCATCATGGTGGTAGTTGATAGACTTACCAAGTATGCACACTTTTGTGCATTATCTCATCCATTTAAAAAAAGTACAGTTGCTACTACATTTATGGACACAATTCAAAAACTACATGGAAGCCCAAGGGTTATTGTGAGTGACAGAGATCCCATTTTTACTGGAAATTTTTGGACGGAGTTATTTTCTTGTTTGGGTACTCAATTAGCTCATAACTCATCTTATCATCCTCAATCTAATGGTCAAACTGAGATAGTAAATAAATTTTTGGAAGGATATTTTCGTTGTTTTGTATTTGATAAAAAAACACAATGGGTCAAGTGGTTACCTCTCGCTGAATGGTGGTACAACACTTCCTTCCATACTGCAACAAAAATGACCCCATTTATGGCACTTTATGGATATCATCCACCATCCATCACATCATCTTTAAGAGAAAATTCGAAGGTTCAAGCAGTGGAAGATCACATCGAGCATCAATAAGAAGTTCCCCAACTCTTAAAGCATAACCTAAATTTGGCACAAAATCGAATGAAACAACAGGCAGATCAACATCGCAGCGAGAGAAGTTTTGATATAGGAGATTGGGTATTTTTAAGGATACAACCATACAAACAAATGTCCCTCAAGCAATCTAAGATGGATAATAAATTATCGCCAAAGTACTATGGTCCTTACAAGGTGTTGCAAAAGATTGGTACTATGGCATACAAATTGGAGCTTCCTGCTTCTTCATGAGTGCATCCAGTTTTCCATATTTCATGCTTAAAGAAGGTTATAGGTGAAAATCTTCCAGTTCAAACAATATTTCCAGAACTTGATGAGGAAGGAAAAATCATATTGGATCCTAAAGCGGTCACGGAAACAAGAACTTGACAGCTACGAAACCGATCAATTTCAGAGTATCTCATCAAGTGGAAGAACTTACCCAATGAAGATTCTACATGGGAGGATGAGAATTTTATACAGAAACACCCAGAGCTACTCAAGCATTGAAGACAACACTTTTTTGAAGGAGAGGGGCATGTTAGGTCCCTATATTACTAGTATAGTCCCTTATTATTGTTATTGTAACCCCCTTATTGTTATTATTGTACCCTTGTAACCCCTGTATTGTTATTATTGTGCCCTTAACTTATTATTGTTAGGTCGGCTAGGATTACATTATGGCCCCATGGAATCCTATATATAGAAAGGAGGTTTTGTAAATTGTATCATCCAAGAATTTTTCAGTTATGTAATGTATTGGAGGTTGCCCCCTCGAAGTGGCTTATTTCTAAGGCGTTGATATCTCTTTTCTTCTATTTTGGAGCTGGTTACACAACACTACATCAGTTGCGTTCCTTGTTGGTATTGCCTCTACCCACTTGGTGAAGTAGGGATCCATTTATGTTGGCCACTAGATTGTGGGTGAATTTCCCCGATGAAATCTATCCCCCATTGTTGAAAAGGTTCTTCTATATGTAATGGGATCATAGGTAAGGGAGAAAATTTCTACTTTTCAACAAACCTATAATATTTTTCACAGGCCCTGACTCAAGCATGCACATCCCCAAAAAATTTGGGCCAGAAGAAACCTGCCTTCAATATCTTATGGGATATAGACCTCCAGCTATAATGCCCTGCACAAACACGTTCATGGAATTCAGCTATAACTTCCTCCACTTCCATTTATGTAAGGCACAAGAACAGGATGCCCGAGGGATCCTTCCACTATACTCATCCATTTGCAATGATATACTTCTGCAACTTCAACCTCAAAGTTCGATATTTAGCCTTATTGAAGTTAGGAGGACACCTGAGAGTTAAAAGATATTCTACAATATCCTTATACCAAACGTTGATCAGATACTTCATGTGGGTCTTTTGCATGGCCGTTTCTATCTCGAGCTATTCCTCCATGTCTCCAGACAACTCCCCAATTCCCATGGATAGATTTATTCCTAGAGATTGACAGTTAGACTCAGAAAAAATCTTGGCTACACCCTCTCCCTTACTGAGCTTTGTGGGGCGAATGTCTAATTCATATTCTTGGATATTAGTGATCCATTTGCCCATTTTTCCCTCACTATCCCCTTGAATCAGAATATCTTTGACTATGGTCGTAGCTACAAAAGCAGTGATGGCTGACTGTAGGACATACATACGGAATGCCTTTAAGGACTTCACCAAATCATATGCATGTTTCTCTAGAATGGTATATTTCAGTCCGGAATCTTGAAGTACCTAACTAAAAAAGGCGATGGGCTATTCATACCCCTCCTCATTTTTCTGTAAAAGTACTGCGGATACAGTATGCAGGGAGGAAAATGAGAAGATCATGAATGGATTACTATAATATGGTCTTGCTAATATTGGAGCTTCTGCAAAGGAACTCTTGATTCTATTAAATGCTTCTCTTGAGTCATTTTTCCATTTCACATCATTTCTTTTCTTAAGAATTTCGGCGATATGCTGAACTATTTCTACGTAGTTCGGGATGAACCTTCTCAAAAAATTTATGTGCCCAAGAAAAACCTGAACTTCCTTCTTATTGCGAGGTAAGGATATGTCGTTAATCACTTCCACCCTTTTTGGATCAATATTTACTTCTGATTTAGTTACAATATGGCCCAATATTTTTCCTTCTTCTAAAGCAAACATAGATTTTTGAGGATTTAGGGACAGACCATACCTGCGACATTTTTTGAAAGTCCGATGCAGGTGCTCAACATGTTCAACATCATCTTTCAAAAATATGGTGCTATCATCCAGATATACCACCACGAACTTATCTTGTTCTCCTATAAATGCGATGTCCATCACCCTCTTGAAAGTGGCTCCAACATTTATCAAACCAAAAGGCATTCTGACATACATGAAAGTGCCCCATGGGGTGGTGAATGTTGTCTTCTTTTGGTCTTTGGGAAGAAGTGCCACCTGATCATATCCTGAGAAACCATCCATCATGGACATGCGAGAGGACCCAACTACCTTCTGCAAGATGTGATCCATTTTGGGGAGAGGGTAGTTGTCTTTAAGGGATTCCCTATTTAAATTTCAAAAGTCTACACACAACCTTATCTCTCCATTCTTATTTCAGACTGGTACTAGGTTAGCCACCCATTCTAAATACCTTATAGGTACAATAATCTTAGCCTTCAACAACTTCTTGATTTCCTTCTCTATGGCGTGAAGTAGCAAAGGGTTAATTTGCCTTAGCTTCTGCTTATGTGGCTTGGCATCAGCCCTCAGTGGGATCTTATGTTGGATGATACTTATGTCAAATGTTATTAGATCTTGGTAAGACCAAGAGAAAATGTCCTTATAGGAGTGAAACAACTGTACATACCTTTCTTTATGTTCTTCCAGGACTCCTTTAGATAATTTTACTATCTTAGGATCTTCTTCCATCCCAACGTTAACATCTTCCACCTGAGCTTTCGGTGTCAGCTTATTGGGGCTAACAGGGACGTCATGTTTATCAAACAACCTCTCCAAAGGTACTAAACCTCTGGGGATCACATTTCCTTTGAACTGCAGCACTTTGTGACCAACCATCATCTCTTGCCATCTATTTTGAGGTTTTTCTTCAGTTTCTTCTTCTTCCCCAGTATCGATGACCAAGTTAGAGAACTCTCCAATAGTTTCAATGAAGTGTTTCATCTGTTCTTAGTATTCAAACACATGCTAGTGTTTGACATTGCCTGGGATGGAAGGGCGATAGTGCACCTCCACTTCATATCTCAGAAGTGGATTCTGAGGTGGACGGAAATTACTTGCTACCACAGTCAGTGAATCTACCATCCTATTTTGATCTCTTGCCATAAACTATATGTTAAATGCTAAGAAAAAAATTTCCACTAGGTCCCATACTTCGTTTCTATATGCTCTTAGCCAAGGATGTTTGTCTTGGCACTGATTTTTAATCTATCTCACCACCAGCTTTGAGTCTCCAAAAACTTTAAGACTATGAATATTCATGTTCTTAGCAGTTTGTAAGCCCAGTGGTAGTGCCTCGTATTCAGCCACGTTATTGGTGGCCTCATACTCTAATTTAAAAGATAAGGGGACTAATTTTCCAGTAGCGGAGATTAGAAGCACTCCCACTCCATTCCCTTCCCTTGAATTCGCTCCATGAAAGTGCAGGGTCCACATTCCCCTTTCATCATCACTTGAGGGATGTTGCGGCTTTAGTAAGTTGAATGCTGGTTCCTGGAAAAACTCTAGTCTTCCTCAAGCATTAGACAAGAGAACTCCCCCTATTTGCTATACACCGAGGAATTTACTGAGCTATTGGCTTTGGTCACCATTTTCACAAATCTTGACTCCCTATACAGCCTTCTTTCTTGTCCTCCAAACACTAGAATAGTTGCATAAGTAAGATCTAGCTTGACTGATCCTCCAATATTAGTACCCCATGATCTAGATAAAAGCATTCCAAAATGAGCTGGGATATCGACAACTACTATGTCCATGACGAAACTCTTGGCTAGGATCTGAGCCAATTTTACCACCAAATATTTAATCATCCCAAGACATTTTACTCGTTTTGAGTCAAACGAATAGAGGTATTTTTAGGGTTGAGTGATCTACAATCCTAGTTGTTCCATCACTAAAAGAGGTAGCAGATTATGTGAAGCCCCTGAGTCCAACATGCAATTATGTAACAACAAATCATGGATGACTAGAGAGACATAAAAGGGTGGGGTTGCGGAGTCTAACTCTTCTACATGAGCGCCAAAAACTACCATGGGCCTTTCTTCCTGAAGGTTAAGAGAATCTAGGGGTGAATTTACTCCATGAGGGAGCATGAACTGAGAGACCTGAGTTTTATAGGAGGGATGTTTTAGGAGTTCAACCAAAGGAACATGGATTTTGACTTTCTCTAGCTCTTTTTGGAGATTAAAAATAGTGGGCCCCTTTTCTAGAAAGTTCTCTTTTGGTTCCTTGATGAGGATAGGAGGCTTTTCGTTAGTGGACATACCTTTAGCATGAGCAAGAGGGTCGGGTACAGACTTAGACAATGATGCGAGAGTACCTTTCTGTCTTGAAGGTTCCTCGACAGGTTTCTTACCTTTTTTATTAGCCTTTAGGAGAGTCGACTCCTTGGAAGGTGACTCCTCCTCTTGATCTTGAGTACGTGTCCTCCTTCTGGAAGACCAAAGGTCATATTTCTTGTGGAATTGGGCTTGCATGAAATTCATAAACGTTCTGCAATAGTCATTAATATCAGGATCAGCAGTGAGGTTCGCTATCTCCTCCTCCTCCTCTTATGGTATAGAAAACCCAACTTCCCCAAATTCTGAGCATGTGAGATATTGGTCATCTTGGCCATCAGGAACATCCTCAACAGGGGCTTCCATTTTCCCTTCTAGATACAGAGGAGGTTGTATGTGATCTTTTTGCTCTTTTTTCTCTCTCTACAATATCTGTAGTGGTGGATTTCAATATTGTGGGTTATATCCTCAGTTAGGAGTAGTATGGCATGGCCGGGACGAGGCATTATTTTCTTCTAACTCAAGTTTCACCAATTTACTTGAAAAATTCTTAATCATTTTGTTCATTTCTTAAATCTTATAATCTGAAACCTCCCTATCTTGGTTAGAAGATGAGGCTTCTTTTTTACCCCTTCACCTAAAATCGTGATCCAATCTTCCTTTTGATTTCCCTATAGAAGAAAAGTTAGATTCTACCTCTAGTGCATCAATTTGAGCTTGATCCAGAGAAACTGCTTTCCTCTCCCTGAGGGTGAAACCGAACTCGGATTCAAATGCTCCAATGAACACTACCTTAGCAGTCGTCTTGGGGGGTTTCATATAAGCCGGCAAGTTGGTGTACAGTTTGTTAAATCCCTTTATGAACTCACTCACATCCTCATTATGTTTTTTCTTTAATGTGTTGAACTCTGTGAGGCAATAGCCATGGTCCCTTTTTTCTCCCCACTTTCTAGTGAAATCATTTTCCATTTCCTCCCAATTAGTGATGGAGCAATCTCCAAGAGTCTTGAACCACTTCCGGGCTTCTCTATATATATATTGAACAAATAATCTCAGTACCACATCCAAATTTTCGACATTAAAGTTCTCTGCGAAAGCACAGAAATCTTCTAGATGTTTTTGCACAGCACTACTATCTTCACCGGTAAACCGGGGTAAGAGCTTCATGTAGTCTTGAGGCATGTCATTTAGAATTTGAGGTAATTCCAGGGGGGCATATTTATTTAACAAAAATCCAGGAACTGCCATGGAAGGGGGTGGAGCAAGGGAAAGATTTGGCTGAATAAAAATTGGGGTAAACTGAATGGTAGTATGTGAATTTGTTTCAGCAAACAAAATTTGAGTGATGGTTACCTGTTTTATCTCTTCAGCTTTAGGAGTCGGATGTAAGCAAAATATCGAAATATATATTGACTCAGCTTCATCTTTTAATTTTGATTGTTCAGGGAAAGGATTATCTGGTGGGTATACAAGGACTCATGTAGTGAAACTAGGGCCTTGAGCTTGAGCTTGCTGTGAGGAAGATGGGGAGTCTTCAAGAGAGAATATGTGCATGTCAGTATGAGGAGCTTTCTTTTCTTTTTACATTCTTTTGAATAATATATTCTCCGGGTCAGATACGGAAGGCATTCTCAACTGAGAGGTATCTGACCTTAGGTGGGGCTTTTGATAAGCCAAGACTGCAAATGTATTTTATATTTCAAAGGACAGTGGAGTCGCCAAGGTGAGGGATCTACACCTCTCAAACCTTCGTGCTCACCTAATTTTGAAGGGTGAATGTTCTTGTCGTACCCAGGGATAAGATTTTCAAATTCATTCCCCGGCAACAACGCCAAAAAGATGTTTTCACTCCTAGAGACAGCCCTGAGTTGCAAAGGATCAATGCCTAGGACATCTTAAGATTAAGAGGATTCGGAGGAACTTTCTATGGTAAGGAATATAAAACCTCTTGTTCATAATTGGTTTTGAAACTTCATAAGGTGGGACCGAGACATTAGGAATAGAGATAAATCAGCAATAGTGCCCAATAGTAAAACAATAAGGGTCTATAAGCACATTATTGAAGATGAATCTGGATTTAAAAAGCTGTGAGGAGGGCTGAACATCAAACACAGTGCACAGTTATCAAAATAAGAAGTATGGTAACAACAGCAGCAAATGAAGAGAGTATTAACTACAGATAGGCTTATTATCATATAAGAATCTATCACCAGCTAATATCAGAAGAGAGTCGAGTAAATGAGATATAACATATGAATGTAATATCAAAGCTTCGAGCCATATTTAAAGCACCATAGACCAATAGACATGAGTATCCTTTGACAGATAAATTCACATCCAATTAATCAAGCACTCGCATTCCAATAGCTTATAATATAAAGAGAGTGATGAAATTCTGAAAAACATTTGTATTAGAGTATAACAGAGGGAATACAAACTTTGAATGATCTCACTAGGAATCCATCTCACAATAGAATAATACACTTTGATTTCCCAACGGGATTCTTCAACATAAAGCACAAGAAAGCCTTAAAACTTTACAAAAAGGAGCATTTACAGCTAGTAGTCTCTATTCTGGAAAATATGAAACCTTTGCATAAACTCAGGTTATTTCTTTTGTTGGGAAAAATACTGAGAGGGGGGGGGGGGTGAATCAGTATTTAGGGCATACTCAAAAAATTTTACTTTTTCATACTCTAAAACCCATACGCTACTTTAGTGAAGCCAACTCGCATATACACGCAGATATCCTTTATACAACTCGCGTATACACAGAGATCTTATTATGCATTTAATTCTTTACTTGGATCTATGCATCATTTATTCATCAGATGTTTAGTTAGCAGTAAGCATGTGCAGTAATAACAGAATAAACCATCACACATAAGAAACACACAAGAACACCAGGATTTGAGGTGGAAACCCAAGTCGGGAGAAAACCATCGCTGTCATCGTCTCAGTCTTCAATATTTTATTATAAAGAAAACATCATACAACCATGTACTGGCGCAGACTCATACCAGCACGCAGGCACCCACCTACAGAAGGCTACAACCTTCTCTCATTTACCAGCCTCTCCTGGAAGGGAGCTACAACCCCCTGCTCTCGTTTACCAGCCTCTCCTGGAAGGGAGCCACTACCCCCTGCACTCGTTTACCAGCCTCTCCTGGAAGGGAGCCACTACCCCCTGCACTCATTTACTAGCTACCACTGGAAGGGAGCTACAACCCCCTCACTGAAGGCTTCGACCCTCAGCACCACCATGGACCACGTTTCATTAATTTTCATACTGGATCCAAAAACTTCCATACAACACAACTTGTAGGCCACTTTTCATCGTATTTTCAGACTGGACCCACTCCACACATTTAAGCTCATCATACATTAAACTGAAACTTATAACCCCATCAATTCATTCATTGAATCATCAACCAATAAACCAACAACTTGATCTTCAATTAACATAATCAACAGCATATTCATCATTCAAACAACCCAGTTCTGTATGAATACATCATTGACCGATAGCAGTAAAACAGCAGAACAAATCAGACATTTCATACCATATACTTCAGCAAACCCTAGATTCCATACGCACTTTTATTTCACCTAACCTGCGTATGTACACGCTTTCATGCAGACCACCCCGTGTATACTTCAGTGCATTATTCAGAAAACCCTTTCTGCCCATACGCGCTTTTCCTTAAGCAGAACTGCATATACACGCACTTTTGTTGAAGCGAACCTGCGTATACATTTGTAACTTTTCAGGACTGTGCAGCTCTTTAGATCAGATAAATAACTCAGATTTCATCCTTCACTTCAGAAAGTATTTCGCCTCATCTCAGATCTAAACATTCCATGAATAGATCTAGGAAATACATATACATTTCAGATCTAGAGAACCCTCTTCATCATTTTCTTCATAGGTGCATCATAGATTCAGATCTATCAATCAAGAACAGAGTTCATCCATGCAGATATTCCTTAGAGAGATTTATTCATTCACAACCCTTACTCATGCACACCATTGCACAATGATCTTCTTCTCCTTATATAGATTTAGCTTTTATCAATACCATGAGTCAAAACCACACCACTTCTGATGGTATTCCTGGACGAGACCAAATAGATAATCAAGCGCTCAATACAATGGGTCAATACCACGGTAACACCCCTTGGTATTCTAAATTTGGAGCACAAAAGGGCATACACGACTTGGCACGTACTTTTCCGCGTGCATACGCTACTTTGCATTAACAAACCCGCGTATGCTTTGTGACACATCATATTTATCATTTTTCTGTCACTTCCTTTCTTCTATTCCTTCTGAGCTGATCTATAGATACATCATCCTTCCTTTTAACACACAGATACATCATCCTTACATATTTAACACATAGGTTGCTTATCATAGGCAACTCATCAAGAACAACTTTATCAAATAGGTTGCCATCAAGGACAACACATTGCATCATATCGCCGACAGTCTTATTTCATCAAGTAGGTTGCCATCAAGGACAACATATGCCAACATCTTTTATAATCCCTTGCTGACTATTTGCAAAAGATATTTTTAGACCAATATTCGTTTACAAAATATCTTTTCCATTGCTTGTATCTATCAAAATAAAAATTGATGATGAGGAAAGACGCCTCTCATCATCTGTGTAGTGGCCTTAATGAAGGCGCCAACCAAAAATGAAACAACTTAAACATAAAATAAAATGCATAGGGTAAAATGAAGATTCCACCCGATATTACAAAGTAAAATAAACAACATGTAAAAAGGCCACTAGGGCCAAATCATGAGCATCATTTTTTGGAAATATGAAGCATAGCTGCTACCAGTTGATTTGGAAGCACCAATGACATGGATGAGCTAGCTTTATGTTTCTGAGGAGGTGGGGATTGGAGGGATGGTATGGAAACTGGTACATTTACATACTCGCTGAATTTATACCATATGGTCACCCCTGGCAGGGGCATATTGGAAAGAATATCCACTAAGGCCTGTATATAATTCAATTCAGAGTAATCCATGCAGACGGCTAGGCAGCAATTATGGTTTCAGCTTTCAGGCGAGTGGTTTTGTCATAGGGAAGATTGGTCTTATTCATAACAACTATCAATTTCTCTTCATAATCAGTTAGTCCTGAAAATGTAGCCATTACAAGCTCCCAGCATGATGGGAGGCCTGCTTTCACTAGCTCATCCCATTCTTGCTCAAACTTCCCCAATCCCTTGGCAACTTGTTCCAAACCACTCAATGCATTCACACGTGCGGTCTCTTTCTCAATTACCCTTATGATTTCCATCACTCCCCTGAAATGGTCTTCAATCCCTTAGACAACCAACTCTTCAGTGTCCAATCCATTTAGGTAAGTGATATACTTCTTGGCCATGACCACCTTTGCCTCAGCTTCTGCTTGTCCTTCCTAAAACTTCCATTTGAAAAATTAGACAACAATCTTCGTATCATCCATTAACATAATATACTTCCAACGTTTCCTTACCTTCGATATAATGTCAGTCCAAATGAGGTTCCTAGATTCTAGGAGGGTTGCATTTCCTTTCATCTGATTGTTCAGATCTTCGATGACCTTTTCCTACTGTAGCTTCTCCCTTTTCGCTCCTTCTACCTCTTCTTGCAGGGCTTCTATTACCTTGTCATTTTGTTCCAACCTAGCTACGAACTCCTGAACTTTCTGTTGTGCCGTATGGGCTTACTTTTCTGAGACCTATAGGTTTGACAAAGCCTTGGTTAACTGTGCTAGAGTGGCACCTGGTGTATCGGAGGTTGGAGTCACACAGACGTGTGTGTCCTATTTCCCTTGCAATTCATCCAATATTTGTCTAAGGGAAACCATTTCTGCAGCCGTTTTCGCATTCCCATCCCTTTCTCGAGCAATGGTATCACTGAGGGCTGATTTCTCTCTTTCAGCCTGGAATAATTCCTCAGGTTGTATATATTCCCCGTGAGGGATCTTGAGTCTCCTCCTCAACTCTCAGTTCTCGACCTCTAAATCCAGGATGATTTTCTTCTGGATTCCTTCTTTATTGCTTCCTTTCTCACTCATTATCCTTCTTAGATTGTGCAGGTTGTTTTTGATGCCCCTAGCACTAGCCCTTTCTTTATTTTGATTCTCTAATACCTCTTTGTATTTGTCTTCCAACTTCCTTAGTGCAAGTGCAATCTTCACAATCTCATCCCTTAACATATCCCCAATGCATTGGTGAAGGCCATGTTTTTCAGTTAAAGGGACCTTTTCCAGATTCACAGCAACCTCAAAATCTCAGTAGCTGACTCCATCAACTGTAGGGTCTAGCACTACCTCTGTGATAGCTATTATCAATTGTTATTTATCCATATCTAGCTCTGAGGTGAGCCGGGTATGATATTTATCCACGAACCCGGCCAATTCTGCTCAGATTTTTTCCCTTACTGTTTGTTTTCTATTTCCAATTTCTTCCCTTATTTTGGCTCTATTTACTGAAACAACCTGTGATATCCCAAAGGGTTCCAAACAGGAAGCATCATCATAATTTACCCTGAAATCAACCTTACTCTTGTCAGGCTCCCCATATCGGATCAGTTCCTCTTGTGGCGGCTCCTCCCAGGTAATCTCCACATCATTTGTTAGTATGAATCTTAATTCCAAGCGTACGAAAAAATACCACTTTAGCTGTGCATAAAAAATAGCCCTAACAACAAATATGGCTTCCAATATCCTTAGATCTGCAGTTAGGTGATCAAGATAAATGCTACAAAAATCTATATCTATGCATTAGAAGACATTAAATAGTAGAAAAAACAAGATTTACTCCACGCATCCAATAGAGAAGACAAGAATATGTTGAATGAATTTTGTATTAATGGCACCTGGGAGGAAAACACAGGAGGGTGTTCCCAATTCTCCTCAATGGGATGGGTTCTTGTAAGTCCTCAGCACTTCAGATCTAAAATTCCTGTCTCTTGATGGTGTATAAAACCCAAACAAAAATGGTAGCAAAATATGACTATGATGGTGGATCAATAGTCAACCAAAAGTATAGATCCAGAGTGAACTTTAGGCAACAAAAGGTCCTAAATGAATGGGAAAATCCTTCTATTTATAACAAAATATTGAGTTAGTCTAGATATTGGTGCATAATTAAAATATTATTAACCAAATCAAGATCCAACTTTTATGGAATATTTAATTATATTTGTTGGAGGGAAAAGGAATTTGACTTGGGTCAAATCCCTTTATTTGCAAATAATAAATAAATAAATGATTTATTTATCATTTTAAGGATGTGGTTGTGTAATAATAAAATAAATAATGATTTATTTAATTATTTAAGTGTGATTTAGTCATATTCAACAAAGAATATTATTTAAATAAGGTTTAAATAATTATTCTTAGGAAATAATAAGATAAATAATGATTTATCTAATTAATTTCCTAGTTTCGGGTTAAATATAACTAGGAATATTAATTAAACTGTTGTTTAACTAATTATTCCTTGAGGAAAATCAAACAAATGTAGATTTATTCAATATTTCCTCATGGGGTTTCCTGTTTAGACCATAAAAAACTTAATAAAGGTGGTTTACTAAGTTATTTTTCATAGTGAATTCAATTTTACTTAGGGTAAAATTGGTCTTACATGGTGTACCTGGGTCCATCTAATAACAATAGGTTAGATGACCAAAAAATGGCGTAACATCATCAATTCTATGTTTCTAGTTCCCTCCCCTATATCCAAACCTTCTGGTTCCTCTGAAAAATCAGCCTCATTGGTCTGCCCTTTCCTTCCTGTACCCGCTGAAGCAGTGTCACCCCTTCCTTCTACAGCCAAAGATTCAGCCTCCATCTACGAAGCCAAAGGCCATGTGTCAAGGTTAGCTCTCCATTCAATGAAGGGCCTAGTCTCATGCACATATTCAGTGGACCTAATTTTCCTTTTCCTATTAAACAGGATTCCTTTTGGGTCATAAGGCCAAACTTTCCCCAGCACTAAATACATCCCCTGAAGCAGTGTCTCCACTATGGAGAGGGCGTGTCTTGAGTTTACGGTAAAAGGGCCGATAGTGGTAGGAGCTTGAGGATGTAGCCTTTCTTCGTGGGGATGAAGTGGAACTAGTCTGCTTTCAAGGTTTGACGTATGTATTCAAGGGAAAAAACCACATAGCAGGGAACAAAGGCAGGTGATCGGGGGGTACATATGCACTATAGACTCTGATCTCAGTGCAGTCATCAAACAAGTACCAATCGCCTATGCTTTCCTCATCATCAAACTGCAGCTAGTCCTTCTGCTTGGAAAAAATCCTGGGCGGGGGGCTGTCGTGAAGTATGGTGTAGGAAATGGTCATGAACTCATTCAAAAACCTTGAATAACCCCTCCCGTTAGGTTGCTGATGTACTGAGACGTTCCACTCAAATAAAGTTCTTGGTTGGTTGTTCATTCTTGAGAGTTTTTTGAGGTATAAAGCTTCGAGCTTGTTAGCGTGTTCAAACAGACACTAGTACATTTGGCGGAAATTCCGACACTTGGTTCCGACGCTTTTGACCAAATGTCGGAAATTTTCCCAAATTTTTTCCATCCCGCCCGGAACCGTCGCTATAGCGACATCTATAGAACGTTGTCGCAATACCGACACCTAAAATCTGTCGCAATTGCGACGTTCGGTGGAAGACGTCGTAATTGCGACACCATGGCCCAAAGCGTCGCTAAACTACTACATTTGGCGGAAATTCCGACACTTGCTTCCGACGCTTTTGACCAAATGTCGGAAATTTTCCCAAATTTTTTCCATCCCGCCCGCAACCGTCGCTATACCGACGTCTATAGAAACCTGTCGCAATACCAACACCTAAACCCTGTCGCAATTGCGACGTTTGGAGAAAGAGGTCGCAATTGCGACACCATGGCCCTAAGCGTCGCTAAACTACTACGCTTGGCGGAAATTCTGACACTCGCTTCCGACGCTTTTGACCAAATGTCGGAAATTTCCGCAAATTTTTTCAATCTCGCCCGAAGCCGTCGCTATACCGACGATTAAAGAGATTGGTCGTAATACCGACACTTAGACAAAGTGTCGCAGTGGAGACGTCTGAAGGAAGACGTCGCAATGGCGACCCTATTCTCCACGGGGTCGCTATTGCGACAGATGCGTCCAAACGTCGCAATTGTAACACAATGTCTAAGTTGCAATTGCGACGTTTGGAGGCATCCGGTGCAATAGCGACGCTTTGTGTGTATGTGTTGTGAGGAATAATTATATAGTTCAACTTAATGGTTCATTATATAATCATGTGATCATCACCAATGATATATCTTAAAAAGCAACTAAAAAGCCATGTGTACAAAATCGATGTATACTCTAGAGAGTGGTTCTCATATCACTATGTAAATTGTTGTATGCTACTTCAACAAAATTATAAGATAAACTGTAATACACATCATATATGCACCATAACAATTGGTAGAGGGTAAAACCCACCTGCCACACCTTTGTACTCGATCCAATTTTCTCTTTCAACTCTTCTAGCTGTGGGAGTTTCCTTCAAGGATCATAATACCCCCAAGGCCTGTTATCACCCTAGTAATTCTCAGGTTGTGGGATAGGGATTTTTGTAGTTAAGAACACCAAGGGTAACCAAGAACCGCTTTGGGAATTCAAGATCTAGCCTTCTTGAACTCTAGAGAGGGATCTCTCCATATGATTTAGCTTTGTTTTAGTAATAGATATTAGGCTAGCTATGATTGTGTATTTGGGTTTGATTTTAAAAGATTGGTGGGAATAAAGAGATTTCAAGGTTAACGAGAAGGATCTACCAGAATATTGGGAAATGGAATCAACTCTCTAGGCAAGCAAAACTAAGAAATAAGGCTCAGAGATGCAAATGTGCTAAGGGCAAGATAGGTGACCTTCTAAGGCTATGTATAGGCTTGATTTGATGGAGTGGATGGAATATGAGCAAAAGGGCACTTAAGAATCCTTAAGCTACAGATAAGAAGATTGAAGAAGGGGATCTAACTGGGAACTGTAGAACTGCCCATAAGGTTTTACGAATAGGCTATTACTGGCCTACCATCTTTAAGGATGCCAAAAAATTCGTGCAGGCCTGTGATAGCTGCCAAAGGGCAGGACACCCTGGGCAGTCTGATGAAATGCCTTTGAACCCTCAACTAGTGATTGAACCATTTGAACGATGGGCACTTGATTTTTTTGGCCCTA
This sequence comes from Pinus albicaulis, assembly GCA_034641835.2. Classification (NCBI taxonomy): domain Eukaryota; kingdom Viridiplantae; phylum Streptophyta; class Pinopsida; order Pinales; family Pinaceae; genus Pinus; species Pinus albicaulis. The sequence goes on along the minus strand of CM076580.1, from coordinate 1,531,865,581 downwards.
TTAGTCCTCCCTCAAACCAAAAAACATACATCCTAGTTGCAACCGAATATGTCACTAAGTGGGTCGAAGCAGAGGCACTTTCAAAAGCTACAGAGGACTCTGTAGTACAATTTCTTTTCCAAATCTTTGTGCGCTATGGTCTCCCAAGGGACATAATCACAGATGGAGGACCACAATTTGTAGGTAATAAATTAGCTAAAACATTGCAAAACTACCACATTCAGCACAAAATTACAACTCCATATCACCCACAGGCCAATGGCCAAGTAGAGAGCACGAACAAAGTAGAAAACATTAAAATGCCAAGTAGATAGCACGAACTATAGTTGTCTTGAGAAATTTTATTCACACTGAATACTTTGAATTGTTAATTATTTATACAAAAAAATGTTTACAAAATATCTCAGGAATTGAGATGATGTTTTAATCAAAAATAGGAAAGAAAACTTAAAAAGAGGGACAGCTGCAAAACAGTTTGCAAGCTGTTACCTTTTTACAAGCAAAAATAGAACTGATTATTCTAATTTGAACTGATTGTTGTTGTACTGCACTTTAACCCTGTATTTTTACCATTTGAGGTAACAGTAAAAAATGAATTTGCAAGTGAATTTCCTGTTTTTTATCCATTAAATTTACAGCAAATCTGTGAATTCTTGCCACTTTTCTGCAGAGGGGATCTTCATAGTCTTCAATTTTCTGTAACTTTCATCTGCCTGTGTATACTTGGCAAATTTAGGCTTTATAGTGAACATATGCCTGATCTCATTATCTAAAAAGAACAGATTTTCAAAATACTAAAGAAGTATTCTGCCTGTTGGTGATCCTTGAGGCAATTGTTGTCTGGCTTGCTCTTTTGCATGATTTCTGATTTTTAGATCATACTCTTTCTGAGGCATTAACTTGTCATTCAATGCGTGAATATCAGGCAAACCTGCTTCTGAAAATGTTTTGTATTTGGCTAAAAATCTTGAGATGGATAAATTCATGTCTTTACACTAGTCCTCTAGAGTACTCATTATGTTTCTTTTGTTCAGGACCTTTTTGATTTGAAGAATGGTTTCTGTTCTATCAACAATTTTCAATTCTTCCAACTCTTCCCTGGTTTTACTATTTAAAAAAGCTATGAGTTGGATTGCTTGGGCTGGTTTTTTGTCAATTTCCCTCTTAGTCTTGTCAATCTCTGCACTAGCAACTTGAAGTAACTCCCTCTGTTCATAAATTATCCGAATTGAAGGCCATTGAGAATGAATGGCATCAATAATTTTGGTCCATAAATGACTTTTTATAAAGGCCACTTGATCTGTAAGATTTACTTGTGCTTGCAGAATCTTTACCTGTTCTTGTAGTCGATCAGCCCTTTGCTCATGTCCTCTAGAAGTAGTCAAGGCATCATTTTTGGATTTTTCCAAAATTTTAATAGTGCCTCTCAAACTAAGAATCTCTTTATCTTGGTCTTGTGGTGTGGTCCTCTGTAAGGATGAAGAAGAAGAGGCAGAGATTAGAGAAGTAATTGGCACTGCAGTTGGCAGTACTCCGTTCGGTGCCAAGTGTTCTGCCAAAGTAGATGGTATAGCAGTGTTTATAGTGGGGATCACTATAGGAATGACCATTGGTTGTGATTTTCTTAGTTCTTCATTCTCTTTCATTAGAGCTTCTATTTGACTTTCCATTGTTTTTATCTGACCTGTCATTTGATGTACAAGCTCCTTTAAATCATCATTCTATGTTTTTTGCTGTAGAATTTCTTTTGCTTGAGAGTTTTCACTCTGATACAACTTCAACTGTTTTCTAAGAGCAGCTATATCCTCATTTTTCTATTTAATTAAGACTTTTTCCCCTTCAATGTTGGCTGGGTCACCCCCTGCTTCAATCACTATATCTTCTAGTGCTTTTATTCTTAAATTATTAGCATACAGTGAGGCTTTGTCCAAACTCATTTGATTTTGGAGGTTGAGCACTGTTTTCTCAAGCCTAATTGATTTCATAGTTTTACTGACAATTTTGGAATATAGCATTTCAGTATTGCTCCTATGAAATTCAATTTGATCTAATTCATGAATGGCATATGCATCCAGTTCAAGATCTGTTTTGGAATAATCTGCCACTGATTTTGGCTCAGCCATTGTAGGCTTCAATAATGACATTACCAATTTATTGGATGAATAATCAAATGCTGAAAGAATCCTGTCTTTGTTTCCAGGCTTTTCTTTAAGAAATCTAGAATGAGCTTGATTCTTGAGCTCTTCATTCTTCTCTTTAATCTGTCTGAATCTGATCTGAATCTCTGACTCTGTATTGTCAGTTTCCTGAGAAGAAGGAGGCAAATCGACAGTAGTCTAGTTTTCCTTCATGACTGTATCTTTTTGTTGTGTTCTAATTTTTACATTTTGAAGCTCTTCTAATGTTTGAGTGACTATTCTTGTTGCTTCATCATTTATATCAATATTTACAGCCTTATCCTTTTCTTCTTCTGTTGACTTGCTTCTTTTACTATAAGGAGTTCTGAATTTTATGTCCTCAATAGTCTCAGCTATGAAACTATCTCCTTCTTTGTCTCTTTTATGTACATTATCAGTATCTTTGCTTGTAGAAGCCACCTGTACTGTCTGTTCAATCTGTTTGCCTTTGCCACTGTCTACCTGTATTACCTGTACTGCTTGTGAATCATCATCAGATAGGGTGTTTGGCTCCCATTCAATTTTATTTACATATCTTTCAATATGGGGCTTAGGATCATGCAAGTAAACAGGCAACTTACATTTTACCCTTATTGCACTCAAAATGCCTTGTGGGTCATACTTCCATGTAAAACTACATGGGAACTTATACTCTTTAAGTTTGACATTTATCTCATTGGCAGCTTCTCTGTTATTCACAATGAATGGCCCAATTTGATTTTTCAGCTTAAATTGGGTCTTTTTCTTGAAAGCTATGAAGTGGATTTCATCTACATTCAATAGTTGTCTCATATATTCTAAAGCAAATATTCTTGTAGTTACAAATTTGGGTAACTTATATGGGGCCAGGGATGAGCCATACACTCTGATTTCTGTATGATTTTTATATAAATACCAATCTCCAATTTTGTAGCTCTCTGATAACTGCAGAATTCTTCTTGTCTCATCATTTATCCTAGGGATCTCCTCTTTTTCCAAGAGATACATAGCAGGGGCTATAAATGAGTCATTAAAATCTGTAAAACTATACTCTTTGTTCCATTTCCTTAGAATAGATGACCAAAATACTACTGATAGAACTTTTCCTTCTGCATCCACTTTCTGACATTCAATTGGAAACTTATATGTTTGATAATATAGGAAGAGGTGTAGTAGATAAGAGGAGTATCTGAAAACTCCTTCTTCTGATAATTTGGATAACTGATAATGCATATTATCAGCAATACATCTAGCAAAATTGAACTGAATGGATGGTGATTGACCAGGGTTTAGAGTTGACAGAAAACCTAGGATAGCCACATCAGTGAATTCATCATTGGCGTATCCTAGTATGAAGGAGAGCATTGAGACAATCTGTCTAGTTTCATCTGGGAAATAAACGGTGTCGAAAGGAGGATTTAACTTAGGAATATCAACTTGATTTGGAAAAAAAGTCTGGTATATTTTGAATCTAGTATTGAACTCCAAGTCAAGATATAGTTGGGTTAAATCTTCTATTGATAGGGAAGCAGAATTGGGGTCATGATTCATTTGCAGCATGGAATTTATCGACTCTTCGGTGATGTAAAACATGATATCTTTTTCTTTGTTTACAATACATCTTTGTTCTGGCATATAATAGGCTTGGCATAATCTGATAAAGTCAGGAACATAATGAGTGAGAGGGACAATATATCTAGGCAGATTGGATTCCCAAATTGGAATATCTTTGTCACCCTTTTCCACTGATTTGCCATAGCACCAATTGTAGACATCAAGCGCGTTAAATTCTACATTAGGGTCTATTATTAGACAGTCTTGATCAACTAAAGGGCTCTTCTCTGGAGAAATGATTGGAGGCTGGACTGGTCTGACCACTCTTGTAGAATCAGCCGTGAGTGCAGGAGTTGGTTTGTCGATTTTGAAGGACATAAGCTGAGGAAACTTTGCAGAAGACTTCTTTTCAGATTTTGGGCCTCCATTCTTGGGGGTTACCTGCTTCTTGGTCATTTTTAATAATGAACGAAGAAAGCTTAAACGGTTTGCTAAGTTCCTTTACGAGAAACAGGGATTTCTTGGCGAATTTCTACTGAAAATGGGGTTTATGAGCAGGGTTTTTAGGAAATGCAAGGAATTTAAAGCTCGGGACGTGTATTTAAAATCGATTTCAACAGCAAAACGGACCAGGGTATGGAAAAAACTGCGAGAAAGGGCAATTAGGGATTCCAGGGAAATTTTGACAGAGTTTTCCATGAAAAATGGACACTTTTTTGCAGTAACTTTGGTAATTATTTGAAATCGACAGGAATTTTGAAATCTCCGAGGGCAACTTCGAATAAAAGTACCTGGAGAACCAGCGGAATTCGGTTGAAGACGTTGCAGAGGTGCTCAGTCTTCAATTTTTTGAAAATGGCTTCGCAGAGGACAATGTAGTACTTTGTAATGGAAATTCAGGGCAATGGGCGTCGAAAAATGGTACTGGTAGGTTGAAAATGGCTCTGCAAAGTTTCTCAGGGTTCAAACGGCGTGATTTTGAGGAAAACGGTTCTACAATGTTTTTACAGGTTTAAAGCGAAAAGGTGAAAATTTGAATGCAAATAATAATTTTAATGTTATCCTTCGATGGTATAACCATAGTTAAATGACATTAAACTCGGGTTAAATGGGTGAGGTTTAGGGAATACCGCCAGTGGTATTCGTGAGGGTAAATGGTGGTAAGCGGAAACTAGATTTTCGAACGCGATACAACGTGGTGGCGACACGTAAGCGCGGGTGGTTTGGAAAAACCACCCATTTCGCGCGGCTTTGCCAAAACATCAAACGATTACTTTATGAGCGCGGAAATGTATTAGCGCCGTCGGATCTGGATTCAACGAGCGAATGGCCACAATGAAAAGGAAAGGTGTGGGGAAAAGGTAAGTTATCGGGTTCAGTGCGATACTATTGCAAAAGTGTCACAAGACCGACGAAAATGGAAATCGTTCAAAACGTCAGTAAGAGCGACGCTTACCGAAAAGGTAAAAGGTAAGTTATCGGGTTCACTTTGGGTCATTGATCTTGGGAAACCGTCGCTATACCGACATTTAGAGAAATGTGTCGCAATACCGACACTTAGAAAAAGTGTCGCAATTGCGACACTATGCCCCAAAGCGTCGTTAGACGGCTTCCTCCAAACCTCGCTATTATATGTTTTACGAAGATATGGTAAGTAACTCTCTCTTGTTCTTCGTAGAAATAATTATATATAATTTTTATTTTTATTTTCAAAATAGATTAAAAAAATTGTATGAGAAAAATTATTAATTCATCAATATGTGTGTGTTGTGAGGAATATTTCATAGTTCAACTTAATGGTTCATTATATAATCATGTGAGCATCACCAATGATATATCTTAAAAATCAACTGAAAAGCCATATGTACAAAATCGATGTATACTCTAGAGAGTGGTTCTCATATCACTATGTAAATTGTTGTATGCTACTTCAACAAAATTATAAGATAAACTGTAATACACATTATATATGCACCATAACAATTGCCATACAACTAATTTGTTTTAGGATACACGTGGCATTCTAGGGGTAAATTCTATATGATGTGTATATCAATCTATTAGGTGTTGGTAAGTTTTGAGTATCTAAGAAATGATAAGGAATATCCATACATCATGATCTTGTAATGTGATTATAAATTGTTTCTATAATTTCCATAAAATGTATAAATGATTTGTTTAAAAAAAATCAACACAATCAACCCTAAACAATGCTCATGATGTGGAATGTCATTGGCGAAACCAAAATGATGGTCACATGTCCCATTTCAACCCTAAACAATGCTCATGATGTGAAATGTCATTGGCGAAACCAAAATGATGGTCACATGTCCCATTTCTATGGTAATGGTGATCATATATATGTTGTAGCGACACTTGATGAGTAATTAAATAAATCTAAGAGTGTGACTCATTGTGCCATATTTTTTTAAAGTATGATTTGTTTTCCTAGTTTTTACTAATTTTTTAACATATTTTATTCATTTGGAAAGCTAATTAATGATGCTTTAAGTAATTAGGACTTAATGAGAGATCATCTTCACATCTTCACTGAAATATATTGGTAATTGTAGTCACTATATGGACCGCACATGCATGCTAGAAAAATTGAAATATAAGCTATAATACACATCTTATATATGCCATAACAATTGTCATACAACTTATTTCAACACATCTTATGCTATGTGTTGAAATTACTTACAGCTGATGTACAGGCAGCCGCCTTCCATTTCCAGCGATCAGTGAAGATCGCAGTATAACAAAAACGTTGCAGAGAGCCGCTTGCCATTTTTGATTGATCAGAGTTTAAAAAATTGAAGGACAGTGGTCCCAGAACTGAAATTTCCGGATTTGAAATCTCACTGAGGCGGATTTAATAGAAATTTCGCATCACACTCAGCCGTCCGTACGAGTGCTAAAAATCGGACGCGAAAAATTCATAAAGCAGATTGAATAGAAATTTCGCGTCACATTTTTTATGACATCAGCAAATTTTTTTGGCACCCGAAATTGATTGAAGGAGAGTTTAATTTTTGGTTGACGTCCGGTGGTCAAAGTTCTTTAATGTTTGTTTTAAAAATGTCGTGCGTACAGGTCCATATATATATATGTTTTACATATATACATCATATGCACAATTCAAAGCAGTGAGTTGTAAATGCACAGATAGAGTGAAATTTTAGAGTGTGAGTTAGAGTGAAATTTTAGAGTGTGAGTTAGAGTGAAATTTTAGAGTGTGAGTTTTGTGTTGAACTGTGTTTTGAAGCAGTCAAAGTTTTTTTATTCCCTCAGTCAGAGGAGATTTTGTAACCAAAGTTTTGAAGTTTAATGAAATAGTTTTTACAGTGAAAACTCTGTTTCCAGTGAAGAATTTTTTTTTATATTTTCTCTGTATTGAATAGGGGAGTTTTATTCTCCATTGTTGTTCTGGAATTTTAAATATTCCAACACTATGATCTACTAAAAATTACTTCAAAAATCAAGTAAACCTTCCAATATAAAGAAAAAAACATGAACGAGCTTTCCCTAAATTGCAATAAATTTATGTTTATTATTAATATTGCATAATATGTCTTATAAAAATTGCATAATCGGACTAAGAAAAAATCCTCAGTGCATTTTTTATTGTTGTTGTGATTAAAAAAATGAGCCAAAGAACGCTAAGGCACTCAGAGAAATCAATCTATGTATTATTTCTCACAAAACATGTTGAGTAGTGGAGACTAAGCCCTAGATTTTTTTTGTCCTCAATCTCTCTATTAATTATGTCTATGTAGTTATAAGAATAACAAGCCAAAGAAATCTGAGGCTTCCAGAGAAATTAGTCTCTGTGTGCAGAAATTGATGATTACTATTGACTAAATGTTATACCATTTGAAATTGCTGAGCGAAATTAATCAGGCCATGATGTACCATTTATCAGTATCTATTTTCTCATGTATGAAAGTTTTTTTTTTCTAAGTAAAAGTAATTATATTAACAAAAGGAGTACAGTACAGCGGGCCGAAGCCTGATCATTGCCGAGTGCTGTGGCATTTGAAACAAAAAACCATAGTTTGAAGACTGCCCTACAAGAGGGAAACCAGTCTGAAACAGTTCATTTGAAAAATCCCGCGCAGGGGAACCAGAGAATTGTAGTACTGGAGACCATATCGAAGCAAAAAAAACAGATGCATTTTCAGAAACAGCAGGAAACACATGAACAGGCCCGTGAGAATGGGCAGAAATAGAGCAAAAAACCAGAGTGAAGAGGAGGAACTATTCATCAGGATCAGGTTCGTAGACAACTCTACACCAGAATTCATCTGGTTCCCCGTCAGAATTATACAGGTCAGCAACAGAATGGATCACCTTCCCGCGAGGAGGAGGAGTAATCTGCGCCTCGCAAGCTTGCACTGCGTCCTGCCTCTCAGTAGGTTGACCCACCGCTTCCTTGTTCGCCTGGTCCTGCGTGGCCTTGCCCATCTGACCCTGCACGTTCGCACTATCAGGTTGCTTCAGCCCAACAAACTGCGCCGAATCCTGAGCCGCCGAGAGGCTGCATTCCGCCGGGCGAGAACTGGGAACAATTTCCTGAGGCTCTTCCTGAGGCTCTTCACGAAAGACGACCGTAATTGAGGCAGTCACCCTGGGTTGATTGAGAGTGTTGTTAAAGGAAAAATGCGCGGTGTGGGTTTGAGCAGGAGGAGCAGAAGGAGTGGGGGAAGCAAGGCGACGGCCCAAGCGGAGAAGGCGCCCTCTAGGTTGACTGTCAGAGTGGGATATAGACGCAGAGGAGGTGCCAGAGGTGGAGGGAGAGCGTCGAATTTGGCGCCTCGTGGAGCCTCTTCGGCAGCGCATTCTATGCCTGAGGCGCGGCATAGTCGCACTCGAGACAGCAGGGCAAGGAGGCAAAAGATGGACAGAAGACTGAGGCGAGAGGGGCAACAGGGCGATAGAAGCAAGCTTGCAGGAACCAATGTGGTAGAAGTGGAGATTTTCTCCAAAATCCAAACAACAATTGAGACAACTCCTCTTACCAGTTACAGTGCGAACATTAGAAAGCCCTGCTCCTGGAGCGCACCACAGATTCACAGGTGGGGGAATTCTGTTCAGACCAGAGGGACGTTCCATAATAACAACCCAGTCTATCGTGCAACTGTGAACCGACTGCAATAAACCACCATAAATATGAACTGGAGGCTGAGTCATGTCGCGGCATGCGAATGTGTATCGAGGAGTGGGACTACGGTTTATTCGAGCGAGTAAATGGCATTAAACGCCGATCAGTCGACATTAAGAACTGAATGACAGCACTCTTGCGGGTGGGCCAGTGGCTTCCCCTCCCCCATCCCATGACGTTAAACACTACCAACTTCACCCGATTTTTTCATGGCCATTGGACAATGATTTACTATGGTTTTCCTCCTAAATTCCAATGGATGATTATTCAAAAATATTGAGAATTAGTTTAGTCTCAAGGCATAGCCAAGAGTCTTACTGGATAATTATAGATTACCTCTCCAATGGATGATTGTACATTTTTCATGTACTTTTTCACGTGAATTTCAGTTGATGCTAGATCTTACATTAATAACTATACTTGCATGAATATCCATGCTTTTATAATTCCCCACTATGGTCAATGTTGATGTATGGCCTTGGCCCATTGATCTTACAATTAACTCACTATTCATATTCAATTTTATCCAGTGCAGCCCAATAAAATAAGGAAAACAGAAAATTCAAATGCGGGCTACATAAAAATGATTTTTAAAAAAACTACATTAATGTCTGATATCACGCGCGCATTCGCCCTCAGCTCGCGCATTCGCCCTCAGCTCTTGCAGAACAGCATTCGCTCTCAGCATTCGCCCTCAGTATTCGCCCTCAGCTCTTGCAGAGCAGCATTCGCCCTCAGTTCTTGCAAAATGGTAAGTTCTTACTGCAGGCCCTTCATCCTGTAGTAGGGTTGACCCTATTTGGGTTTTTTTGGAGAATACAAAGGTTGTGATTGATTACAGGGCACTGCCTATATTTGTGGAACTTCTTGCCTCTGGGAATGATAATGTTCGAGAATAGGTAGCACGTTCATTTTAGAGGCATAAAATTATTCTTCCCAACTATCTTTATACGTCTGTAATTTTGGAATTTGATTTAAAAAACTACTACCCAACTTTGAGTTCAACTAGTGTTCGTGTAAGGCTGTTTGGGCAACTTTGAGTTCAACTAGTGTTCATGTAAGGCTGTTTGGGCTTTGGGAAATATTGCTACAGACTCTACATCATTTAGGGATCTTGCCCTCGGTCATGGAGCTCCGAGGCAGTGCTTGCCCAGTTGAATGATACTGCCAGAATTTCAATGATACGAAATTGTACATGGGCTCTGTCAAATTTTTGCCGTGGTAAACCCCAACCACTATTCGAACAGGTAAGTAGAACACATTTTCTGCCTCTTCTTCTTAGTTCGCAGATACTGTGGATTTTTTTTTATAGATCTTGGTGCTTGGTAGATTTGGACGTAATATGGACCTAGGCGCTTGTTCATTACAATGACTCCGTCATCGGGTTTTAGAAAATGCTCAGAAATTTGGGTTTCACAAGGGGATTACCCTTGCTTTCAATTATCGATTATCAATCACATTCAAAAAAAGTCTTTCGTAGCATTGTTGAGCTCTTTGTAGGTGAATTTCCGAGGCAATTTCACAATATCTGAACTAAATTTGTTTGTCCTTTTCAATACTCTGCGCTTGTAACAGAACCAGACAAACAATCTAGTGGCCAATGCAACAACAACAACACCTCTTGTTGCAATGCCTGCAATTCACCCTCTCTGCATGCATGAATGACTATGGCACCCTCTTTTGTGAACAGGTACTGGAGCTGAAGGTACTGGTTTCCATTAGGATCGTGGAATTCAACATCAAAAATAGTATCAAATTCCACTGCAATAGTATTCCCCAGCGAGGGCAATAGTTCATTGAGACCTATTTGACTCATCACCCCCAAATAGCCTCCAGGGCTACCCAGAGTGTGATCATCTGGAGCAATAACAAATGCTCATCCATCCCCAATTGAAACACGAACAGGACCCACATTGGTTACAGAAAAAGAGAAACACGTTTTGAAAGAAGAAGAAACTTTTGTATTAGGGTCCAGAAATCTAATTGGTCTATTGTACAATGCCCTACCTGCACTTCAATTGGTACTCCCAACTCCATGCTAAGGCTCACTGTGCCATTCTTCAGATGAGCATCTTAACCTGAAGTTTGATTCCAAAAAACCCAAGTCCCCTGTTCTATGCCCAAGACCTCTGTTACAACGAGTAGAGTTCTGAGCAAAATACTTCACAATAGGAAGCAAAAGAAACATCGCAAAATTGCTCCGCTTTAGACTGATAATTTTCTGTGCGAAAATTCAACTGCGGACAGTAAAAACATGATATCAAACACAACCAATCGACAATGGAATTTGAACATGAGGATTTATAACCACAGAAAACCCTCTCCAGGTTAAAAGAATTCCGGAATGGCTTTAAGATTCTACTAATGAGCGCTTACAACACCATAGCAATTACTGTCACAATGAAATTTGCTAGAAGCAAAGCCCTTGTATAGTTTCTACATTTCCACAGTGGAAGCAAGAATCTTGCTATCTCTCATGATCTGGTTCTGTGGTCAAATCCTTTGCTATGGCTGTCTTGTTCTGCTAAACGTGGATCTGCCTTAGCTTTGGCTCTGGTTCTCATTTAGGATCGTGGCTATCTGATCTTGCTGTGGCTTTGACTATACAAACTTGTTCAATAGGAAAATGTTGACTCTGTTATATATAGGAGCTTCAATGGGTGCTCTCAAACACTTTTTTGGGCAGCTTTGTTTTGTCTCTGATTCAAGGCAGAACTATGTTGGCCTTGGTTTTTAGTCCTTGGAACTTAGTTCTCTCATATTTGCCATCCTATCCCCAATTTGCTACCGAGAAAGACATAACTTCACGATATCAAAATTGACTATTTTTGGCCATTTATCTCTAGTAATGGTACAGCCTTAATTTGGTGCATTCGTACAGTATCTGAAGAGCACTCTCAAGCTGTTATTCAGTATTTTAGCATAACTACTACATTTAACTTCCATGCTCTAATATTTATATCAACCATAAGCATTCTTAAGGTAGTTCCACGTTTGTGAAGCAGAACGAATGCTTCTGACAGCTTCTTATCATAGTGGTACAATTCTGTCCGCAGTTTATCTTTTATAAACCTCCAATTTTCCAAAAGTAGTAGAGACTACAGTTTTCATCTGAAATTTTGGACAAATCTATTTAGTATTCTACAGAAAATGCATTAAGAATAAAAAAAGCCCACAATTTGTAAAAAGCCCACAATTTTGTAAAAAGCCCACATTTTGTAAAAAGCTCACAATTTGTAAAATGCCCACTTTTATTTTCTTTTTGCTTATATATTGAGCTCCCATTGAGTTCAATAAGTCTTGGGTTTTCTACACCATTGAGAGAGATTTATTGTTTTCTTTATAGGATAATTTGCATCAATGGAAGAAAACATTGGAGCTGGAAAAACAATTCAAAAGGGTGAAAGGGGTGCTGGCAGAGTTTATTGCCCTTGTAAAAAATGTTGTATGAGAAATAATGTTAGAGTTTTAATAGCAACAACAACAGTGCATTGTAGGAAATATGGGCACATTGATGGTGGATCGAATGACTATCGTCCCATGGTAATTAATTATGTATCTTCATTTTGATTATATCGTAAAATTTTATATTATTTTAAATTTTTAATATTTTTTATATGTGCACTAATGTTTAATTATTAATGTTTGTAATTTTCATAAAGGCACAGTTGCCCCCCAACTTTTTGCAGATGATCAACCAGCTTCCACAACAAAATAGTAGTAGATTAGATGATGTTGCACCAGTACAAGAGAATATTGCGGCAAATATTAGTATTGGAAATGATGTTGTACAAGGTGAAGAACATGAAGCGAATGATGAAGGTAATTGTAATGATCCCATGGAGGTAGATCATGATGACAGTAATGAGACAATTCACATTAATGATGGGACAAATCAAATGCTCCAAGACTTGTATGGTGAGTCAGATGATGATGGTGGAGATAGCAGTGATGGTATTTATGATGTACCTCTGATTGAAAGGTCAAGTGAACGACTTTTTGAACACTCAAATACAACTCTTCTCTCTGCTACATTGTTGCTGGTGAACTTAAAGGTTATGAATAATTTGTCGAACAGATGTATGACACAACTCCTAAGGTATGCAATATGTATATATGATGACATATATGTAAATGTTGATTATTTTCCCTTTTTTTTTAATTGTAATAAATGTGTAAAATAATAACTTATATAAGTTATTATTTTACACATTTATTACAATTAAAAAAAAGGGAAAATAATCAACATTTACATATATGTGATCATATATACATATTGCATACCTTAGGAGTTGTGTCATACATCTATTTGACAAATTATTCATAACCTTTAAGTTCACCATCTCTCTGCTATTGTTGCTGGTGAACTTAAAGGTTATGAATAATTTGTTGAACAGATGTATGACACAACTCCTAAGATATGCAATATGTATATATGATCACATATATGTAAATGTTGATTATTTTCCTTTTTTTTAATTGTAATAAATGTGTAAAATAATAAGTTATATATATATATATCATAGTTATCAAAACGGGCCAGTCAGGACAGCTGCTGGTTGGAACCGGCCTTGCAACCCGGTCAATAGCCTATTCTCACCTGTTTTGGCCGGTTAACAGGACCTAACCAGCCGGTTAAGTAAGGAACCAACCAGTTTATGCATAAACCTGTCAGTTCTGTACTTAACCGGCCGGTTAGGTGCTCCTCCATGAGTTGCAAATTCCTTAGTGTCTCCTCCATGAGCTGCAAATTCCTCTATTATACTAGCAACAAACTTCTCTAATAACTCATACTCAACACCTTATAGTAGCAACAATACACATGATGACTGATAAATACAAGGCTGGCTAGCATAAAATCCCTGGCAGCATGCAACTCATCAAGTGTACTTGATGACAATTTCTGTTCTCAAAAGAATCATCAGCAACCTTATTTCACACTCAGCTAGGAACTGTCAGACCCTCTCTCTCTGCTCACACATAGCAACAGCATAAATACAAAACCTTTCACACAGCATACAAGCAATTCGATCATGGCATCAAGACTGATGCAAATGGTCTGACGCCACTCAAGGGACAACAACATACAACCTAATGAAAATGTGATTGGCAATAATAAATTGACCACTAGAAAATTCCCGCTTGGAAATGCACTAAACTGGCTACTGAGTTTTCTGGGTTTTAATGAATCTTTTCAGTGATAAATTTTTTCAAACACATTGTGAGCAGACTGCTGAAGTTGTAATGCTCTCTCAACTTGTTACAAATAGCACTAATAGTGGGTTTCATAAAACAATTCAATACCTCTAAGTGTTGTAGATGTTTTTCTAGAAATTTATTGGCAAGCAAACATAGATAATGAAGAATACAAGATCTTCAAAATGCTGGTCTGATATATATATATATATATATATATATATACTGAACCCAGAATTGTCTTTAAGGCTGATACAATGAATTGACAACAGATCTGAGCAGGGACAGATTGTATATTATAATATTAACTCAACAATAAAACACAGTGAATAATATAAGAGAAACTTGATACATTACTTCAACAAGTTTTCTTATGTATTTTTCGATGATATGTATTGCATTTGCTGCCATTTTGATATATTCACCTTTGCATGGTATATAAATGAGCAAACTTTTCATATTTTGTCTCTATTGGCTTGGAATCATGGTTGCAAATCTTAAAAATAGTTTTTATTTATTTATTTATTTTTCATTTTATTAAAAAATAATTATTTAATGTATTTTTTTTAAAACCGGTTCATTGAGATCTGATCGCTACCGGTTAGACCGGTTCTGGTTTGAAACCCGGTTCATTAGCTCCACCGATCCGGTCACCGGTTCCGGTTTTAATAACTATTATATATATATATATATATGTGTGTGTGTGTGTGTGTGTGTGTGTGTGTGTGTGTGTGATTAATAATCTTTACAAGACACTACTTTTTGTTTATGTTGTAGATTGTTGGGTGAATATTTGTTACCATCGCCAAATACTTTACCTCGAACATATTGAGATCTACGTGCTATTATGAAACACTTTGGAATGGAATATAACACTATAGATGCATGTCCTAAAGATCATATTATATATTATGGAGAACATGCGTTGAAAACAGAATGTCCGAAATGTGGTACCAGTAGATATCGAACAGATCAACTAACCAAAAAGGTGCCTCAAAAGGTTCTTCGTCATATTCCCATACTTCCACGTTTACAGCGAATGTTCAGGTGTAACAGCATAGCACAGTTTATGGATTTCCATGCAAAGAATAGAAGTGGAGATGGTGTTCTTCGAATGCCTGCAGATGGTTCTGTATTTAGAGAAATCGAGGAAAAATATGTAGATTTTAAAAATGAACCTCGACATGTCAGGCTTTCATTGGCAGCCGATGGTGTTAATCCATTCGGAGAGCTTAGATCTACTTACTCGGTGTGGCCTATTTTCGTTATCAACAATAACATTCCTCCTTGGATGTCAATAAAGAGGGAGCACATAATGTTGACTATGATTATTCCAGGTATTTGATACATTATTTCTTTGAATGCAACATTTTCATTTCTCTCGTTGTTTGAATAAATATATATTTTATTTACTTACTTACTTATATATACATATATCATGGGAGTAATTATTATGTTCCGTAATTTTGAACAATTAGGTAAGTACCAGGTCAAAGATATGAATGTATATATTGAGCCTCTTATCGATGAGCTAATACAGTTATGGCATGGCATCACTATGTATGACATCACTAAGCCAATCAAACAGAAGAGATTTCAATGTCGTGGAATGCTTGTATGGACAATTCATGATGCCCCAGGACTAACACATGTTTGTGGTATGTAATATTTCATTGCACTTTAATATGATACATAATTATCTAAATTAGATATACCATATTGCATGTCTTAAAAATGATCTCATAGTATATTAATTGTTATTGATCCATCTATTGCAGGTCTTCAAACAAAGGGTAGATTTGCATGTCCAGTTTGTGGCCCTAAGATGAAGTATCGTCATTCAGCAAACTTAAAAAAGATGGTGTTTGATGAGTTTAGGCACTTCCTCCCTAGGAACCATAAGTATCGTACTACTGAAAAACATCTTTTCAATGATAAAGAAGAAACTAGATTAAAACCACGAAGAATGACACCTCAGTTGTGGATGTTGGAATATAACAGAATTAATAATCGTCGAGCAGCAGGTACGTAATGTGTGTGTATATATATATATATATATATATCTATATTATTTGTTTATGTAATGTTTGGAATTTTTGTTTTAACTAATGAATTTATTTTATTGTATTTTATAATTAATATTGTTCTGATTTATTTTATTCTTTGATATCAAGGTCATCGTCGCCGTGAAGGTACTAATATTGTACTTCCACCTGGAATGAAATGTTATCCTTCTCAATTCGCAAGGTTGCCCTACTATGAGGACCTAAAAATAGCTCATTTGTTTGATACAATGCATGTCGGGAAGAATGTGACAGAAATGTTATGGCGAACCATAGATGGTGCACATGATAGAGATAAAATTGACGAAATTTGTGCTGACATTGAGAAATCAAATCATGCAATGAAAAGTGTGATCGACGGATCAAATAACAATGGAGGTCGAAATTATAATAATATTCCATGGTTATTAACAGAACAACAAAGAAATGATGTAAAAGAGGTCATTAGAAGAATTAAATTTCCAACAGGTTTTGCTTCAAACATAAATAATATCTTAACGAAGAAAGGTGACTTCAGTGGGGTGAAAACACATGATTGGCATACCTTTGTTAAGGTAAATTTTTTGGTATACGTTTTTGTTTGTTATTGCTTGAATACATATTTTAAATTTTCCTTTTTTCTGTTTAATTTGGAAACCAATAACGATTCATTTTTTATTGTTATATTATGTTCTACCTGTATCTCTCCCAAACGACTTCGACAACAATGTCAAACAAGTTATATATGGTCTTAGTAAATACATGAGGTAAGTAGTTTTGATTTATACGCAAAATCTAATTGCTACAATTTATTTTTGTACTTGATGAAATGATGTATTAATTCCTTTGTAATGAAATATATATTATGTTTCATTGAAATAACCTTGTGTAATGATTTGCAGATGGTTGTCATTGAAAGAAATCCATCAAGATGAAATAAAGTATTGGAAGAGAGAAATTCCTCGGCTAATGTGTGAAATGCAAAAGTATCTACCTCCAACATTTTTCAATGCACAAGAACACTACTTGATACACCAAATTGAGGAGATTGAAATGTGTGGACCAGTACACACAAGGTCAATGTGGATGGTCGAGAGGCACCTGAAATCCTTGAAGGCTTTGGTTAAACAAAGAGCACGACCTGGGGGTTCTATGGTGGAGGGATATGTGGTATATCAATCCATGGTGTATATTAGTCATTATCTTCCTAAATTAGCTGCGCCAGTCATGAAGGCGGTGGATTGCATTTGGGATGTGAACTCCATCAAAAAATTTGAAGAGGAGCACCTGTTGGGAAAAGGTAGAATGAAGAAAGTGAGAGGTAAAATATTTATTATGTATAATACATATAATGCTTCATTTTTTTACATCATGTATATGATCATTATATTCATTCACGTTTTATTCTTTCATAGTTTATTAATTAATATAATTTACCATGGTTATAAGTAATATTTATTAATATTGGTGAATTATTGTTTTTTTATTCAGGTGCTCAAGATTATGAGGCGCTACTTTTATACATTGAAAACAATCTTGAGTGGATGAGTAAATGGATTGAAACATGTAAAGCACGTAACGACGGTAGGTTATCATGGCAACTACTGTCTGAATTGATTAGAGAAGCGTATCGTAGTGGAGATGGGAACGTTACGGACAGGGAAATCGATTTAGCATATGGTTTGAAAGATAAAAAGGTAAGCAATTAATTCACCTATTTATAATGTGACAAGAAGTTTGATTTTTCTGTTAATTTTCATGTTGTGTAAATTATATGTTTAATTATTAATTGAGAATGCATCTTTTTCATGTTTGGCATATTGCAGTTGAAACACCACAAGGCTATGTGGTGCAATGGTCGTCAATTTCGCGCTAAACAGTTGGATGATAACAGGAAAACTTCTGATAGTGGGATAACTGCAGTATTCCAGGTCACTAATGTTTCCTCCAGGAGTGACAAACATCCTCGAGAATCTGAAAATAGATATTATGGGTTCTTAGATGATATAGTTGAGTGTGACTTTAATTCCTTCAAAATAGTTTTGTTCGATGTCAAATGGTATAGGCTATGAATGAATGTACGTGATGATGATAGAACAGTTATTCAACATGACAATGGATTTCCAATGGTTTAAACATCGCAGTTTGAAGCAGGAAAAGATCGCTATGTTTTTCCAAGCCAATGCGAACAAGTCTTTTACTCAGAGGTTCCAGGTGAGAAGGAATGGTCATTTGCTATTAGATATGATCCAAGAGGAAGGCCAGTAGAGTATACTGTAGAGGAAGAAGATGATAATGATCAAGAAGAAGATGATGCAGTGGCAGATGAGCAGGAAGATGCATGGACAGATGAAGAAGATATCTTAGAAGATGAACCAGGCATAGGAGATGAGGCAACAATTATTGATGATGATGTCGATGAGGATATTATTGAAAATGACATAATTGATGATGATGATGACATGGTCTATCATTTCAACACCATTTTTGAATCAGATGTTGATATAGATGTCGATCAGTTGGATGAAGATCAAGAAGATACAGAAGAATATTGATACAGATGTTATGTTCGAGTATGAGCTCGTCCTTATTTATATCGATTCTCCATTAAATACAGAGCTTGCCATCAAGGACAATCATATAATAGGATACAGAAAACATATTGCCAACATTTCCTTTAAATAATTTACTAATTATGCGGGTTTGTTGCATGTTGTTTATTATTTCAAACCAATAAATAATGGCCTTACTATTGTTTATTATTTCGCAGGATTCGCAGGATTCATTTGATTCTATGGTCAGGTCTCTGCAAAAGCCAATTAAACACTTAAATAGTCAAGATCTGGAAGACAGGCTTTACCCCCACCATAAATTTCTGAAAAACCGGCCTTCAGTTCAGCTTGCTGTGCTGAAGACGAGGGTGGATTTGCATGATCAGTTGAATGAAAATGAATCAGATATTCGGGATGCTTTTGAGGGCAGATCCATAATCCCCATAGATGAAGATCCCATTGCTGCAGAATTTCTATCTGCGTTGAAGCACAAGTATAGTGTTGTATCGGAATACAAATTAGAGGACAACTATACCAAGTCTAAATCAACTGAATCCAGTTCTAGTGCTCTTGAACTTACCGAATTAAAGCCAAAAACAGGATTTACAATCTCTAATGGGAACGGGTATGGTAGTTCCAATATTGGATTAGATGTCTGGAGCTCTGCAATAGGCACTGGACCTGATCGTAATGAACCCCAACTAATTCAATGTGATGAAAATATGGACTTTGATGATGATCAGGAAAACAAGCCAGAGCATTTTGTCAATATTGAAGAAATTGAAGAGGTTTCCTGTGATCGATTGAATCAACTCAACCATAAGACATCTACTGCAGGCTGGTTTGTATCAGAAGGAGAACCAGTTTTGCTTTCCCATGATGATGGATGCTGCTCTTTTCACGATATAGCAAATTCAGAGGTGTGGAGGTTTTAATTATTGTACTTAATTTTGGGGTTTATGGGTGTTATAATTTATACATTTTGGGATTTTATATTAGAAATAGGGAAAAGCCTAGGGGTTAGATTATTCTCATGGTTTAAATTTCTATATTTGAAATAAAATTCACCAATTTCTGTTTAAAAAAATGATTTGCCTAAATATTTGATGTAGTTTAAATAGGATGTAGTTCATTTCAAAGATTGTTGAAATTTTCTAGAAACTATGATTGGCATTTCAAGAATATTTATGCACTCTTTAAATTTTCCCTTAACATAAAGGGCAGTTGATGTATGAGTAATACTCAGTATTGTTATTTTCCAATCTCCAGGAGAAGGCTGAATATAAAGCTCCATATGGGCTTACCCCAAACATGTGGGGTGATTGTTGGTTGATCAGAGCAGCTGGTTCAGATGGTCGCTCTGGTAAATATGTTGTGGCGGCATCTGCAGGTTGTACATTGGACTCAAGTTTCTGTTCATGGGACTTTTATAATAAAGAAATTATGGCATTCCATACTGAATCAGAGGCCTTCACTTCAACTTCCAGTACCATCTCTCCAGTTTTGGCAGAGAGGGATGTCTCGGGGAGAAATTTTGGCTTTGCAAATGTTGTGCCAGAGAATCAACATTGGTGGTACAGGCCATGTGGGCCTCTTATGGTATCTACTGCTAGTGCCCAAAATAAGGTTAATATTTATGATATTCGTGATGGAGATCTTGTGATTTCAATGTGTTTGTTTTGAAAGTTTAGGTTTCATAGTAAATCATCAATGGGCTCTAAAATAAGGCCACATTGAAATCTTGGATACATGTTTCATGCCAAAATCAGTTGTATCTTCCATAAATACACAATCTTGGACCACTCTGTATAAATCTGCTTCTTGGACAATATTACAGCTCCCTCATTATACAGGTGGTGTTCTTACATGCATAGCAAAGGTATTGTTTTGGCAATCATTTTTTAAGTCACTAGATATTGTGGGTACAAGGATCTAGGGTCTCCACATGAAACTGTGTTGCCCGGAGACTCACTCTGCCTGTCCTTAAATTTGTAAACATAGTAGTATGCCAATGATTCTTTCATTTTGTATGCATAAGACGATTTTTTGTCAAAGTCCATAATTGTTTTTAAGTTTTATCCATCCCAGTTTTGTTGTGAATGCACGGGTTTTTGGCTCAACACAGATCTGTTATATCTTTGTACTTTTCCTTTACTAACTATTTGAAATTTCTAGTTATATTTAGAGGTGTCTTTTAAGGGATGAGGGGAATTACTTGGATTTGGTGCTGCCAGGCTTATCATTTATTCTCCAAATGAAGCCCTGTAATCTGTAACACTATATGGGCATGCAGCTCACTTGTTAAAATATAGTTGATACAATACGTTGTACATGAAGCTTGGAATTGTGTACATTCCTGGAATATATTAATTTGCAGGCATGCTTAAAAGAGAGATAGGTTTTGATAAAATCAAAAACCCTGAACATGAAGAAAAAAACGAGGCAATTATTTTATACAGATAGAACCAATACACTATCTCCTCATTAATAACAAAACCTCAGTCCAAAAATCATATGTACAAATTCTAGAAGTCGAAAGTTGAAAATTTCTGAAATGGAACTAGGCCCTTTTCAAAAGAATAAATTTAGTAAAAACGAGGGTGAAGAAAGTTATCTTATCAAAATTTCCACATACCGTGTTATCAAGGAATGACTACGAGTCCTGAGCAGTGAGACTGAGGAATTGCTCCTTTGATGCAGGTTGCAGTTCTCTTCTCCAACACGATGAAAAGAAAATTCTTAGCTTTGGAGTCTGAAGCTCGAGTCACAACTTGGAAGTTGGTAAGGAAAATTATCAGGGTTGTTGCCAGTTGGCTTGGAGTTCGCAGCCTAATTAATTTTATTTAATGCATTTCCTTCAATGCTGCGCTAGTCGTCACTGGCCAGCAACCTTTACAATAAAATTTATTAGACCTGTCACGCTACGAGGAAAATTTGACGTGATCACTGATCATTGATTTCTTATTGTGATAACAAACATTGGAGATTTACTGTCCTGTTTTAAAGTTTTATATTTTTTTTTTTAAATTAAAACCGCCATCGGCGTACCGACGCCTTGTAAGCGTCGCTCTTTTGACGTTTTGAACTATTTCCATTTTCGTCGGTCTTCTGACGTCCGTCGATATTGCGACAGCTCTAGAAACGTCCAAAATTTCGGACCACATTTCGTCGGAATTGCGACAGTTATTCCTGGCGTCGATATTGTGACGCTTCTGGAAAGCATCGGTCTTGTGACACTTTTGCAATACGTCGGTCTTCTGATACTTTTGTATGGCGTTGGAAATGCGACAGTTTAGACAGGTCGGAAGAGCGACAGTATAGAGACATCGGAAGCGCAACGTTCAAAACGTCAGACCAAATTTCGTCGGAATGGCGACATTTTACAAACGTCGGTTTGGGAGGCGTCGGAAGAGCGACGAGTGTTTGGAAGCAACGGGAAGTGTCGGTAGTGCGACACTTTGTATATGCGTCGGAATTGCGACCGCACGAGAAACCACGTTTTTCCCGGCCTCGAACTATCGCTCTTGCGATGACTGTGTGTCGGAAAAGCGACGATTTGGCCGTCGGAAATTGCGCCAAATGTTCTAGTGAGAGAGAGGTAAAACACAAGTGAACAGAAACGGAAAGTGCCCAAAGAGGGTAGTTCTTGAAACTGGGTTTGGATGGCCGAGGCCAAGAAAGTGGGGATATCCAAAACAACACCCAGCTAGGACATGAGCTAGAGGAAGGCTATGCATTCTTGTGACACCCTCTCGACCTCTCTAAGACCTAGCAACCCCGAGATGAAAGTGAGAACAGGCTGGAGATTTTCGGTGAATGCGGTCAAGGGAACCATATCCGAAGACGGGATGGATGCGAGATGAGAGTCCGAAATGGAAGAGTGGAATTCACTCTGTTGTTTCGAGGGTAATTTAGAAAACTAACAAGACAGGGTCAAATCTGTGAACTTGACATACTCCTAGCTATGAGGGAAATGGAGGGATTCTTTAATGAGCTCAGGGGATATATAGAAAACCTTATTTCCTTGAGCTGAAAGAAATGCATCCATGTGCTCTTCATAGGCATCTTAGAGCCAACATATGAACTCGGTGACTGGAAAGGTTGGTGGAGCTATTTTGTAATACAGGCCAGAACAAACAACTTTGAACCGGTCTTGGCCTTTCACATGGCTTTATAACAGGTCAGATCTGACACGAGAGACACTGAAAGGGTACTGCGGGTCACAGATATGAGCTTGTGTGTCAATGAGAGGCTCAGGTCCAAGGACGACCCTAAATTCGCAGGCTTGAGGGGTTTCAAGTTCAGACTTTTTGGACTTGACTCTCCCAATAACAATTTTGAAAAGTAAAGCCGAAGGAAAACTGTAAGATGCGGGAATGACTAAATACCTGTAACCAGTGAGGAAAACCCAAGAGGGAAAGAGACGCGGGGTTGAAAGCGACCTGGTGCTGTAATACAAGCTTAATTTCTCAGAGAGTTTGTAAAAACAAGTATTTTACCAAAAATTGGCGTAAGACAGGGTTAAACAGGCCATAGATTTAGGAAAAAGGAGGCTTGGGTAACAGCTTGGAGGGTTGACATCATAAGGATGTCAACACTGAGGCACATGGCATTTGGCTGTTGGCTACCAAGAGCTGAGTAGGTGTGAGCCACAAGCCAAGTTAATACTGGTAAGAGTCATGTACCAACTCTCCTTACTTACCTTACCTTTGATTTTGTGCGCGCCACCTGTTAGTCTCGAGGGGCCCACTGAAGAGTTCCGGCGGGGACATGTGAAGTCTCCTTGTGATGCACCACCACCCCATGGAATGGTCAAAACCTGCCCCACCAACCTATGACATCATTATTTCTGGGGGGTATACCTCCACCCTCCTTATATTGTCATGGGTATCCCCATAATCCCTCCATGTGGCGGCGCTACTTGGGCTACCCCACGTATGGCTTGCGGCCTCTTCGCTTAGGTGTAATGCAGCATTGACTCCTTTTTCCACATTTCTCTATGAGGGGAGGGTTTTCATACTTCCCTTATATCTATTTTGTTCGCTTACAATAGGAAAGTTAGAAGCAGTGGGCCCCGCAGACGCAAAGGCAAATCGAGTAGCACCACCGCCAGTAGGGGTAAAGACACCAGAGACCGGAGTGTGTCACAAGTTGATTCCTAAAGAATATCCACTGACATATAATGTATATCAAGTGTATAAATCAACAAAAAATATCAAAAGGCTCGCCGATCGATGGGATTATAAATCTTATTTATCCGATATCGAGCCAATAAATAGAGGGCCTAGGTGATAATAGCTTCTTACCTCAAGTTATCTTTTTTCCAAACCTTGTAAGATGAGGGTTACCATAACAACACTAGGTTTGATAGAAATCTTGTATTAGAGCCCACATCTTCAGTGTTGGGCATTTATTTTGTTTCTATCTGCCACATTCCATTTATATATGTATTCAGCAGTAGCTACACTATTATAGACAGAGCTATCACTGCTCTCCGATATTCTATACAATTGCAACAGCTCATGTGCTGATTGTTTTGTTCATTGGAGACTTGTTCCCATTGCTTGAGTGGCTTGTCCCTCATGATCTTGTTGTATATTTCTACTGATATATTAATAAAATTATGGCTTTACATTGATCCCTCTTATGTTGTGTTAATATTTGCAGAGTTTTACATTTTTATGTTCATTTATTACTGCAATCCCATTTTGGGATATTACAGTGGTATCAGAGCATAATATTGGCTTAGCCTATGCATCCAAGACATTATGCCATTAGGAGAGGAAGCTCTTCATAGAAAATAGAAGATTCACAGAAGAAAAAAAGGCATGACTCTGTTATTTGGAGAAATGAAGGAAGAGAGGGTCTCCCTGCTTCTTTTACAAGCTATGAAAAATATCAAAGAATATCTCAAGGAGATGAAACGGGAGAAGTGTAGGAAATTCCTAAGAGGGTTTGAAAGGGAAGAAATCCCTAGCTATTCACATGATGGGTGTGATCATTCAGCCACACATGCAGATCCACAACGCAGTCTATTGCGCACATTCACTGCAAGAAGGATGGAGGAAGGAGATGCACCAAGGGAGGAGACCTTCAGTGTCTATCTTCAGGAGTATGAGACTCAATCATGGGCATTAAAGAGCACCTATACTTCCAAGGTTTTTTCCAACTCAAGGAAGCTAGAAGATCATGTTGGAAATACTGAGGGGGGGATGAATCAGTATTCCTTTCAATTAGAGCATTAGCTAATATTCAATTATTATCAGTGTTTGTACAATGATAGCAACAAACAAGAGGAACACAAATGCACACAGTTTTTAAGGTGGAAACCCACTCTGGGACAAAAACCACCTAATGATTTTCTAATAATTCTTTAATATTCAACTCCAATTGAAAATAAAGCTCCAACTTCCTAGAATCTAGAAAAGCATTCTTCTCCAACTCCCACTGGATGGATGCTCCAACGCCTTAGAATCTAGAAAATAATTCTTCTCCAGCTCCCACTGGATGGATGCTCCAACACCCGAGATTCTTCAGTAGTCAAATAAATGGATTTCCAAACACCCAATGAGCTACAACTCACTCTAGAACCACCCTACCACCCTATAGAAGAATAAAAGAAGAATGGACTCCCATACTAGGGAAAATGGTCCACTTTACAATGATATAGAATGATGGAGAAGAAGAATATATACTAGACCATAACCCCAAGTTTGACACAACCACCTAATGATGATCCTAGACCTCCCAACACTGCCTCCTCAAGCCTTGGCAGATAGACACTAGTAAAATTTTTACAATAATGTATTTACAATGACTTAGTACAAAGATACCTTTATAATGATTGTATGCAGTGATGCCCACTTGAAGAATTCATATGATGAACTTCTTGTTGTTTTTATGCACCTTGGCTGCTGCTCTTGTCATGCTACCCTCTGCTGCAACTTTCTTTGCTTTTCTTCCGTAGAAAGTCTGGTCCTTTGCAACCATTGACAACACATGATCTAGATTTTTCTTGCCTTCTAGGAGCTCGATATTGAATCTAGTGTATCTCGGTTATTTCAGATCCTCAATATCTTATTTTTGGTCCTACAGTATTCCTCTGAGTCTTCTTTCCAATGCCATAGGTCTGACCCAATTTGGATTCTTCAAGAGAGATTTATACCCAATCTCTCACAATGCCCTAATTATGGACTATTTCAGCAGAGTGCACTTGTATGACATGCCACATGTCACTGTTTCTTCATTTAGCTCTGAAATTTATAGAGATAAAACTACAGACTATTCTCCATCTACCAATTTTTATGGAATTCCAATCTGATACTCAGAGAGATATTTATGAGGATTTTACCAAGGTCACTTCTTTGAGATGAATTTTAGGAGCCTGCAAAAACCCTGACTTCCACAGATCATATCTCCAAAAAAAATTGTGAACCTTGATCTAAAATTTTTACAGTAGCTTCCTCAGGATTTTGGCTTCACCTCATAAAAATTTTAGCTTCTAAACCTTTGTAGAAAAAACTTTAGAGCAAAAATTCCACGATAACTTGTTTCAGATGGCGAAATCCTTTGCATAAGGAGGAAATGAGGATCATAATTTATATAAATGCTTAGGTTGAGAGGGGCTTCAACAAGTGAACGTGGGAGGGATTTTAGGAGCATAAAAAATATTAATTATGACTTTTCAATGACCCATGGCCCAACCCCATGGGGTTTTAGCCTACTAACTGGGGGTACAAACTTCAAACATGAATATCTCTCAAACCATGAAGAATTACATGGCATGCCATATATCAATGGAAACATCTCGACAAGTAGAAACCATCAAAAGCATTATTGACCTAGAATATATTAATTTGGTAGGTTGAAATTCCCATGCAATATTTGGTTAGCCCCTGGTGCTACTTGGGTTGACATCAATGACAACCGTTGATCAACAGATCCAACAACCATGATAGAAGCAAGGGAGGCAGAATATTTCTATCTAAATTTGATGGATCAATAGAGTGCACAACCAAAGCTTGGGTGGAGGAGCTAGATTCATATTTCCAGCTACACCAAGTTTCGAAAAAGGAGGCCATTAGAGTAGTAGCGCTGCACCTTAAAGGTATGGCCCATAATTGGTGGTTTAATAGTTCTTCTTAATTTTATCATGCAAATGTAAACACTTATGATGGGTTCACTAAGGAATTGGTGAGAATATTTGACATTAAAGATTGTAAAACATCTCTTGTGGAACCCAAAAACTTAAAACCATTGCATGAGTTGGAGAGATCTATCTTGCCAACTCCACTCCATATTTATGATAAAGGGGATAAAAGCATGCATGGTACCTTGCCAAGGGCAAGATCGCCATTTTTGAATAAGCCTCTTCTATTGGTAAATACATGGAGAAACCTCCTTCAAGGGAAGACCAATATCAAGGGTCTCTCATTGATGATGAGGAAATCTCTCATATTAATGAAGAGGATGAGTAGAGAAGAGATAGCAGCGTTGTGCCATTGGGAGAAAATATATCACCACATGGATATGGGAAGGGATCCATTGTTTCCATTAGAGGAGCCCTTGTGTCCTTGCAAGGAGTTCCAAATGATTTAACATGTGGGAACCAAAACACAATTCCAGAGCAGCAAGCATCAGTTGTTGTGGGTTGTGAATCTTGGAAGATGGAAGGAGAAGAAAAGAAGGATTAGCATCAAGGGATGATGCGCATTCACCCTTATCTATTCCAGGGGGTTTCTGCAAAAAATAAGGAGACTGTATTGCGAAGTGAAGAGAAGGACAAATCAGTCCACTCATATATACAGTCCACTTCAGATTTTGATATCTCACTACATGGGGGTATTCCACCTGGGAGGCCACCAGATCTAGAATTGGTAGTAGACATTTTTCCATTTGGTTCACCACTCTTAGATTCTAGAGAGGTGAAGGCCCTGGAGGAGTCTAGTATAGCTCAGAGAGTTTGGGATAGACTCAAGGACGAGAGAGATATTCTCCCATTTTTAGAATCACCCACTCTCACTATAAATATTGTGTTAACAGAAGTTGTTGCAGTGATGGAGGATGGCACCTTCATGGTGCAAGGGAGCTGCTCCATGGATTTGGAGAAACAGATGGTAGTTCCTTTGAGGAAGGAATCCTCCATACATTAGGGTAGAGGGAGGTCACTCATGCTTACATTGGCCAATATCAGGAGGTTCTTTTTGGACGGTATCTTCTCATGGGAGGCCAACCTGCAAAGGTCACCACTTCTATTTGAGCATGAGAAGATGCATGATGAGCATGGTAGAAATTTGGAGGATGAATTTGGAATGAGGGATTTCAAAGGTGTTGGAGGATTAATCCGTCTGGCGGACAAGACCGATCTCCCTAGTACTAAAAGTATCTAGCAACAAACATCCAAATAAACTAATCTTTCTCTAAGCATATATGATCCATTAAAAGATCTTATTAAGGTGTTAAGGACTTATTGTTTGTCCAGTGCTTGTTTGAAGTCGTTGTTGTCCCTCGCACGCTTGAAGGAGTTTTCCTTGTAAACCTGCAGTCACAAACAAGCAAAATATTACATAGCACCTGTATAGAAATCATCATAAACCATCCTTATCATAGTGATCAAGGAATCTATGAAATAAGCCATTGATTGAAAGCTTATTGAGAAAAATGAGTATATTTGTATTAATTTCAAAAGAAGAAAATCCTTACAACCTGAGCCTTGATGTTGTACAGGACTTTCTGGGGTCCGAAGCAGGAATCTCCTTTACTTTGATAAGCTCTGCACTCCTCCAACCAAGATGAATAGAGGTATGTAATCTTTCCTCACAAAAGTCTTAATTAACTGAGTCTGAATCTCAACAGCACTTAACTTCAAATATTCTAAAGCTTCAACTCCCTTTGAGGCTACCCAATGCCTCTTTTTATAGTAGAATAGAGGAGGTTTTTTGTTCCAACTATGAAGGGATAGAATCCTCCTTCAAAGGGATAAGCTCCTCACATCAAGGGGTTAGCTCCATAAGGTAAGGGATACATGCACATCATAAGAGCGGTTCTATCACCGCAAGATATTTTCTAGAAGCTTCTAGAATTCACTTTTATTGAGCTTTTTGGAAATTACTTGCACCTTTTTGATCTTACAGGGATCTGCACTTTTAACACAGATAAAGTGCGTTCAGATACACAGGAGAGCTGAACATTGGGTGCGAGACCGCAGGCAAGATAGTGAGAAAGTGTGATACCAAAGTTTAGGAGAATTTTAGGAAATTTTCTCTAATTTTCAAGGCTTGACATGAGGAACTGATATGTTAGACTTGCAAAGGAAGAAGTATGAGTAATAATGAGCTCATACACATAGAAGAATGTCAAAATGACAATTTTTAGTGTAACAGATTTCCCCCTAAAGTGCAAAGTCTAGAATAGATGATGCTGAAGTCTGTCATATATGAAGAGTGCAGTACTTTATCATTTCAAGGATCATCCTGTGGTCACCCCAGTCGGAACCTGTAAAAAACATTCAGTGAAAAATTATATATATATCATCACTGAGGTAGGAATTCCCATACTCAGATCAAAACTAACTAGAGACTAACTCAAACTATTCTGATACAAGAATGATTTTGAGTACATCACAGTATAGACATGTGTAGACACAGTATGGACGCAGCCATCTGTTTGTAAATAGTCTACTGTATAAATGATAAAAAAATTCCTCGCAGCCTAGATGGTAGAAACTAGATCCAGGGTCTTGATTTCCACATCTCGAACTAGTACGATTCTATCTATGTGAATAAATGTGTTGAAGTCGAACATGGTAGAAACCACTTGATTACCAGTCAATGATGTAAACTGTTAACAAGTGTGAGAGTAACCACCAGTAATGTCAATGGCTCTCAAAGTACTCAGTAAAATCCATGAAATGTGAATGAATGAGCTAAAGTCAAACATGTCACGAAATCATTCGATCGAAGGTCAATGATGCAACCTGTCATCGAAGGCGAGAAACCTGCCATTGAGGCATGCAGATTTCAAGGTACTGACGATTTCTGGATCAACTTCATAGATAATGAGTTGTCATCGATAGAAAGTGATCTTTCATAGGCAAGCCCACAACACGAAATCATAGATCAAGTTCTGAAAATATATCGGCAAGGACTGACTCAGGGATGGTCAAAAATGGATGACAGATATTTTACAGATGAATGGTTTATTTGAACTGTCCTCTTGAACACATAACGACACTACAGACGGCTTGGTAGCAGTTGACCAAAAGCTAATACCTAGAAATCGGATGAAGAATTTCAAATGAGGTTCGATTAAATGTTAGGCAAAGGATTTCCCAACCTAGGTGATTGAAAGTGTCATGTTCAAGAGTGGTTAACTAGATTTTCGAAAAATCAAAATACCACAAACAAGTCATTTTTCTCTCTTTTCCCCCACCATTTCTAGCAAGTACCTCTTTATTTTTGACAAGCTTGAGGAGGATAACATTTTCTTGTTTATAAGCTCATCCTTCAGATGAGTCTAACTTAGTTTAAGATTCGAACCCTAAGAAGGAGTGGTTTGTTCCTGTTGAAAATTAAACAGGTCCTTTACTGTTAAATTTTAACGAGTCCAGTATAGGAGAAACTTGGTGTTTTTCATTTTTAGGGAGTCAGAAGAAAAAATTAAGAAAACTCCATGGGTGTACTTTTTAGTAAATTTAGTCTCTCGAGCCCAAAAAAGGATAAAACAATGCAAGAGAGAACTCTATTGACTGTAATTAGTCAACGTATACCTTTTTCGTAAATATTCCATTTCAATCCGTAAAAGGGGTAAACTTATACTGAAGGGACGATCATTCATTTACTTTAACAAGTTCTAACAATCAAGTACTCGGCAATCTTTTAATATTTAGAGAGTCTGAAAAAGGGCTTAAAAGAGAACTCCAAAGTTTCGCTTTTTCGTAAAATTTTGAAAGAGTCCGAAAAAGTGATAAAAGTATGCTCTTTGTTGAAAAATGATCAATTCTCCTGATAAATCCAATTTCTGCACAAAAACTTGAAAAATTACACATACCTGTTTAAAATAAGTAAAAATTCTTTCAAAATACCCTTTTTAAAGTGAAAAATAAATAAATTAAAAATTCATCTATTCGAAAAAACTTATAAAAAGGACTTTTTCAACTTCATTTTTACCGTTCAAGTTCAGAGTGAAAAGTAGAAGCTTTTAGGTAAAAAGTTCATGGGAAGTTCCGGAAGATCCGTCTCACGAAATCGAGAACCGTCAGTCCTAGGTAATCCACGACCTCTTAATCTTGCTTTTCATCCATTTATAATTCTTTTTAGGCTTTAGTTTTCATTTTTTAAAGGAAAAATATGTTTAAGAAACCGTCCGCTCGGGTCCGCAAGCACAACACATAGGACCTGCGTACCCCGACCTTTTTCTATATAGAAAAAGGTCGTGGATCCGCACTTTACTTACAGAACGCGTGCGTTCCTACACACTGTGTATGAAGAAAAAGTGTGGTCCCTGCGCAATTGAATTTCAAAATCAAAATTTTCATTTGCCACCCAAAAATTTTCAAATTAGATTGTTCTAACTTATCTTTTTATGCATTTGTAGGATTAGCAAGATGTTGATTTGGAGAGAACGTGAGCATGAGGATGTGGATGACACCGCGATGCTTCATTTTCCCACAATGCAGGCTTTAAGAGCATGCGGTTTGTATAAATTTTGGGCCATTCAGGGCATGAGGGCACAGGTAGACCCCCTGACATCGCTGGTAAATAGGTGGAATGTGTAGGACCAGTGTTTCATTATTGGCGGCCACCGACTCGAAATTGAGCTAGATGATATTTATTTTCTGACTGGTTTTTCCAAGAGGGGCGAACAACTTTCCTTGTTTGGGACTAGGCCAGGTGGCCAAACTGTCGCTAGTCTTCGACAAGAGTTCTGTAATTATGAAGCAGACCCCAGGGAAAAACGGATTGATATAAAAAATATCATCCATCCTGAGCTGAAAGTGATTGCATTTACTGTTACCAGACTGTGTGGGAGTGCCGCATTGCATGTGGCTACCGGTTCCCAGATGTGTATTGCTGTAGACTATTTTTGAGGCACCATTTTCAACTGGTGCGAAGCTGTGTTGGCCAATGTAAAAGGCCAACTGACTAGAGAAAAAAATGGAAAACTAAATAACTTTGGATAGGGATCCATAGTGGTCACTTTTTCTCTAGAGAGGATACCCATGCTAGCTCCGCAAAGTATTCCTGTTGATGTTGGTTGACCCCGAGAACCTAGGATGGTTCGTTGGGTTGCATTGATGGCCCATCACGGTATTAAGGGTGCTGAGATTGTTCGATTTCCTCCTTCATATTTTCGTTGGCTGGACCGCCAACTTTTTTTCATCGAGGACTTTCCATATGCTGGGATAGACTTCCGTGGCGACCGGGAGATGACTCTCCCAGCAGGGGAACAGTGGGATGAATCAGGTAAAAATATTTTCAACGAATTCTAAATTATAATTTTTATTTTTTTATCGTCTTTTCAATTAATAACCAAAAATTTTCTTATGAATGCAGATGTGGGTCCACGGCGACCAGCCCATCTCCAGCCTTATGACAGAAGACAACCAGTTGCAGCCGCACCAGCCCCAGTAGGCCAATCAGCGGAAATTTTGTCTAATTTAGAGCATCATCTAGAGCGTCTGACTCTATATGTTCCAGAGACAGACATAGATGAGATCCCACTCAGATTGCAGAGATACGCGATTGGTGTTCCAGGACCTTTTAGGAGGTTCCTGTGTAGGGTGGCTCGGGCAGTGGTTTCTTATCGTGATCACCATCAGTGATGGGATGATCGTGTTGTAGACTCATATTTTGACTTTTTGTATTTCGCCGATCATAAGGTGTTTCCAACCTATGATCAAAGATGATGTATATTTTTCAAAAACATTCTATGCTATGATATATCACTATTTACCAGCTATCTGTATACATATTATGGATGTTATTTTTTTTATTGTTTTGATCATTGCAAATTTCGATTTATCATACTAGAAGCAATTGCGTCTGCTAACGTATTTAAATGCCTTGGAATATGTTGATATTCAATGTAATCGAATTCACGTTCCAAGAGACGAACTCTTAAAAATAACCGTAATAACACTGGATTTCTAATGGCATAAACTTGGTTCAATTGTAATACAACAAGTTCAAAATCCAACCTAACAATCAAACTCTGAATTCCAAATGATATGGATTCAGATAATAACTCAATCACTGCACTATACTCGACAATGTTATTCGTTGTTTGACCAAGGCTTACCCCATGCATGGATACTAACTCATCCAAGGGTGAATAGATAACCCAAGCTACTGAAGAAATGTTCCGTGTACTACGACAAGCATCATCAAAAAAACCAATGTAGGTTTGAAGAGACGTCGACATCTGTGATATCAAGAGTAAAACTCAGATAAGCAGGAATAGTGATAAAAACACACTTCTAAACTAAGCACGCTTTTCTAATCTAAAACACACTAGCAGTAAAGAAATCTAATCTAAAAAATCTCCATACCAAGTTAAGCATAGTATCGCTTCAGATAAAGTCCATTTCTGGGTTTATCTAAAGGGACACCGTCAAAATCTATCAGCTCATAGGCCCCTTTAGCTAGTTTTCACTTAACAATGAAAGGGCCATGCCACATGGGCACGAATTTCCCAGCTCCTAGCTTATCGTTGGCTTGATCATAAACTAAGACTAGGTCTCCTTCTGAAAAATTTCGAGGGGTAAAACTTCTATCATACTAAGCTTTTATTCGTTTAACATAAGCCTCATTTGCTATTACGACATTTCGTCGATTCTCATCCAGCTGAGCTAAGTACAGGAAACGTTTCTCCTCCTCAAACATAGCTGGGAGTAATTCTATGGCTAATTTCAGTGACGGAATTTCGCATTCAATCGGCAACACAGCTTCCAAACCGTAAACGAGTTGAAAGGGAGTGAAACCAGTTGATGTTTTTACTGAGGTTCGATATGCCCAAAGTGCTGAAAATAACATGGAATGCAAATTATTTTTGTGAATACCAATAATTTGTCTAATCATGGTGACTAAAAATTTATTTATGGCTTCAACCAGACCATTGGCTTGTGGATAATACGGAGTGGAACTGTCGTGATGCAGGCCAAGTTGATATGTCAGTTCAATCATCATGACATTTCGAAAATGACTTCCATGATCTGTAATAATGGCTTGAGGAACACCGAACCTAGAAATTATGTGATTAAATACAAAAGTTGCAGCAGTCTTGCCGTCAGGAGAAAATGTAGGCATCGCCTCGGCCCACTTAGTAAAATAATATACTGCTAAGATAATATATGCATGCCCCCCGGTAGAGTGAGGGTTACATGTAATAAAGTCGATACCCCATTTCGCGAAAGGACCAACAGCAATTATGGGATGAAGAGGAGCGGGTGGCGCGCACATCTTACGATCAAAAAGTTGACAATTGTGGCATTTCTGGACTGCATAAATACAATCTTTGAATAATGACAGCCAGAAATAACCAACGCGCAATGTCTTTTGGGATGTGGCATACCCAGACATATGACTGCCACATGCTCTAGAATGGAAATCATTTAACACCTTTTCAGCCTCTTCATGAACAAGACAGCGTCTGAAAACAAAATCCGCTCCACGACGATAGAGTGTTTCGCCAATAATATTATACTGTTGGGATTGGAAGCGTATTTTCCATCGCTGAGATTGTGAGATTTCAGGCCGAAAAGATTGGGTTTGGAGATAAACAATAATATCTCCATACCATGGATCTAGAGTACTGATAAGGAACAGAGATTCGTCCGCAATGGGCTCTTCTGCCACAATTTCAATATCAGTAGAGGGAAAATCACACATTAGTTCCGCAAATACCAAAGATTTCTTTGCCTTAGATTTTTCAAACTCCAAGTCAAATTCCTGCAGGATGACTATCCATTTGGAATACTTGCCCCCTAGCAATTGTTTGGTCAAAATATACATCACAGGGTTGCAATCAGAAATTACCGTGGTTTTACGTAACAAGATGTAGCGTCTAAATCTTTGGACAGCTTGGACAGCTGCCAATGCCAATTTCTCCAAATGTGTGTATTTGATCTCGGTCGGATGGAGATTCCGACTAAGATAGTAAATCACATGTTCAGTGTGAGGTTCATCTTCCTGAACTAACACCATCCCAATGGTGGAATGAGAAGCAGCGAGGTACAAAATGTAATCCTAGTTGTAGTTGGGAGGATGCAATAACGGTGCATGGGTCAACGCGTGTTTAAGTGCATCGAAAGATCGATCAGTGATCTCGTCCCAAAAGAATGGAATGTTCTGTTTCAGCAACCGGGTAAAACTCTTTGTAATCTCGGCATAGTTAGGAATGAACCGACGTAAAAAGTTTGCTTTCCCCTACAAACTTTGGAGTTGGCGTAAAGTCAAAGGAGGAGGTAATTTAACAATAGCTTCGACCTTTGACGGATCGATGTGAATGCCTGATTTCGAAACAACAAATCCCAGCAAACGACCCGATTCTACACAAAAAACACATTTATGTGGATTCAGCCTAATTTTATAATGCCGACATCTCATAAAGATAGCTCGTAAGTGTGTGAGATGGTCGGCCTTGCGTGATGAATGAGCAAGTAAATCATCGAGATACGGCTGTACAATGTGCTTAATGTCATGAAATGCGTAAGACATTGCCCTTTGAAAAGTTGCTCCAGCATTCTTCAAACCAAAGGGTAGTTTGCGATAAGAAAACATTCCCCACGGAAAAATAAAAGTTGTTTTTGGCTTATCAGTAGGGAGTATCTTTATTTGATTATACCCAGAGAATCCATCCATAAAGGAAAACATTTCACTACCTGCACAATCATCGATTATCTGATCAATATAGGGAGTTGGATAATTGTCTTTGGGACAAGCTCGATTAATATCCCTATAATCGATACATACTCGTATCATTCCTTGTTTTTTAGTCACAGGAACAATATTTGATACCCAATCCGTTAAGGGAATTGGATAAATGAAACCTGCACAAAGTAATTTTTCAACTTCTGCTTTGATAGTAGCAGCTTTTCTAGGATGTATTTGACATAAACACTGACGAACAGGTTTGGCATCCGGGTACGTCTTGATTTCATGTATGACGATTAACGGATCAATTCCTAACATTTCTTCATAAGACCAGGCAAACACATCACGGAATTCATGAAATAGGGCTTTATAAGCTTTAATTTCATCTTCAGTACAACAAGCACCTATATGAATGTTTTCAATTATTCCTGGTTTTACTAAAATGTCATTTGGAACCGTTTGAGAAATATTTTCCAAATTTAACTCAGAATCAGGATTTTGCAATGGATTCTCGGGTTCTTTGACATATTCAGCAGTAAAAATTGAAGCGAAATCATCTTCAAAATGATCTGGTTCAGGTAAAAACGAAGATCGGTGATGCAGATCTTCCCATGGTAAATCATCAACAGACAAAAATTCACGAATCTGCTCATCGGTATGAACAACATCCGGAAATGTTGTTGTGGATGAACTGGATATAGAAAGTGATTCCTCATGGATCCCATTCATTGGATCAATTCCGGTTGAAGAGGTGTCGGAAAGTGATTGTACGGCCTGGTATGAAATTTCAAATGGACTCAAAGGCATCATGCCATCAATTGAATCTAACTCGGAGTCGGAAGGTGAGATCCAAGGATCATCAAACATAATAGTATCTAACGAAATCATGTGAATAGTTGCAACAACAGGTGATACATTAGGAGGAGGAAAGAAAAAAGTTCCTAGTAAACCAGAATCTTTAACCAATCCTACTCCAACATCCTTATAAGGGATAGCCACTTTACCAACGTGCTGGATTGTTTCTGTAGAGGCTGGGTCAGAAGAAAAATAAGTTAACTGATCTATTGCGACGATCTTTCCTTAATATGGAAATTTTATGAGTCGAAAGACCGAAGAAACAACAGCAGTCATCCCATAAGACCAACTGTGACCTAGAAGAAGGTTGTAATATAGAGGGGCATCAACCACTTCCACATCTATATTTACGGTTTTACCTTCAACCCCTATGGGTAAATCCTGCAAAATACCAAAAGGGTGGAAACCTCGACCATAAAAAGCCTTAAGAATCATCGGAGATTGGTTGAGTGTAGGAGAACCAAGTGATTTCCAACACTGAATCGACATAATACACGTTGAAGCTCCCTCATCAATCACAGTCCGATAGATCGGTCTGTTTTTTACTAACACTGGTATCTGGAAAGCCATTTTATGAGGTAGACGAGGTGTACTATTTTCTAAATCGAAGATTATAATATTAGAATCCTGAACATCTACAGCTCCTATAGAAAACAAAAGCAATTTACGCTATGATGGGCATGATTGCAGCACTTCCAAAGCCAACATTGCTGAAGGGGAAATAGCTAAGTCTTCAACAATGTTGTAATTCTGAGCAGCTCTCGTATGTGGATTGAAAGCTAATTTACGAAGAACACCTTTAGCAGGCGGTTTGATTATTAATTCTGGATTTTGTTTCTTGATCTGTAGCAGACCAGAAATAGGAGGAGGTGTAGTTGATGCATCTGCATTAGAAGATTCTGCTTCTTTCCCATCAACAGGATTCTTAGTACCATAATCTTACGATCACGTCACAATCCTTACATGAGACATCATTAAAATAGGTTATTCTAAAGCAGTCGAAGTGGAACCAACCATCTTGCTATCTTGAGTCGGAAAAGGATCCTTCAAGACATCAGGTTGTTGTGAACCTTTAACGAATTTTGCAACCTCTACTCGATGTGGGCATTCCTTAGTGAAGTGATCCTCATCACAAATGTAACAAGGGTAACGAGGTTTGCGCTTTTCGTCATTGGATTCATTTTTATCAGTTTTCTCTTTCAAATTTTTCTTGTTTTTACTCTTCCCTTTCTTTTTACCACCGGATTTAGATTTAGCCGTAGATGTCTCTACGACATGAATGTCGGCAGAAATTTTGGGGGAAGATTCTCCTTTTGGGGAATCCGGTAAAGTTATAATAGGCGAAGATTTCTTTGAATATTTCTTCTTACTTTTAGTATTTACTGTACCAATCATGCCATCAGCAGCATGAGATCCTGAAGGAGCAGCAGCTATCTGACCTTGTTTTGGAAGGTCGGGGATTTTTTCGTGTAAAGTACCTGACTGCGTGTAAACGAGGTCAAGGTACTGAGCTTGAGCAATCACTTGCTCTTCAGTAACAACACCAGCTTTAGCTACATCTTCAGTAATCTTGGGTAACAATGATTTAACAAACCATTCTGCCAAAATTTGATCTGGAATGTAAACTTTCACCAAATGCCTTCTACGTCGCCATTCATGAATATGATCAGAAATATACGTAGACGTAGATTGTTTTAGTGAAGTTAATAATTCTGTGCCATTGTCGTATCTGACAGGAAATTGAAAATGAGTTAAGAAGGCAGTCGCTAACTGACTGAAATTATTAAACGAGCCTCGTGGTAACTCAATGTACTATTTGGCTGCAAGACCAACAAGATTTCTTTGGAAAAGATGTAAGCGAATCGAATCATCAATAATTGAATTAGACGCACACCAGAGGTGATAAGTCATGACGTGATTTGATGGATACTCTCCTGACTTACCTTCGAATTTCGGTATATCACTGGGCAACTTATGTGGCATTGGCGGCCAGTACGGATAATAGAAAATCGGATCATTCGTAAGGCGCATCAAATCAGGTAAATAAAAAGTTGCAATAAATGGTAACTGACGGTTA
The DNA here is from genome assembly GCA_034641835.2 of Pinus albicaulis. Taxonomy (NCBI): domain Eukaryota; kingdom Viridiplantae; phylum Streptophyta; class Pinopsida; order Pinales; family Pinaceae; genus Pinus; species Pinus albicaulis. Next base: position 1,531,827,114 of record CM076580.1, on the reverse strand, counting down.
GGGTGACGAAAACCTTGAGTAGCCAAAGCATTTCCAGGAGGTGGATACCCAGGATAACTAGGAATTGGAGTTGCATTAGGAATTTTGTAACCTCCCGGAAAAGCAGGATTAACCAGACCAAACTGGGGTTGTTGAGGCTGCTGATAAGTGTAGCCAGGGTACAGTTGATACTGATAATTTGGATTTTGTCAATCGAGACTGAATTGAGGATATCCCTGGTATGGTTGATACGTGAATTGTGGTTGACTTGTGACAACTATACTCGTAGCGGCTTGTTCTGCAGGTATCTGAACCGAAGTCTGAACGAAAGGCCCTAACTGGGGTACAGAGACTTGAGGGATTTGCAGGGATGTAGGGCTAGACGAAATCAGCGTTACAGATACTCCAGAAATAGGTGTTACAAGTTGGACAGACATAGCAGTTATTGCAGCAGTTTGAGGCGGAGTCTGAGGTGTACTAGGCGTAGACTACTTAATAGAACTAGGTGCAGGAGTTTGAATAGTAGGCTGTACAGGTTGCTGGGTTGGACCAGAAACCAAAGGAGGTCCAGGTTGAAAAGGCAACTACACATTAGGCTGCATAGGATGTTGATATTGGGACGAATTCCACACCATATTCATTCCTGGGTATTGTCCCGCAGAAGGTTGAACATAAGGACCATAACCTGGTTGAACATAGGGTTGATAAGTAAGTGGTAAATTTCCAGCTCCTTGAACATATGACTAACCAGAAGGCTGTTGGTAACCTTGAATTGGGTACTGACCTTGAGGTTGATAACCCTGAGGTGCATACTAAAGCTGGGGTTAATAAGGACCTTGACGAGCATATTGAGCTTTGGGTTGACCCTGGGGTGTGTACTGTCCTAAAGGTTGATAACCTTGAGGTATGTATTGTCCTTGGGGTTGCCCCCCAAAATAATATGATTCCACAGTTTGTCCTGGGAAAAAGCTACCTTGAGGTTGATCCCCAGGTGGTAACTGACTTCCTGAAGGTTTCTGCCCAGGCAGTAAGTGACTACCTTGAGGTTGCCCCCCAGGCGGTAACTGACTACCTTGAGGTTGCCCCCCAGGCGGTAACTGATTTCCCTGAGATTTCCCTCCAGGCGGTAACTGACTACCTTGAGGTTGCGGATTCAGAATGTTACCAGACATCATAAAAATTTTCTCTGCATTCGACGTTTCAGTTTTAATTCCACTTAAACTAGATGATAGCACGCTTTCAATCGGTTGAGGAGCTGCCCTCGAGAAAGTACCAGATAGAGCCTAATATCCCAAAGGAATAGAAGGATCACCGTGTAAAAATGATTCCGGTGTCTGGGAAAAAATGGATGACTCTCCAGCCATAATGGATGACGGATAATAACCTCTGGGTGTTGGATTAAATGGAACTCGAGGTGGAGAAAAAGAAAGACCCAGATTCTCTAAAAAATTCGTTAAGGATAAATACCAAGCAGTAGTTCGAATAGGGCTGTAGAAAATTGATTCACGCTCCCTAAGATTTAACGACTGAGGGGAATTGGGAAGAGGTAATTCTTCGTCTAGATTAGTAAGTTCTTCAATAGAAATTAGTCCAGATGGAAGATCATTAGTGACAATATTTTTTACCCTAGATGAACCAGGATCGCTAGAAGTTGGTGAAATAAATCCCGAGAATGTTTCCAAAACAGAAGGTTCAGTTTCAGGTTCATAGATTTCAGGTTCGTCAGCCAATTCACTAGTAGGAGAAATACTACCAGTAACTTCAGAAACTGAAATCGGCTCTTGAATGTGTTCTGTTATGGGTGTTTGATAATTAGGATGAACCACTATGGATGAAGTTCCAACTTCTGTTGATTTAATCCTACCGCTACTAGATGATACCAGAGTGCGAAGCCCTTCAAGCTAACTTGGTGTATATTCAGGGGGTTTCCCTTGTAGTCTCTGGGATTGTCTTGGCAATTCTGTCACGATTAAATATTTAACTAATCACACACAAACAAAGAAAATTTCAATGAAAACACCTAAGGCCTCTAAAAAACAAACAGTTGAATCACACGCTTAAAAATCTAGGAGTTCAAACCACACACAAACAGTAACTTCCTGTACTAAAAACACTAGTTGGTGATGAAATCCAACTTAGTAGAAATTTAATACAGAAAGGGTGGTTGGAACAGTTACCCCAACAACCTTCTTAATGAAACAGACTGGCACAATTTTCCTCACAAAACCATCTCATGTGAAGAGAACCCCCCAAAGAGTCCAAGTGAGTCTAGTCGACGTCTGCTCCAGGTACAGTGAGATCTTTCCTTCACCGTCACCTTAGGAAATAATATTAAGTTTGTGGACACTAAGGTTACCAATAGTAACAAATATAACTAGGGGAACAGTCTACGATCCGATCCCACGCACAAGGGAAGAGTAACAAATCTCAATCCCCTTGAAGGTTCCTCGACATGGTTAATCTGAGGTTTACCAACAAGTGACCCCGGGCTCCTCGACAATGGTTAATCCGAGGTTTGCCGTTTGTAATACACGCAAAATCTTCTATCTTCCCCAATGAAATAGAATTGATTGTCTCAAAGGTTCAGACATGATCTCATGATTGACTTCTTTAAGAGAAGCTTCCCAGATTATTCAAATTACAATTGGGTTTATTTCCTACCGCAAGATTTTTCTACTTGTTTGTTTTACTACCTTGGAGAGTTAATTACTCCCTACTCCAAGATACTAGCCTAAGCTATGTTGGTGATAAGAGCCCTAGAAAATAAAAAATTGCTAGATAAATTTTAATTAAGCGTTACTTTTAAGAGTTGTTTCTTAATTCAATGGGTGCGGAAATGAAACTTTGATGGTGTGAAGACTTGACTTCCAAAAACACTAAAAATGCACCTAAAATGATAATCAGATCGTTTCCTTTCAATGAAATTGTAATTAAGGAAAAGTTGGAGAATGCAATTCTTTTAATGAACAATTCCTTCTTTAAACATTAAAAGCAATTGAAAGAAAATATTTTTGTCTTTTCAGCAATAACTCCAAATGAAACAAACTATCAAAGCTCATAAGAAAAATCCTTTCACTTTCAGAAACTTGAAGCTACAAAACAAATTTTCTTCAAAAGAGATCTACAAAATTCTATGAAAAACACTCAAAACTATCAAACTAATTCTGAGATCTACAAATTTTAACAATCTAATCGAATTAAAGCTTTAAGAAAATTTTTTTTGAAGAATGTTTTACATAGCTATTCAGCAAACTAAGGATCTATTCGTTCAGAATAACAAACAGATCAAAAACACTCAATTATGTCATTATAAAAAATGAAATTTAAAAACCAATAACAAAGTTTCTTGTTGAAGTTTTGCAAAGAAACAGGTAACTCTATTTCTTAATAAAGGATGACTTCACATTCAAGCCAGATTCAGAAAAAGAAAATACCAATGTAATCTTAGGTACTTCCAAAATTCAATGCTTCGAATCTCTACAAATACCAAGCGAAAAATAATCCAACACGCAAAACTTCTAGAAAATCATCAAAACACCAATACTGCTAAGATTCATTCACAGAAAGTTTTTGACAGAAACAATCATCAATCTGGGAAGAAACCAAAAACTCTAAATCAAAATAAAGATAAACTAAAGGAAGAAATCCAAAGGTTTTTCAAAATTTTAACAGGGTCCGCAGGCTTGCAGAAGTAACAGGTGCGGTACCGCACTGTTTACTAAAGCAAATATGTGAAACTGCCCGCACTGTGAAAAGAAGGCAAAGTGCGGTCCCAGGAAAAATTAGAGAAAAACATAAAAGATCTCAAAATTTTCAAAAAAAGAGAAAACCTAAGCTACCCAGGCAGATGTCTATCAATCAAAAACTAGGAAAACGTTTCCTCAAATCAAAATAAAAGAGAACCAAAAACAACAAGTTCTTCCCCAGTGGAGTCGCCAATTTGTTGGAGGATTAATCCGTCTTGCGAACAAGACCGATCTCCCTAGTACTAAAATTATCTAGCAACAAATAGCCAAATAAACTAATCTTTCTCTAAGCATATATGATCCATGAAAAGCTCTTATTAAGGTGTTAAGGACTTACTATTTGTCCAGTGCTTGTTTGAAGTCGTTGTTGTCCCTCGCGCGCTTGAAGGAGTTTTCCTCGTAAACCTGCAGTCACCAACAAGAAAAATATTACATAGCACCTGTATAGAAATCATCATAAACCATGCTTATCATATTAATCAAGGAATCTATGAAATAAACCATTGATTGAAAGCTTATTGAGAAAAATGAGTATATTTGTATTAATTTCAAAAGAAGAAAATCCTTACAACCTGAGCCTTAATGTTGTATAGGACTTTCCGGGGTCCGAAGTAGGAATCTCCTTTACTTTGATAAGCTCTGAACTCCTCCAACCAAGACGCATAGAGGTATGTAATCTTCCCTCACAAAATTATTAATTAACTGAGTCTGAATCTCAACAGCACTTAACTTCAAATATTCTAAAGCTTCAACTCCCTTTGAGGCTACCCAATGTCTCTTTTTATAGTAGAATAGAGGAGGTTTTTTGTTCCAACTATGAAGGGATAGAATCCTCCTTCAAAGGGATAAGCGCCTCACATCAAGGGGTTAGCTCCATAAGGTAAAGGATACATGCACCTCATAAGAGCAGTTCTATCACCGCAAGATATTTTATGGAAGCTTCTAGAATTCACTTTTATTGAGCTTTTTGGAAATTACTTGCGCCTTTTTGATCTTACAGGGATCCGCACTTTTAACACAGATAAAGTGTGTTCATATACGCAGGAGAGTTGAACATTGGGTGCGGGACCGCAAGCAAGATAGCGAGAAAGTGCGATACCAAATTTTAGGAGACTTTTAGGAACTTTTCTCTGATTTTCAAGGCTTGACATGAGGAACTGATATGTTAGACTTGCAAAGGGAGAAGTATGAGTAATAATGAGCTCATACACATAGAAGAATGTCAAGATGACAATTTTTAGTGTAACAAAAGGAGAAGACAACAGCATGTGGGGTGCTTCACCTTTCATATCTTCATTGTTGTCTCTTGGGAGGATTGATCTGTATTGGAGATCTCAACTTTTGGTAGAGTAATCCAAGGATCTTGGTGCCTGCATGATTCTTGATGACCCAAAGGGAGATGATAGATATATGGTGGATGATTTGGTCATCTATTCTTATGGCAGAGTCTTCTTGAATAGAGCTTCTAAGCTCAAGAAGAAGCTGCTACATGCAGCACACGAGGACTTCCTTTCTATGCACATTGATGCATATCATTCTTTGATGGAGAAGTTCACTTGGGAGGGTATCCAGCATGATTTATTTCAACATATGGAGAGATGCACAGCCTAGAATCTGATGGAGAGGTTGGCATAACCACTTCCCTGCTCATTGACAGTGAGGGAGAATTTCCAATTGAGCCATTTCAGCTCAAGGACCAAAGTACATGGTGGAGAAGGTATAATTTTGCATTATGATTTATACTTATTTACTTTTTATGAGCAGCATGTTGTATTAAGGAGGTTCATTCCTTCTTATACATTATATTATGATGTACTTGAGGCCAAATGTAGCATTGAGATTGGCTATCCTTTTGGTGGTTTGTGGGGGAAGCCACATGATTCTTGGTGTGCACCATTGGCACCACATCTTACTTTCATGGTCCTATCTTGTAGGATGATTGTGGCAGCAAACAAGTGGCTGGAAAAGCACTTGTTCTTCTTTGATTTGAGGCAGGCAAGGGATGCACTACGGTGGTTCCATGTGTGGAACTATGATCCACTTTCCGGTTGTCATATGGCAGCTTGTTTTCTTTCGGTTTTGCTTCCATATATTGCTGATATTGTTATATTCATGGGGAGCTTTGTTTGGAGAGTTGGACAAAGGTTGGAAGTTCCCATTGGGAGTATGATTCTCCCTACTTTACATGTTGTATGTTTCAAGAGAAACAATGGGTAAACCATGATTACCATACTACATATCTTTTCTTCATGTGGGAGGAGCCATTTGGAGAACTTGAGTTCTTGGAGGAGGCACTTCATGGCTAAATTGTTTGGTGGGGTAACTTGGGCCATTATTGGAGGCCATGTCATTTCAACCCAAGATCAGAAAAAACCCCATACTTACCATAAATGGAGAGAAAAACAACTGGGATGGGAAAATCTAAACTCTCCATGCAACTCCAATACATTGCATAAACCGGGGGTTGATGATTTCTTTGATGAGATACCTAGAATGGCTCATTTCATTTGGATGATAGCATGGGTATGGGAGACTCTCATTGGGGATGAAATTCCCTATTTTTATCATCACTCTTACCTTGAGGAGGCCATGGGACAGCAAGAAGGTTTCCACTCACACCTTCCACTTTCTCATGATGTACACCACTTGGTTTTGCATACTTGGGATAAACCATTGGAGGACAAATTTACTGCAGATTATGTTGAGCTATGGTGGGATATATTGATGAGGAGGCCACAAGAAGAGGAAGGGAGGAATTTTGCTCCACATTTACAGTTGCTTGAGGACAAGAAAAATTTTGGAGGGGAGGACTGTAATATTCCAAAAATTTAGACTTCATCTAAATGGAATATTATAGTTGTTTTATCACTAGGTAGATGAATAAATGGGTGGGGAGACTCATAAAACCCCTTTAGAATGAATAATAACACTCCTAATGTGAAAGGAGGAAGAATAAGCAGCTGGATTAAGCACCTTTGGGTGTGAACAACGATTTGATCATGTTGATTCAGTCAACTTTAACCAAGTCAACAATGTTGTCTAGATACATTGAATCTCCTTGATGTACAGCGCAGTTTTAGTGGAGGAAAACGTGCATGAGCTTGGTGGTAAATACGGATGGGACTCGATGTGAAGAGGTTCACTTTATATATATGGAGAGGATGGGAGCCTTTGTTATGGATGTTTTTTTATTATCAATTGCTATTGGTCTTTTTAGACTTTGCTTCCTCTTGTTGTTTAGCAGGGTTGCAGTGCTGTTTAGCACAAGGGTGTTCCTGGTCTGGAATCCCTACCTCATCCTCAGGGTAGGAGAGTTTATTTTGGCTACATTTCCTCATTCCAGCATTTTGGCCAAGCTACCTCCTTCAGATACAGTGCAGTTTATGTTTAGAGCTGGGTTTTGTTGCAGGGTGCAACAAAGGAGGATCTCTTAGAGTCATTTCTGGGCTTGTTTTTCAGTGGAGAGGTTGTTTATTAATTGGAATCATAAAGGAGGACTCTTGAGCATAATTTGACATATTTTCCATCAGTACAACCATCTTCTATCCCTCACAGCGCAGTTACCATCCTGAACTGCGTTATTTTTGGAGGCATTTTCTGGGAGGGTTCATTGAGCTCATCAAGAGGGTTTGTTTCTGAGTAGAGGGATCAACCTTCTAATTAGAAATACCATTGGAGGAGGACATCATTATTTTAGATCTATCACAGCCTAATTTCATATCACATCTATTTTGCAGTGGCACATTAACCCCAGGGTTATTTGTCACATTGTATATTTCTTGATATTTCTAGCAATCCTTTCTGGGTTGGCTAGAAATCTTGTATTAGAGCCCACATCTTCATTGATGGGAATTTCTTTTGTTTCTATCAGCCACATCCCATTTATATATGTATTCAGTAGCAGCTACACTATTATAGACAGCTCTGTCACTACTCTCTGACATTCTATACAATTGCAGCAGCTTATGTGCTGATTATTTTGTTCATTAGAGACTTGTTCCCATTGTTTGAGTGGCTTGTCCCTCATGATATTGTTGTATATTTTTGCTGATATCTTAATAAAATTATGGTTTTACATTTATCCCTCTTATTTCATGTCCAAATTTGTATATTTTTACATTTTATGTTCATGTATTGCTGCAATCCCATTTTGGGTTATTACACCAATGTTGCTCAACCTCCTTTCTATCCTTATCCACAACCCGGTGCTCTAGTCCCTCCGGAATCAAAACCCCAGCCTCCTGTGCCTTCTCAAACTTCGTTGCAGCAGCCACATCCCCCTCAGAGTTAGATGTATGCATAGTAGAGTGCGACTAATCCTCCTAATTCCAATAAAATGAGGAAAGGCAACCAGAATCAACCAGTGCAGGGTAACCAATGGCACCAAGGTAACCAACCAAACACACCCTAAGGGAAATAGCCTAACACTAACAACCACCAAGAGGGTGATCATCCCAAGAAGAACATACCTCTTTGTATGTGCCAGTTGTCGAAAGGACAAGCAGCATTTATAGGACAAAAAGTCGCTTCTTCGGCTCCTCCAAATATTGTACCAGTTCAACTGTAATATTCCTACTTAGCCTAAGCTAAGAGGAATATTAATTTTTGTTTTATTTTCTATTGCATGAATAAATCAATAAAGGAGGACATGTAAAACTCCTAAGAAGACTGAATAAATAAATTCCCATGTGAACACAGATGCCATGTAAATAATCACTTGCATGTGTGAAAGGGGTTTGAGCTGTGAGACTGGGTCAACCTTGACCAAATCTACAGCGCTGTCTAGGTTCAATGTATCTCCTAAAGGGACAGCGCAATTTTAGAAGGAGGCCTCTCATGTGAAAAGAGATAACTCATCAAGGTGGTTTAGGGTTTGCAAAGGCTCTCATCTTATAAAAGGAAAGGGAAGGCAGCAAAATAAGTTTGTTGATTGATCATATTTCTAAGTATCTTGTCTTTTTAGAGAAATACTATTCTCTGTTGTTTAGTGGAGGATTGTGCTTGGAGTTCCTATGCATGGATTTCACCTCTTCCATTGAGGATTCTTGGAGGAGTATTTTCTGAATTGATCCACT